>CM040186.1:40091836-40696836 GCA_022606455.1 Callitettix versicolor | reverse complement strand
TTTCAATAACTTTGCACGGAATACTTCAAATTGAAAATAGTGTATAACACGTTTTACAAAAAACCATCACATTTTGTGAGCGCTCTCTATCTGTAGAAGGAAGAACTAACGTTCCCTTCAATCCCGCTAGAGATTTACTGTTAATGAATAGCGGAAATCCTCACTTATTACGATAATGTTACTTTTCATACTGAATTGTAAGTTAGTATTCGTGTGAATTTTAATTTTGTGAGTGTATATTACGAAAATTAAATTAATCTTACGTTAGAGTGTCTTTTTCGTTTGAGTCTTTTTCTGCTGGATGTGGTTGCAAATTTCCTGGGATTTGGTGAAGTCAGGAGTTATTATATTGCAGAAATGTACTGTATAATTTAAAATTGGATCGAATAACTACTGTCGTTTCAGGAAGTTCTGTCTAGATGAAGGGTTGAATTTTTAACGTACCAAAGTGCATTTTTTGAATAAATCTGGAAAAGTCGATTTTGGAGAGTTCGATTCTTCTTACTTGCTACTTTGAGGCAGATACTCACACAGAACATGCATATTGCTTTATAAGTGATAGATTATAACTTTTGTAATATAGTTCTAAAGTTTAACATGCATTTTTGCTTAATAATTTACCATTTTGAAACAGGAGTTTGTTTCGCCATTTCAGTTTTTTTTCGAAATACGCTTCCATTACGTCTTCGATACAGCTGCCTTGTAAGGATAATTTGCAAATAATATGTGTCATTACTTGAGAAAAATACTTCATGGAAGGAATAAAATACCGCATATAACGTACTTTTCGTAATATAAACGTAGGATGTTTTTAATGGCGTTTTTATTAGCGTTGTGACATTCAGTTCCCACCCACCCTCCCTCATATCGCCTTGGGTTTATGCAACAGCTGTTTTATTGGCTTCAATATAATTTGATTAGATTACCTCGTTCTTCAAATATATTCAGTACCGTGAACAATACGTTTTATCGAAATAAATGTCTATTTAAAGGATAAACGAAGAAACGGATGATCAAAATCAGCTGATAACATCATTTTCGCAGCACGTATAGGCAATTTTTAATTTTCTCGAATAGATTTGAAGGTGCATTCCTGGAAAAGTATTTTTTTTTACAAAACGTTCTTATACGTAGTGCTTTGAGTAATGTTGTTTTATATGAGAAATTTATAAGTAGCACAAAATAGGTGCAGAAATTTTGAAGTTCGTTTGTTATTACCGAGGTCGTTTTCATACTGAAGAAAATTAGGGCAATTTTCTCCTAAATCCGCGAGGCTTGCAAATTCGGACCAGATTGCGCAGAGCGGAACGAATGTGTATTCAAAACCTGTCCTATTGTTTTTAACAATGAAGACACTGAAAGCTAAGCGGGGTCCTGGACTCTGCTCTGCATAACTTCGACTCTGTCTAGGTCGGTTTTGAGGCCCCCTCTTATTATTTCTCGTTACCTAGGTTACCGTTCGTCTTCATCCGCTTCGCATTATTTTTTAAATTAAGAGAAGGAAGAAAGCAGAAATTGAGTTTCTTTTCACTATTTATTTTCGCACGTGTATTATGTCTATGACGGGCTTGGGTACGTGACAGAGGGTTGATTGGGGCGTGTGTAATGTAATTAATTGCCTTGGAAGGGAGTTATATCCCTGGAGGTGGTGGTGGTTGGGGGAACCAGTTCTCAGTAGTTTTACCTTACTTGTAAGCTCTGGCCTGTAATGTAATTACTTTTTGTGTAATAGGGTTGCGGTATCAAAATATATATTAACGCAAAATAATCCGCGAATATTCGGCCGTGGTTTAAAAATCTGATTATAGAAAATCACGGTTTACTAATATTGGGTTTTTTTTATTTCCGACTATTATGCACATTTGGGTTAATGCAGACGATGGGATGATTTATAGCGAATGAAAATGCCAAGCCCTGGCCGGGAATCGAACCCGGGTTCTCGGGGTGAATGTCCAGTACGCTATCAACTAGGCCACCGAGGCGGCTAACATTGTCGTAAAGAAGACGAAATGAATCAAAATAAAATGAAAATTGTGGATGGCGTTCACAAATACAATTAGTATGTAGGATTAAAATGTTCTTACGGTTTAATTTAGAAGAGAGGAACATTAGGTGGAACGAACATTGCCGAGTACAGCCGAAGTTGTTCAGTGTGTGCTCACTGCACTACTGTATGAAACTAGGAGCGTACAGTTTGAAACTAACCAATTTTAAGGAATTTCTACTGTAAATATGATCTATTGGAAGGGCCATCATGATCAAGACCTATCCGTGTCGTTGAAATGAGCATCGATCCTGACCTGTAGATCCCTTTTTGTAGGGTCGTTAAACATCTGTGTATGTGTTAGGTTCGCAATTTAGGTTCGACTAGATTCAAATTTGGCACAAAAATCGATTATGGTAATAGCTCTCGGACAAGTTCGTTCAACAGTTTCTGAATGGTAGTCATTTGTAATACTAAAAAAAAATCATAACTTTTTTTCTTAAAGTTTTTCTGAGAATACGATCTCACCATCGTAATCAGTTGTTAAGAAAATGTTTTTAACGGCGGTAGGAGTTAATGTTTTTGTCCATTGTAATTTTAATGTTTAAAATGCTGATACAGATAATGACGTGAAATAAGAATTTAAATTGAGAAAGTAGAACTCCAGTCAGCTGATAAAAATCTAAATTTGTACACCAAATCATGCAAAACCTAAAATTAAAATAGCCTACCCAGTTTTTATTTAGACCGAATAGTTTATGATTTAAATCTGTCCTTTCCCCCTTTTCGCTCCGCGCATTTTGATAGCGCCCCTCCCTCTCACGCCCTTATCAACGCAACCCGCATCTACCGTCCGTGTTATCGCCGGTCCAGGTAATGGCCGCCGACAGTTCGTCATTATCAGCGGCTCGTTTAGTTCAATGTATCGCCGTTACGGCGTTACAGTTTGTATCGGAAGTCATTGCCCGGGTTTTATGGTGATTGTCAGCTGCTAATTGTCAGCTGGGATAGTAGTACAGGGTGTATTTGTGCGAGGTTTTTTTGTTGTACAAAGCGTGTTTCACTTTAGAGACTATTTATTCTATGTTTGTTGATAGTGCATGATAATAAATCAACGGCTGTAGGACATTTAAATACTGCAGGTCGTAGTATTTTTTAACCTGTGTTTTAAATTCAGAGGTATTATAAGTACGTTGTAATTATGTACTTTTTAAAATCAGCTTTTTAACAATCAGCTATTTCGGTATGCACACACAGTTCCCCGCATTGGGCTGCAATCTCACGGGAACCCTTTAAAAATATTTACGGAATTTTGTTTAAGAAACATTTATCGGCTTTAAGTCTGTCGAATACTGTAAGTGGTTTTTACAAATGTTTAAAAACGTCAAGCTTTTTTAGATTAAAAAAAAATATTTAATAACCATAGTTTATCAATACCAGTGGAAACGATTTTTGAACTGATTACACTGAAAAGAACAAAAAAGGTAATTTACTTGAAATTTTGTAAACTGATTTGAATTGTGAATCTTCGTATACGAAGTAAATTGAAAAGAATGTAATAGCGATTTTTCATTAGTCAAATGAGATATTACAACTGACCGGAATATTTCAGAAAGTTGCAGTGAAATATAATTCCTCAGGTAGAATGTTTGGAAACAGGAAACGGAATTTTAAAAAAACCCTGAAAGACAGAAAACACCTTAAATATTAAATACAGGAGATAAAATACTCAGGTGAAATTATAGCATTGAACAGTAATTAAAACGTCGTCGTAAAAGAAAGAGCCTCATGTTTCAGATTGTGCCAGAAAACTTGCCGAACAAGATAACTGGCGTTTTGTTCACGTTTGCAATCGAGGAATTCGGTTTAAAATAGTGTCAACATCAAAAACTTAAAAGGATACGCGTTTAATAACAATTAATAGGTGACGAACTGCTTTGAAATCACTGTACCAAGAAGGTTAAGAATCCGTGATTTAGAGAAGACCAGCCTAAAAAAAGTCTCGAGTGTAGCGGAGATTATAATAGAATTAGAAATGGAAACGTTGGCACAGGAAGAATTTAGCAGATTGTGGATGAAAGAAATAAGAAAAGGTGACCAAACAGATGAAGCAAGATGAAAAAGCAAAAGGGTGAAGGAATACAAGTGTCAGAAAATGTGAATTTGAACGTAGTTCATAGATGATGGGATCCCCATATCTTGAGTGTAGATACACACCTCATGAGAATTAATAGGTAACGAGCCACGATAAAATGCCTATACCAGCCTCCAAAATAATTTGAGAAAAGCTGAGATTACACAATTAAAAATAAGAAATATCGCTACAGAAAGAAGTTAGCAGAGGTATACAGGGTTTTTGATGAAAAACGTAAGAAAAGGTGACCAGACATGAGAGATGGAGAAAGACGAAAAAACTAAAGGGCGAAGGAATATAAGCATGAGAAAATGTGAATTGTGTAACGATAGTTCATAGACGATAGCTATGCATCCCCATAGTTTTAGTGTCGATACACAATAAGAATTAATAGGTAACGAACTGCGATGAAACTCCTGTACCAAGAAGGTTCAGAATCTGTGAATTGGAGAAATCCAGCCTCCAAAATAATTTGAGAAAAGGAGAGATTACACAATTAGAAATGGAAATATTGGTACAGGCAGACGTTAGCAGATGTATATAGTTTTGAATGAAAAAGATAAGAAAAGGTGACCAGACAGATGGAGAAGACAAAAAAGCGAGAAGGCGAATGAATACAAGTGTCAGGAAATGTGAATTGTGTAACGCAGTTTATAGAAGATCGGATCTCCCTATCTTGAGTGTCGATACACATTCAGTAAGAATTGAGTCGATAGGTAACGAACTGCAGTGGAACTACTGTACCATTGTGTAACGCAGTTCAAAGAAGATCGGATCCCCCTATCTTGAGTGTCGATACACATTCAGTAAGAATTGAATCGATTGGTAACGAACTGCAGTGGAACTACTGTACCATTGTGTAACGCAGTTCAAAGAAGATCGGATCCCCCTATCTTGAGTGTCGATACACATTCAGTAAGAATTGAATCTATATGTAACGAACTGCAATGGAATTACTACTTGTACCAAGAAGTTTCAGAATCCGGAGATAGAGAAGTCTAACCTACAATTAGATTAGAGAAAAGTGGAGATTACACAATTAGAAATAAGAAATATTGGTATAGGAAGAAGTTAGCAAAGATGTGGAGCTTCGAATAAAAAAAAAAGAAAAATAAGAATACCAGACGTATCAAATAGAAAATGACAAAAAAGCGAAGGGGTGAAGGAGTACTAGTGTCAGAAAAAGTTAATTGTGTATGGTAGTTCATAGACGATTGAAGATATTTTGTAATCAGCAGTTTAGGGGGAAAAAGGCAAGAAGCTGTTTAAAAAAGGAAAACACCCGTACTAAGCACTTCCTTAATATGGGTGTTTTCATTTTTTAACAATAGCTTATAATTTACGTAGCTGACTGCAAATATGTTTATTGAAAACAGTTCTGTTTTGTAATAATTTTGTATATTGAAACAAAAAACAACGGTAGTATAAAATATTGAAGCGCCAACTAATCGATTGTAGAAGTTTCCTATATCGACCTTTGGATGTCATTTCCCGATATTACGATCAACTGATTATTTTTTTTAACGTTTATAGTAGCGACAGTGACGAAGCAGCGAAGGGTTTACTTGGCCTAAATCTGCAGTATTGCAACATGGCGGACATGGACAATCTTCGCATAGATTACGCTAATGTACTGTACAATCTGTAGCTATTGTTCTCGAGACAACGGCGCGATAAGTCGTCCGGCAAACTCTAATCTTGGAAAACAAGTTGACAGCTAAATTAACTGGGATTGCAAGACAATACGCTTGTTGTCAAACGCTTATGGTCTCAATGACAGCTAAATACGTTTTGCGGAATTTTGTGCCTTAAAGACGGATTTTGTGTTTATATCACAGCCAATTGGATGAGTGTGTTCACACGGAACGATTACGTCGACAACTTGTTTTGCATTCTTTATGCGAGTTTTTTTCGTGCAAAACCAGTGTTATCTCAAACATACATGTAGGATATGTATTAGGTGTTGTCGTTTTATAGGTAAAACTATCTGTTCGGATATTTAGATGAGTAATGTCAGGAAAAGTATGCAATTTGAAGGATATCAATTTTTGGATTAAAAAAATGGAAAAGTATTTATAAAAAGGCAGAAAATGATGAAAATGAAAAAAAGGCACAAGAAGGCAGAAAATGATAATTTATATGACAACGAAAGAGAATTTCATGTGTTATACAACCGAAAAAATATTGTTAATCAGTGAAGTTCACAAAGACAGATCGGCTTGACGATGCAACAGCGACATTTTAATCAGAAACAGATAACGGTTTGGGTAAAATGTAATTGCGTAAGTGACTGGAAGAGGAATTAATTACAAAAAATGGCGGACGCAATCTGAGGTGTATGCAGCAGTTATATGTGTTCTCGTGGTTTCTGAGTGATTTCCATTGGAAAGTTACCTAAAATTAACGCCGGTCCTCACTTTTTGAGGGAACACTCGAGCGTTCACAATTTTTGTGCGATTTGATTCAAACATTGTTCAAAAATCGATTTTAGTAATAGCTCGGACAAGCTAAAACCAGTTTTTAAATGGCAGTTATTAAAAATACATGATATCTTTGTCAATTTTTTTTTTATCTGATTCCACTACCGTAATAAGCGTTAAAGTCTGTATAATTAGTATTTTGAATTTTCAAAATCCGTTGAAGTTAGGGAAGTTAAATTTGACGTCGGTCAGTTTTTTTTTGTATTTTCAATGTTATTTCAAAGTTGAAAATACTAGTATATGCAGATTTGAATGCTAGATGGTGAAATCATATTTTTTTAAAAGGCGAGATAAAGAAAAGTACTTTGATAATATATAGTTGTGATTTATTTTTTACCAAAATAAATAGATTTTGGAAAAAAACGTGAACTACTTTGTTTTTTCAACAAAATCCTTTCATTCGTTTCATATCGGCGGTCATTCCAAATCTTAAAACATTTTTGTCTTAACTTCATCCAACACAGTTTTTTTTAATCTAATTCCACTATCGTATTTTGCTTTAAAATTATCATAATTAATGGTTTTTTTTGTATTGCAGATCATGTTGTTTTTATTTGGTTTCAACGGCTGGCTTGTAACTAGAACAGGCAAATCTTGAAGTTTATTTCGGCGCACCCTGTAACGGCGTGTGATATATCGGGCCGTATGAGTCAGACCGGCCGTGATGAGTTAAACAGGCCTTCTCGGCTGGACGTATCTCAGTCGTCACTAATTTGTTGTGACTTGCTTAATGTTTTGAAAACTGAACGTAATTATTGCCGACTGCGCGTGTCGTGCCGTGTAGTTTATTCGCGTCATTTTAGCCGCTGTTGTTCTATCTGAAGACGTCTGTTTAATACAGGGTGTGACAATTTACGGTGCCCAGACTCGTCAGAAGAAGCCGCCCGCCATTAGTGCCCAAACAAATCGTAGAAGTTCAGTTGTCTCAAACACTACGTCAGTGGTTTTATTTTCGATATGTTTTAGGGTTTTCTTTCGATTCTTTGAAATATTAATTCGTGCTGTAAATCTTTATAAGCAAAATCTAACGAATGCGAAAATAAAACATTTTTTTCCTCGATGCTCCTTTTTTTTAAAGTATTGCATAGAATTGTAGCTTGCTTGGATAACATAATGGTTTGAAGTAAAAATCGTTTTTCACAATACTGGATTTTACCATGTTATCATGTTTTAGAGCTGCTAGTCTTGTCGAAATATATAATTTTAACTGTTTTTGTATCCTGAATCTTCGCAAATAGGTAGATTCCACAAGTCGCTTTTGAGAAATAACGAAATAGTCTGTTATAGTTCGTTTAATAGCGTGCAATATAGGTGATTTAGAAGGGGGAAATGTTTTATTATAAAAACACTTTATAGGCGATAAACTTGTTCATAGTTTTCATTTAAACACGTAAACTTAAGTGTATAAAATCTTTACTTGTGAAGTACATATGAATAATTTATTTTTATAATCTTCAAAATAATGTTATTGCTGTTATATATAAAAAAAAAACAGACTTCGGTATGAGAAATATTGAGTTTTTGTTTTAATACATTTGATTTGGCTTTCCATCTCAATAACGTTAGTTAGTTTTTTTTTAATCAGTAGAAAGTTCTTTCCTCAAACAACTCCAGAAGTGGTTAATGCTTGTGATTTTTAGTGTTATATAGCATGATCATTGAAAGTATTGTACGGTCCCATATTATAATACTTATCTATGAACTGGGAAAACAACCTAATATTTTATGCAGAGAAGAAGCGCGATATCAATTTTATTAATATCGTAAACTTGCAGGCGACCGCTTCCCAACACAATAAGTTTGAGAGAAGCCGTCCGCATTTTAAATACCCTATAACCTACTTTAAGATATTCCCCTTATGTTTGCATGCACACTTTACAGTTGCCTAGTACTAATTGGTCGTTTGTTTGTTTTGGCAGGTACGTCCCAGATTCCATTAACGTGCCCAGGTATGTACTATAAATTGTAAACGCCTCTTTGTCAGTTATTCTGTGTACTTTAGAATAAAACAGGTGGTGGAGTAAGCGGATGTTTGAATGACAATATAGTGTTTTGGGAACTGATTTAGAACGGAAACAAAAGCTTTCTTTGCTGTAGTGTCAAACGCAGTAGTCGAAATTTCGAAACATTGAAAAGCGTTGGAGACTATAATTAGTGATTGTATCTGTGTGTAGAAGGAAACTGGAAGAGAATTATGAAACTCATTACGGAGCACTGTGGTTGAAGTGCATCTGGATAACGTAAGAGTATATATATCGGATGAAATGTGCGCGGGTTATGTGGGATGGGTAAGGAACCTGCAGGTCACATAACCTGATTGTGAGGTTATTTCCAGTCGAAGTGTTTGTCTAACAGAACTGAGAATCTCCCAGCTGAATGAGCTAGTCCATGGACTGCTAAAAATCATTAAGGGAATCACTCTACGATCCAGTACCTAAGAGGCATAGTAGAACAATATACCCTTTGGACGAGGTGCCAAAGGGATGTAACCTCTAAATGTCTTTTTATATATCTACATAAAATTCTTGTCCATCACACTTGAATGTAAATGGTACAAATATATTATACAAACTCAAAATGCTTCGGTAGCTACAGGGGAAACTGAACATTCAATCTAACTGCAGGTTGTGTAAAGATTACGGTCACGTCAGCAGAGACGATGCTGAGGTCCTCCAGTTGAATAAGCTCAAACACACTGAGGTTACCAGTCTACTGAACTGGACTCCAAGAGGCTTACTGCACAGTAAATCCTTTGACCGTGGTGCCAGGATTATCAAAATCGTAAACTAATATCTGCCAGTAGATCTAAATAGAGTGCTTTAACGAATTATCCGGGGATCGAAAAGAGAAAGATGTGATATCAGATTATTGGTTAAGCAAATTCAAAATTAATAAAACAGACCATAAAGTAGGTTGAAGTGTGGAATCTGTACAGTGTAGAATGATAACAGATTTTTTTTATTAAAACAATTCGTCAGGTTGGCTGTTACCTAATTTTGTTATTAACGAAATTCCAATAAAAAGAGAAACATTTTATTAAAAATATAAACCCAACAATTCGCTATAACTAAACAAAAGGTAGATGCAAAGTGGTAGCAAAACAACAAAGACATATTCTTGGAAAACGCCAGAGGCGAATATCCAGTTGCAACAAATTATGGCCTAGAGTCTTAATTAAATTGTTCAGTAACTGGTTTTTTTTAAAGGTTAAATCGATAAATTAATCCGAGAATACATTTTTGTGTGCTTTTTGTATCAGTCTTAAAAAATTAGGAATTATTCGACAGGGTTTTTCAAGATTTTTGCAGATTAACTTCAAAATTATTCTGTAAAGAAAAGGTTCATTTTTACTCTTCATAAATATATCCGGAGTCAAGTTATTTTTTGCTCACGCTGGACCTTGTGAAATATAAATCGTCATAAATAAACGTAGACTCTCAGAGTGTACTGTGTTTTATGTCCTTGCACTTTACATAAAAGTGTATTTCTATTCAATACAAATGGCGCAATCCCGCGAAGAGATAGATACACAGAACAATCTCGGATCCCATTGAATTAGCCAATCAACTTCGTCGGATTCAGGTCAGCATAAATACACGCAATCAGTTGTAATAACAACCTCTTTATTTCTCCTCTATGGGATAAGATTGAATACTTTATGCAATTATGTTCTTTGATAGTCGCGAGGCTAAATTATAATGTTCGCGCCGCGCAGCTGTTTAGCTGACGTCATAAAAGCGAATTTTTAAAAAGTAACGGTATTACATTAGGTTTTATCTGACACATAAGAAGATTTAAAATGCGCAATTTTGAAGATGTTACAACGGATTTCGCTGTAACATGTCCACGCTGTTACTAAAATCGATTTTTATGACCAGTTTGATACCAATTTCACCAAAATTACGAACGTTAGAGTGCTGATTCTATTTCTAATTTGTAAGACTACCTAACAAATTGTTTTGTAGACATGTTAAACTAACTTTACAGTTAGCAAGCAACTATCCCTTCCAAACATTGAATGATGACCACCGAAGAGGCTATCCACTAACTCACCTGGTCACATTTCCTTACAGAACCAGATCACAGCACGGATCGCTGGTATTAAGTAACTAAAGTAGGTTCAAGTGCTGATTTCAGCTTTGCTTGTGCTTTTTATTTCGTTTGCAACTGTTTCAACATTTAAGTCGTGATGTACGTTGTCATTTTTGATGTACCACGAAGCCTTTAAAGTACTTTATTCTGAAAGACATGGATCATTCTAACGTTACTCTTCTTTGGCACAGTCCCAGAGCTGAATGTCATAGGTCCAGGTAAACTTTGCTTATGTAAGAGCAGTTTATTGTGTAATAACAACCCTGATTGCCTTCCAAGTAGCCAATACATTCCTATATTACATTATAAACCAGTACGTTTTCCTGTGTTTTATATTCTGTGTACGTGAATTTCTATTTGAAAGTGTGTTATTGCCACTGTCATCACTGTTTGTTGGAATCAAGGAATTTGCGTAATTTTGGTCAGGTTTGGTCAAATTCAAAGAAAAACGTTTTTGTTGATAGCTTGTATTAAGGCCCGTAAACACGCTCCGGCTTTAACTCGGGTTGCCAGTTCGGGCTTACCGGAACTGTTCCACACAAGTACAGTTTATAAATTGATTTTGCTTATTGGGCGACAAATGTTTACCTAATTCATGTTAATACTATCTAATCATGACTTGGAACTTCTAGAATTGAGAACTAATCAAAATACCACAATATTGAAGTATATATATTGTCTGAGTCGCTCTTTTTTTATAAATACACCTTTTTTAATTCCTTTCTGTATGAACTAGGAATATGTTTTTTATATTTTTACCGCTAATTCCCCCATTCACATTCTCCTCTACCACATGTATTTTTTTACCAACACTTCATTAGGCGGCCTCTTTTTTCTCTGTTGCTACATTCTTTATTTTTCACCTTCTACAGACATGGAAGACGTGTATTTCTTTAAACCTGCTGACCGTGATTATACACTTACAGCTACAGTACAACAGATTTCAAATACAAACAGAACAGAAGTTTTTTTTTATTATTCTTAAAGTGTTTAATAAATGCGTTCTAATTCGGTAACTACGTTTTTGCACTTTATATTTTGTTATTTCTCACCTTAACAACAAACTAATTTCTGTTATTGAACCAAAAATAAAACTCATGCGTTATGGTTTCTCTTGTATTTTATTTTTAATTACGATAATTTCTTCGAAAACACGACAAATTATCAAGAACATATCCTAAAACGTATAGCCCATCAGCTGTTCAATGAAATATGCTTAACGTTACGAATTAATATAAAACAACTGATATTTTACTGTAACTACCAATGTAAATTTTTACACTAGCATCACGCGAAGCCCAAAATCCGACATCACAACCAGCCCTAAAACATTATACATGTTAAAACAAATTATGGAAATGAATTTGGTAAATAATTACACACAAAAAATTCCTTCCATAATTCAAACAATCACTGAAGATGCACGGACAGCGGCCTATATGAGCTACACGAGTTGGTGTAGGGAAATATGGTTCATCCGTTTCAATATTGTTCTTTGAAAAATCAGCTGTTTTTTTTAAATGTCCCAAAAATGTGCCTGATAATTGATCGATTACTGTTGACGGACCGTTTTTTTATTTCATTTCAAATGTGTATGCTATTTAATGTAGATTTATTGCGATGTTCTGCTGGATTATTTCATCACCGCTTGTGCCGGAAAGAATATAAGGAAACCTTTCCGCAAGCAGTGTAACGTAATTAACTGTATTCAGTGCTAAAGGTTTTCACTGTCGGTTACAGTTTTCAATAAGCCAGCTCCGGGAGTCGCCGTTGCATGCTTGCAACCACTTTGTGCTCCCGGGGCGCTGGCTTACACGCAACGTCCGTTGAGCACGCTTACCAACCTTTACATATTTCAGTAAATAGTGCAGGAAAAGTGCATAAAGTTAAACAGTACCTGCCAATCGCTAAAACTACCGAGGTGGTACAGTTTTCCAGAATTTGAAAACCTGTTGTACAATATGCTACGAAAACGTGGCTGTTTGAGCGCAAAGACTAAAAAAGAACCGAATGATTGGTAATGGGTGTTAGTATTTTTAACCGACTTTTAAAGAAACATTCTCATCTGAACGGCAACATGCGTTTCTGTACCTGAGTTATATATTTTAAACTACAGTTAAACTTGACGGTACATCTTAAGTTATTTTTAACCAAACAAATTTCTTATTTACAAGCGCATAGTGGAAGGAAGTAGATACGGAAGTAGCCAGCCTTCGGACAAATGCCGTCCGAATACTCAGTTGTCTATGTTTGTCTTTCGTGAAGAGCATAGTTGTTCTCAAGACAAAGCTATAAAAGAGCTATCCCAGTTCTGAACAATTTTCAACAGCTCATTAACTTTGCGGCTAATGATTCAATTGACAGTTGAAAATCGTAGTAAGAACTATTCGTGGTAGTTTAATAGTTTTTTCAGTTTAGTGTCAATAATAAATTTCATACAGAAATGAAATTAAGTATTAGAAATTAATTTGGATTCAAAGGTGAACTGAAAGTCACACATTACAAAGAATAGAAAGGAGCTTGGCATTAAGTTCAAGAATGTGTATTGGCTGTTGAGATATAATGCGGGATTAAATATAAGTAATAAATTACGTTTATACAATCAAGTTCAAAAGCCGGTGTGAAGCTATGGACTGCAAATTTGGGGATGCGCCAAGAGAAGTGATATAAAGAAAATTTAGGTTATTGAAAACAAAATACTTCGTATAATAGTAAATGCGCTGTGGTACATGTGTAATAAAAATATTCATGGAAGCCTTAAAGTGAACACAATTGTTGTTGAAATCAAGGCAGCAGCAACGAAGCATGAAAGTCGACTCCAAACCCATACTGATGTTACTGTTCAACAATTCGTATTATATATACCCTTCGACTTGGTGCTATGTATTTTGATTTTGTTTGTGTGTGTGTGTATGAGAGAGAGAGAGAGAGAGAGCTTGCGTGTGTAATTTTTTAGGTTAATTTTGTAAAGATTTTCGGTATTGAAATAAAGTATAACAATCTTCCGAAATTTTATAAAAATTGCTGCAAGACGTTATACCTCATATAGTCTTTCGTTGTTATAGTTATTAATATAATAGTAGTGTCTACTCTTCCTGATAAATCGATTATATTATTATCTTTCTGTTTTCACACTTACTCAATTAACTTATCTTCCTTTGACCGTTGATATTCAGTTCGTTCACTGGATGCTTCTCAAAATATATCTCGAATCTCCGATGGTCCCAACGTTACTAAACATTTTGCTGTCCTAATACTTAATTGTAACTTTTAATTTCTTTTTCATTGGTTTATTTCTTTTCTACGTTCTGCTTTTGTATTGGTTGTATCTAGCGTATATTACCGCCTTTTCGTTGATTGGTTCTTTGCTTATTACATTTTGTATACAGACCTGTCGTCGATAAGCTGTTCTGAACGAAATCCATGCCTATTTTATTTCAAGTTGATAGCCCACACGTGATATACGAATAGAAATGTTTGTGCTATTACAAGTGATAGCATATCAAGGTAAGAGGCTGTAGCTGACAACCAGAGTCATTCCGTGGAGTGAACATCTGACACAGTGAGCTATTTTTAAGTTATAACTACTGGATAAGTTTATACTTAGTTTTAGTCCTCAATAAGAATAATTTTAAAAAACGATGATTGGACTTATATTAACGATTTCCCAACTTTGGTGATCAACTTAACATACCGGAACGCCAAGTTACCTTGATTTTGTCCTTGTGGTACCTAGGTATCTCATACTTCATACCTAACTTAAATATATAACCACTACAATCTATAAGGCGCACATGTCTTGACTCTGCAAAACCAATTTTAACCTCTTTAAGGCGTTGTATATGCGCGATGATTGTGTTCTTAAAACAGGCTCTCTAAATGTGCTGGGTAATAATAAATATTTCTGGATTTTTTTTTGTGTTTCAGAGATGTATTTTTCGCGAAAAACGCGTACGTTATATTGCCATTATGAAACTCAGGGGTGCAAATATACTATCAAAGGAACGTCAGATTTCTTGGATAAAAATTCTTTTGATGAAATCTTTTTATAAATCTGAAGATTATTCCATGAATTAACACTTTTACCGAACTTTGTCTATTCTTGGACGTGTTGTAATCTTTGACAACGATTTTCAAAATACGAAGGTAATAACCTAAAAATATTGTTTTTTCGTGATTTGACTTTGTGACTTTCGTTGTTGCCTATACTTTAAAACGATTAAGGAATTAACATTGACTTTTGAAGCTGTAAAGATACATTTACGCGTTTTATTAATAATATTAACAACTAGTTTTGTTTGTAGTTAAAAAAAAATGAATACACATTAATTAAAATTATAGTGTGTAAATATTTAAGTTAGTAGAAACGTATAGGCTAAGTCATAAATATATGCTTTATTAATTATTTTAAACCATCTCTTATGGTTAGTTATCTAATAAACCATCTCTAGTGCTACGCCTTCTTTGACGCAAGAGAGAAACTTACAAGGCTGTAAGTTTTTCTTGATTGTCTATGTCAAAATTTTCTTTCATTTAAATATTTGAAATCAGTCTCTTATGTAGTTATACAACTTCGCTTGCTGTATACTGGCTTTCGCGTTTTTTTGGTAAAGTAATTAATTGTGCAGTTAGCAAGCTGCTAACATTATTAGAATGACTCACGAAAACATAACCTCAAAATATACAGATAGCTCATTAGCTATCTGATTAGAGAAATGTAATGTTTTCTTCGATACAACTTTTGAAAAATATGTGAACAAGATGTCTGGTCAATGTTTTATAAAATATTTGACAAACATCTTCGATAGAGCAATACTCCTCGTACAGAAGAAATGAAGAGACAAGACGAAGACGAGACCTAGCGCTAAGCGAGCTAATTATACGCGCAGGTGGACGGCGCAAGAATTTCTCATTAGTTTTAAAATTAGCCGTGTTTGAGGTTAAGAATAGCCGGGTCGGTGGAAACTGGAACGGTATGCGGTGGCCAACAACAATACTTGAGCCGCATGAATCAGAAACAAAGTGAGTGCCAGTTGACAGGAGCGGGCGTACAGCCAATCCCCCCGCTGTTGGGACAGTGTTTACACGAGGCTAATTGGATTAGCGAAGCGAGAGGCTTCGTGATCGGGTCCCAGGTAGGAGTGTACGGTAGAGGAGTACGATGAAGCCACATCAAAGGTGGTTTTACCTGTCCGGCCCGTACGGCGATCGTGAAAATCGATTTGGTTAATGTTGCGATGGATATATCCGTTTTCAGGTGCTATTTGTCAAAAATGTAAATAATGTTTGGATGTTTGTTACTGGAACCGTGAAGTCGGGTGTTGCAAAAGAATACTTCTGGACTGATGAGAGAGGGATCAGTGTTAACGGTAAGGGAAACACAACGGGAGCAATTGCGGCTCGAACTTTTAGAACCCATCGGTGCTGTTGAGTGACTGCACCGATGCTTTAGTTTGGAACACCCGAATTCACGGTCGCAAAGAGCATCTAAAATCAGCATTCAAATTACATAAAACAAATATTAATTGGGCAAATTTTAACGTTGATTTTTTCAGCTATGAAATTGCCGCCATTTTGAAACTGTTGGAACGGATTTCGCTGTGAAACGAATTGGTCCAAGCAATTAACGAAAATCGTCCCGAGCTCCAATTAGTATTTAATGTCAGTCTTATAAATAATGTACAAAATTAATTTTGTTTAAAATAGCAGGTATTAGCTTCGAAAAGCTCCGATTAAAATAAATAATGCACGAATAATTAATTTAGTTCGTTATAGTGTTTATACACGCGAACATATTGTTGCCAAGAGTATAAACATCTTCTGTAGAGTATAATATTCGCGTCTACAACGTGATAACCTACTTTCTCTTAACCAACAGGTGTATTGTCTTCTTCCCGTGACAATCGTACCACAATGTGCTTCAACTGCTTATAAGTGTTGGACACAATCTGACTGAGAAATTAAAATTAACTGCCGCCAAGCTAATCGGATAATTCAGTATAGTCCCGTTGACTTGTCATATTCGCCTAGATATATGTTGTGCCACTGTGTAATATTAGACGGTGCTTCACTTTTGGAACAAGTTTACAACTGCACAATTTGTAACGTGACGTTACGCAGATTTCACAGCAGAGGCAATATATTCTCGAATTGCGCGTGTCAAAGGAGACTTGTTCACGGTGTCCGAATATAGTGTGCAGCAGTTTTGTAATGCGAAATTAGATAGGACTCTCTTCTCTTGAAAGGATTTCGCTACTGCGGTTTCATTTTACAGCGAATTTCCTTTGGAAAAATGAGCACCGTCACGATGTCTTGATCAATTTCTGAAGGGCCGTTAAAGTTGTGGTGTGTGTGTGTCCGATATGATTTAAACTTGGATCGATGATGGCTAGTCCAATAGCTTGGACTAGTTTGTTAAGCCGCAAAATTCGTTCGCAGTTTCAGAATGGCGTACTTCATTCAATCTTTAGAAGTCCATAATTTTTTCCCTTATTTTTTTTTAAATCCGATTTTACCATTGTAGTCGTCAAAAAGTGCAAAAATTAACAATGTGAGTTTTTAAAATCCGTTTAAAATTGAAGTATTTCTTGACGGTTGTCAGGGTTCACATTCGTATTTTCTTTGTATTCAAAATATGTGGACATTTTAATTCAAAAAGACTAAGATTAAGAAAATACTTTTGTAATTTCGCTTCTATCACGTCAGCGAAGCAGCTGCGCACTGTGATTATTATTTAAGTTGAATACGCCATATTCAATAGAATATGAACTGATTTAGTGTGGCGTACAACCTACTGAGATTGATTTTTCTGTTTATGACTTCAAGATTCGGCCATAAGATTGATGCCATAAGACTAATGTAAATTATGAAAACATTTTTCCTTAGATTTGAAGGCATGTAATTCACATTTCTTTTTTAAAGCTTTGGCCAATATTCACTCGAAAGACTTATACGTTTAAATGTTTCATATGAAGCATAAAACGTGGGAACCAAGAAGTTATTGGGAGAGATCACGTCAGTAGAATTAGAATCTCCTTTTTTGTACATTAGTTTACAGTTAAGATCTAGGTCGAACACGATCTCAGCTACCGGTGTTGTCCTGCGAAGTTGGCATGGTTACCGCAATTTGTACCTTGTTTATACAGTGGCACAAAGTGCTTGTCACCGAGGAAATTGTATTATTGTACTTCCTGACTCGTGTTGGTGTAGAGGGAAAATTGTTTTAAGATATTACAGTACGCTATTGCTTTTAACTAGACTAATTTAATTGAACTGGCTAACTTCCACAACTGAAACACTTTGACACCACAAAGTATGATTTTGATGCATAACCTTATAACGTTCCACTCGGTTATTGAACAGAACTTTCACATATACCAAATTAAAGCGTGTTCTTTTGTCTGTAAATCTGTGTTGATTCCGTTAATATTTTTTCAAACGGTGACTATATATTTCAATAAATTTACCAAAAACACGATTTTCACGTAGTTTTTATACTACTAGCTACTTTGACGGTACATAACTGTATCAATCTGTACTCTACAACTACAACAGTGTTGTTAAAGTATGTTATTGTATAGATATTTGTTAATGTTTGTGCAGAATTTGACCGACTTTTGACGAAAATTTAAAATTACGGTGAATTTCTTTTAAAAAAGTGTTTTATTTGTATCAATAACTTAATAATTGTTTACGAAAGTCAATTTTAGGTCTCGTAAAATAATTACGTTATTTTACAACAGTATTATCCAGACCTATGCTCAATCAGATGTGTAAAACGTAAATTAAAAAAAAAAACGGAAATTGAACGTTATTCTGGCTGGTAAACGAACTTGTCAAAACTATTATCAGAATCGATTTTTGTGTCAAGTTTGAATCAAGTCGGACTAAAATTGCTAATATATATAACGTGATCAGGATTGTCGCTCATTTCGAGATTCCGGGTCTGGATCGTAGCATAATGACAGCTCTCATAGCTAATTTTCCACTAATCATACAAATAAGAGGACTAAACATACAATTCTCAAGACGTGTTAGTATATCAAGTCCATGTCAGGTAATATTGGCCGAGCGAAGCGATATCTTGGTTTCTACTCGAGCGTAAAGTTAATTAAATGAAATTTTATTATTAGGGCCTAATATGAACACTTGTTTGAGTTGAACAAACTCGACAGAAACATTAACAAATTTCTATATCCTATTACTGTAATCCTGCGATGAATTAAGACGGGGCTTGATGTTCTTGTGATTGTATTTTTTATTTTATTATTAAAAAACGTTTATATTTTATTTACGGTGACTAAATGGAACGTAGAAACACTCTTTGATCGCGTAAAATGCACAACCGTTACTGAGTTTAGCTTTTCAGATTTTCAGTTGACATTGAAAATTCTGACAGCCATTACTAAGTGTTACGGTTAATTCCTTTTTCGTTGGTCCGTTCTCGCAAGGAAAAACATTGGTATAATGGCGTTCGTTATTTGTGAACTTCACGATTTGCCGAACGTAGAAGAATTACCGAAAAATCTAGGACAACCTACATATTTGCATATTTGCAGGTCGGTGTGTATCAGTGCTTGATCATTTCATACTGTCGGGTTTTGGTCTTACTATGATGGATGTGGAATATATAATGTACCATGCTGGCGTGTTGGTTTCGTGTAAAGCTCGTGTGATTTATCATTTCACAATATTACAGTATCCTGCACTGTTACGGAGTTCAACAACGGAATTGGTTGTAGTAGATGTATAAGATCACAGTTAGGCATCTGGAACTGATGATGTCGAAATGCCAGAAAGGGTTCGTTTGTTTCAGACATGATTAAGTGCATAATCGTGGGTTTTTTACTTTCTCAACACACGATGCTACTTTGATGGACGTGTAGTAGTCGTGGAAAACAAATAATGGAGGCGCGCAACTGTCTCGCCAAGAAATAGTTGAACCGATTTTGTTATTTTTACCAACTTTGAGTCTACATTAACCAAACTTTTTTAAAGTGGTAACTTAGCCTATATACTGTATATTTATAATACAGTTATTTTAAAGATCTCCTCAGTCGTATGTTTTACAGCATTGAACATAAACGGACTGCAAGTACAGCCACCATGATGAAAATTGTGCTCGATATCAGCGGCTAAAGTCCAAGTAATTGGAATATCTGCCGCTACGAACGCTGCATTCTGCAAGGATAGGGTGGAGACGTTTGAGAAAATAGACAGTACTATTATGTATTTGTATTTGAACTCTCTACCGCAAGGTGCCACCAGAAGCGTGAGCTCACAAAGCCGTCATAAGGTTTTATCATTGTGGTACGTGTATATTGAATGGTTCTAGTCATCAGAATTAATGATCATTACGTGGTATTGAGAGCTCATTTTAAAATGGGACATTAGCTAAAAATGTGATCACTTTTTCAGGCACCTATTGTGAAATTTCGTATGTAAGTGTAGCTGGGGGAATGTTGGAATTTTGTAGTTCTTTTACTATAAAAAATTCTTTAAATAGCATGTTATTAGTATTTTTATTTATTGCTTACGGTGTATTCATATATTATTATAGCATTAAACAGTGTTTTCATTTACTATTTTTGATACGCAGGCCTACATTTTACATTTCTTGTTTTCTGTATGTAATAGCCTAATTGGATTTACGTATTTTCATTTATTGTTTTCGTAAACAGACACATATAGGGTTTAATATACTGTAAATTATCTGTCATATTTCTTTGATGTTTATTCCCTATTCCTTTGGGTACTTCTATTCGATACTTACTAATAGCACATAGTTCTTTTCGGTTCTCCTACATAGTTCTTTTCGGTTTTCCTGTATCTAGTAAAGGCACCGATACTTTCTTTTGAGATTTCATCCCCAGAAATGCTGTTCGTTATATTCTAATCAGCAGCTTACCATGTACGAAGGAACACTGAATTCACTTCAGTTTTAATAGACAAAGGAACTCTCCGGCCACAATCGCATTACCGTTGGGTCTTGTGCGGTTATGTGCGGCGACCTGTGTATGGACATAATTCCGTCTCTGAATAATCTCATCCTCTTAATGAACTAGCAAAGCTCAGCATCAAGACAGATGATGCAGTGGTCACCGCTGTGATGCAGTGTGATTTCCTGATGCGTTACGTTGAGACAGTTGTTGAAAAATCATTTGTTTTGGTGAATAGGATACACCAACGGCGTTCTGGGTTTATTAAGATGCATCATTGATTGTGACGTTGGATTTTGCGCGTCGCGTGCTTCTATTGCACAAATTTATATTGGTAGTTGTAGTAAAACATCATTTATTTTATATTCGAACAGCTGATACGTTATAATAAGTTTTGGTTATGTTGTTAAAAACTTGCTGTTATAGTAAAAGATAAGTTTTACTTGCTGTTTTATATTAATTTATAATGATCAGCTGATTTCATTGAACAGTTCATAGGCTATAATAACATTTAGTTCACGTTGTTAAAAACTGGCAATGGTATAGTAAAAGATCAGTTTTTTTATATTCATTCGTAACAATCATCTGATTTCACTGAACAGCTGATAGACTATAATAATAGGTTTTAGGTTATGTTATTAAAAATTAGCTTTGTTAATTTGTCGTGTTTTTGAACAAATTATCATAATTAAATAGGATGAGAAAGCATGATACATGATTTGTATTTTTGGTTCAATAATAGAAATTTGTTTTTTATTTCAAACCTTTGGTACACTGCCTTAAATGATCTTCGTGCACGAGTTTTAATGTTTTTAATGTATGTGTTGTAACACAGTACTGTTCGCAAATTGATTTCGGTATTAGAACGGTCAAGCAATTTTCACGTCAAAGTATATTTTTAACAGTTTCAAAGTGGCGATTATTAATTTCTTGTTTATATTACCCTTATTGACGACGTCATGGTTCACTTTCGTATTATTATGAAATTGGTTAATTCAAAACCGTTTTTCATGTGAATTTTTAACGCTGCAAAAGTGCGATCAAAAACTTAAGTTGTAATAGTTGAGAGTTTTCTTAACAGTGTTCATTTTTATTGTACAATACCAATATATTCGTTTATTTAGTACTTCAGGGCTTTATACTTCAGCCACCTCCCCTAGTCTCTGATCACTATAACGTCTAACTACTCGTATCTTCCCTATAAATACCACAAAGTCTATGTTGTTAATTATATAAGTACAATTATCAGTAAACTATTTTTTGTCTTATCAAATACGGTACCGGTACATTAATGTTTCAATATTAACTGTTAAAATACGTATTGTTATTACTTTTTTTGTGTTTAACGTCCGACTATTGTGCCCCCTTGGGCTATTGCAGACGATGGGATGATTTATAGCGTATGAAAATGCCAAGCCCTGGCCGGGAATCGAACCCGGGTCCTCGGGGTGAAAGCCCTGTACGCTATCAACTAGGCCACCGAGGCGGCTATTTTATTACTGATTAATTTGTTATAATTATATTAATCGTCAGCAAATGCAGTAAGCATAACCTTTGTTGAAATATTATGGAAGGAACAGATGTAGTGCTAAATCAGTTGTTTAGATGAAAATTTTCCCCTCCATTTCCTGTTTTGTTATAACGAAACAATTTTTCCGCTGCATATGATGTCTTTGATTTTTATTAACCTATAGAGTGAAGAGTGAATGTTTGAGAATTTGTTTCCTTACTTAATTAGACGGAATGACATGACTACATAGAAATCTAGTGCAAAGGCTACTTGACGCCGTGGGAGAGTGTTAATTACCCCAAAAAATGATTGTTCCTCGCCGACCTTACTTAATAATTCAGCTTGGGATTTGCGGAGGTCGGTAACACTCCGTCAAGGTTTGGGCTTGTCAGATTTTCGCTACAACTAATCCCCCTCAAGCCTACGCAATTTCTGGGCCTATTCCCACGCACACATTGGATCACATTGGTGCGTGGCCAACGTTTATTGATTTTTCACATCTCCGTATCTACTACGATGTGCTTTTTAAATCCGAAAATAGATCCAGTGCATAGACATAGAATAACAATAGTACTAGAATGATAACCCTTACGAGAGATATGTGAGCGCTCGCGGCTGGTTTCATCTTGCAGCAGGGTGTTCAATTATAGTTAGATAAATAGTAGGCTACTGTCTGTTTTCTGAAACGTCTCCACGCCTCTGTTCTTCCAGATTGCAGAGTTCGTAGCGGCAGGTAGTCAATTGCTTGAACTTTAGCCGCTAATACCGAGCACACTTTATAATGTTGGCTGTACTTTTTGTTAAACAGTTTAGCTTTTCTAAAATAAAATGCATCGGCTATCATGGTAAGACCCTTATTTTGAAATTTTTTGCGATGCTGATCTCTACATCACTTTTTAAGTAGTTCTTTAAATTTGTGTGTTATTTATAGTACACGCTGACTTTCGCAATTTTAATCCGATTTCATTCAATTTTTGTAATAATCGATATTATTTTATTGTAATAATCGATTTTTGTAATCGATAGTCCTTATAAATCGATTTTTGTAATAACTTGGACAAGTTCGTTAACCAGCAAGATTCATTCAACAGTTTCAAAATGGCGGCCGTTTTCAAATCTTAAAAAATTCGTCTTACAAATCTATGATTTCACTATCGTGATCAGCGTTAAAAGCTGCACAATATTGTATTTTGAAAATCCATAGGAATTATGAAATTTAGTTTTACGTCTGCCAGGATTAATTTTCAGTGCAATTTGAAAGTTTAAAATATTAGTGAATGCATGCAAGCTGTTTATTGACGGTGGAATTAAGATTTGTAAAAAGTTGGTAAGATTTTTTCCCTCAAGATGTCAGCGATACAGCTACGTACTGCGATTATTTTAATTTAATTATTTTTGTTTGTAAACTAACAAGACGTGTTTCATATGAGCGCTCTTAAGCGTAAGTTTATCAACATCACTTCACGTAGTCCAGAGATAATAAGTACGTGAAGGATAGGTTGTGTGCAGTAAGCCTACCGTCAGATTTACTTGAAAGCATTATCACGGCAGGGGCAATTGATTGTATGTTTGTAAAGTGATAGCGGGAAGTGAACGTTACGGAGTCATGCTGAGTCAGTGGGATTGTTGCCCGAGTAGAGTTGATCGTGTATTGTGTCATTTAGCTGGCACTAATTTGCTTTCATTCTTAGAAGGTGTAAATAATGCCACTTTTTAAAAATATTCTTTGGGAAAATGATCTTATTCGAGCGGCCATCATGGTTAGACCTTGAACCTTGAAGTTAGCACCGATCCTGACCTCTAGATCACTTGTGTGTGTGTGTGTGTGTGTGTGTGTGCGCGCGCGCGCGCGTTCGCAAAAAAGTACGTTTTTAAAATAAAGTGCTTTTTGGTATCGTTTAAATAAAGATCTTGAAATTCCAACTGTCGATGAAGTAAGAAAATTCTCTGAAAGACTACATCAACACATCAATGCATAATTCCTGCAGCAACGACGAACTCAACCCATTTGAACTGGTGTAGTTATTATGTCACATTACTGTATTAATTTGTGTTACAATAGTTTGATATGTAAGAAAACTTCAAAGTTAAAGGTATTTTTTAAAACTAAGTGGTAAAACTGATGTCTTTAAAGTGATTGTAATGATTTTTTGGTAACGGTTAATGACATCATGTTTAATATGAAAAAGCGTTCCGAAATATTGTGCTACAATATCATATTCTCATTAATTACAAGAAGACGATCAAAATGGCTACGTAGTTTTTTTGTCAAAATCGTGTTTCTTTTAGTAACATCGATGTTCTGAAGAGATGGTTGGAGAAACGCGACGCTGAAGGATCTAATGCCAGACATCCTTGCAGTCGACAAGGTTTACAGACCCAATTTTAATGCAAAAATTGCACAATTGAAAACAAAAGTTCGTTAACAAACCGAAAACGCTTTGATAAATCTCCGAAGTTGTTCTCGTCATTAAGAAGTAATTATATGCTTCAATTAATCTTGCTAAATACTTTTAATTGTGTTTTAATTCAACGGCGCGTGAGCGCTGGATTCGAATCCGAAAATTAGGGTTTAATGAGGGTTTTTCTGGATTTAATGAAGGCTTATTAGGGTCGACTTTATGTAGGAGGAGCCTACAGCAAAAACTGATCCAAGTTGTGAAGAATTTTTCCGTAATTTTAGACTCTTGACTCGTCTTGCAAACTGTCCGAATCAAGAATAAACCGTCCGAAACAATATACTGTCAGTAACAATAATAAACTGTCCGAAACAACAAAAAAACTGTCCGAAACAACAATAAACTGTCAGAAGCAATGTCTGAAACAATAATTAAATGGGAGGCGATGTTGCAAGTGGGAATAGCATAAAGGTGCCAGCAAACAGCTAGGTTGGTTTATCTGTGACAGAATAATTTTGGCGCGGGTAAAAAAAGACCAGTGTAATATTTGTCTCGTGAGAATATACTACATTGTTAGTACATACAGCACAACACGACCTTCCGGGAACGAGGTCTTTGGATTATTTGTTTCATCACTCAACAGTTCATGTTAATCGGCTTCAGGTAACCTAGTGATGCGACTGAATGTAACAGCAGTTCCTCAATAAATAACGTTGAACATATCCGCGTGATGATGTCACCAGAACTGCAACGCACTTGCAAGTCATGATATATATATGTGTTGTAAGATATGTGAACACTTGTCACAGTCGTTCAAGCACGGCCCATATGTTGCCCGGAAGAAGAAATATTTGGCAGACAGTTTATACTCGGACGCTGGTAATGGGTAAAAACAAGTGATCCGGTAAGCTTTGGCAAGCCTGTCGGTCAGATGATTTGTCACTCAAGGTCTCCGTATTGGTAGAAGCCTGGGCTGGATTAACAGATGAAATAGTGTTTAATATTTTATCTCCAGCTGTTAGTTCAAAATTAGTAAGAACCTTCTATCTTGAATGTTAGTACGTGGTGTATATCTTGAAGTGTAACAAATTTAAAGATTAATATTTGGGATCAACATATATCAAAAATAAATAAACAGAATATACAGTACAGTTATAAAAAGTATAATCTCATATGAAAGCAAAGTATGGCCAACTAAAACAAAAAAATTTCTTGGAGCTAGAGGAATGTATTGGCGCGATGAGACGAGTGTCGGTCGAAACGGGAAAAGAAAAAATTTTTAAATCCTTGAAATCATGGATACGAAGCACATCATTGTAGACGACACAAAGACAAAACAAACATGATGGTTTCCGTCACGTCCAAATGATGGATGAAAATCGTCTTCCCAAACAGATTCTAAAATGGTGGTTGCAGAAAACAGGAAGACCTAGCCTTAGTTGTAGAGAAGGAATTGATGAGGAAGTGTGAAAGAGGGAATTGGATGAAGGTCTATGGAACGACAGAGGAAAATAGAAGCTAGGAATCGGAAGATGCCGGAAAGAAGAGGAAGAAGAAAAAAGATAATTAACAAAATGACCTATTGATCAGGTAAGACCCAGACTAGCGTCACTTTTCAGAAGGGCAGTTACATATGTAATGTAAATGTGTTTGTATGTCTTAGCACTCTCGCGTTCACAGTTTTGGTCCCATGTTATTCAAACTCGGCATAAAAGTCGATTATGATAAAAACTTGGGCGAGTTCTTTGACCAGCGAAATCCGTTCAACAGTTTCAAAATGGCGGGCACTTCAAATATATAAGAATTCATGGTTTCTCATAAATTGTTTTTTTTAATTTCATTTCACCATCTCAAAAACTGCATTTAATGTTCACATTCCGTTGAGATTTAGACATTTTTCACGACGGCTCATTTTTCGTATTTTCATAGAAATTTGAAATTTTGAAATCCTTGTATGCAGATTTTATTGTTGATTATGATGGTGACATAAGAACTTCAAAAAAAAAGATAAAAAATTTAAAAAAAATCGCTTCTATTATGTCAGCGATACAGCTGCGTGCCGCGTTTTTTCGAAAACTAATCAAAATCTCTATCGATTGGGTACAGTTTACACTTGGAACAATCAATGTTCCGCGGCTTCTCTTGATGTTCCTAGCAGTTTTGAACACTGTTGTTTGTATAGCTGCGAGAGGATAAACGATTTAAGTTCCGGAACTTGCGCATGCGTATTACTACGAAATTCGTCGGGACGGATTTCAACAATCCGGTGTATATTTCTACTAGTTCACCTGTGAAATTCAAATTGACTAACAACCAACACTTTAAATATTTGTTAGAAAGATTTTTTTACAAACAAAATCTGTTTTAAAAGAAAGATTTAGAATAAAAAAAGTAATTGTCTAACTACATTGAACAGACAAACATTCGTCTATTTTCTTGTTGAACTTTTTAGAGAATAACTATACGTAAATGATATTGCAATATTGTTTCGATCTCTTGTCAAGCACAATATGCAAGCGTTAATATCATTTTAGTAAACCTCGTTTCGTGAAGTCAAGCATATCAGCTACAAGCACTGTATCGAATTATCGAGGGACAGATCGCTTCATGAATACGTAATTAACAACCTTTCTCAGGGGGGACGGTTTTGTGAGAAAGGGTAATATTTTGTAATTCTATCAAGTAAGAGTGATTGTTGCAACGTTGTAGCAGTAACGTGAAGTCACTTGGGCTGAAAAGTATTGCACAAACTTTCTGACATTCAGTTACTGTATACCAAAAAAAACTGGAAATCTGATTTCTCAATATCAAGTGTTCAAATTTTGCTGCACAGTTTTACGGTTCTAAAATAAATGACGGCGCTCAGGCTTTATTCTCGTGTTTAGCGGATTTCCATTTGGAAAAAAATGAGCTATTGAAGCGGTCGTCATAGGAAAACCCAGACCCGATACATTGAAGTGAGCGCCGATTGTGAATTCTAAATCACATTTTGAATGGTCCGATTTGATTCAAGTTTGTCACAGAAACGGCAATTTGAAATTTTTGGCAATTCATAACTTCTTTTGTCTTAATAATTTTAGAAAGTCTAATTTCATTATCGTAACCGGCGTTTTTATAAAAATGCATGAATTGGCATTCAGAATTTTGAAAGTCCGTTCATATTAAGAAATTTAATTTGTTTGCGGTCTGGGTTCACTTTCATGTTTTCAGTGCAATTTTAAAATTTAAAATTCTAATATATGCAGAATTTAATGTTCTTTGTTAAAGTAAAATTAGTGTTTAAAAAAAGAGTAAAAGTAAAAAACTCTGTTATTGAACCAAAAATAAAAATCATTGTATCGTTTTCTCTTCCTTTTTATTTAAATTACGATAATTTGTTCGAAAACACGATAAATTAACTTAGCTAGTTTTTAACAACAATCTGAAACCTACTATAGCCTATCAGTTCAATGAAATCAGCTGATCGTCACGAATTAATATAAAACAAGTGATCTTTTACTATAACTGCCACTATAAACTTCTTCGTAATTTCCTTAGTGTAGTGGTTATCACGTGCGCCTCACATACAAGGCGGTTCAATCCCGGGCGGAAACATATTAAATTAAAATTATAATTAATGTAACACGCAAAATATAGGCCTACTATTATATATTAATATAAATTTGTGCACGCTCGTCACTCAAAATCTTACATCACAACCAGCCCTAAAGCATGATACATGTAAAAAAATAATACTTTTCGCATTTCGCTTCCATGACGTCAGCGAGACAGCTGCTTGTCGCTATTTTTTCAATTTGCTACTGTAACTTCAGTTGTGTTTTTTTATACTGACCAGTCTGATAAAACGGAATGAACTGACAACCCTTTTTTGGCTCATAGGGCTTGACAATGGATTTATCTATCAGAATTTCAAAATAGATATTTTACGATCACTATTATCTGTATACTTAATCTAGTTAGAAAGTAAATGGAATTAAGTTGAATTTCTTAGAACTGTATGAAGTGCTTTACTTCATTTTCTGTGATATCTTTAGTTTTTCCAACTGCAATCTTCTCCATTGTAATTGACTTATCTGCTCTATAAAGCACTCAGCTCTTTCGTCGATTCCCAAGAATTCCCAAGAAATAACAACATTGAATATCGTCACTTACATGAACATTTCGAGATGTGTAAATGAAACGTGACAGAAATAATATGTTTCTGGTAACTGGTTCTGGTGCTAGTTTTTACCCAAGAAAAATCAGTTTCAGTTTACTGATTTCACCGTCGTAATAACCGTTAAATTTTGTAATTTCTAAGATGTTGAATGGTCGCCATTTTGAAAGAGATTTTAGTAACAAACGTAAAAGTCATGTATTGTTCCAAATTTAATTTTTGCCATTTCGACTGCGGGACAGTTAAGTACAGCGAGCAATGATTTGCAACGCTTATTTTCAATCATTGAATATATTAAGCGTACTGGCAGTACAACCTACAAAATAAAAAGCGTGCTCAATATTAGCGGCTAAAGTTCGTGTAGTTGAACAACCTGCCAGAAGATGCCACCACCAACAAGCGCTGACAAAGCTCTCAAAAGGGTAATAATTCTGTTACGATTACCCCCATTCTGTTAGCAAACAGGGCTAAAATGTTAAACAGGTTTTTGATTTTTCTAAAATTATTTTTACATTTTATAGGGTTTTTACATTTTATAGCGGACCCCTAAGACACCGCTATTAAGCGATCTCTAATGTTTACTAACATACTTGAATTCTAGTTCCGTAGAATGGTTGCTACTCTGGGCTTTAGCAGTCTACTGGCTAGTTCATTGTGCTGGAGGTCCTCAGGATTCTGGATGCAAGCAAGTTTCACAATCAAAGAATATGTGGCTTGAAGATTACTCTTCCTTCTTGAATAACAATCGGTTTCTCCGTGGTGCATTCTTATCCTGTTTCAGATGCGCCAACAGACCATAAAACAAAATCTGTTCAGAAGTTCACAAAATATTTAATTCACGGTTCGCTAGTTTTGCAGGTTTTTTCCGTACTAATTCTCACAAATCACAGTTTTAAAAACCTTTCTTTTAAATATTAGTCTCTGAGATTGCATAAAATACAATTGAATGCAAAGTTTTCACTTGAATTGTGAAAGTACGAAGTGTTTTGTGTAAGTGAGCCAGTCAGTGTAGCTAAAAAATTTTCCCGAGTGAAAAGACATACTGTGGGAACGTTTGGTTCTCGCGCGAACATTTAATACTGTAAACAAACATTTACAGTTACGTTGGCAAAGCAAATATCGAACTGTGATGTCATGCACAGGGTCACGTGATTATAAAGGTTAACTGGATTCATAAAGGCGCTTATATTACTTACTATTATTGTGTACTTTCTTGCTTTGCGTGATGTCTTTGTTCGCAGTTATTTGTAGGAGCTGTTGTTGACAAAATGTAGTGTAGTGTATTTGCTAATTGAAAAATGCTGATTTATGTATGTTTTACCGCTAATGGGAAAAATCACGTTTTCAAAAAAAAAAAAATTGATTGTTGAAAAGCTATGACTTTTCAGAGATTTAATGGCCGCCATTTTGAAACGAACTTAAACGAAAAATAATTTTTCCAACGTAGTCTTAATCAAATTGTGAACATTATTAACATTTATAAAATTTTTAATGGGCTCTCAGAAAGTGTTACAAAGATCAGGATCGTCGCTCATGCCATGGTCCCAACTGTGGATGAGCTACGTGTATTTAATTTTCCAATTCAAATTTGTCTCAAATATAACAATTAAAACTTCCGGATAAAGTTGGACATCTTGACAGTCTAACAGTCGGTTTTTCAAACAGTCATTAACAAAATTAATCTATCATTAATTGCTATCTGTAATTAAATAACCAATTTGAGTTTCGAGAACAACCATTAATTTCTAATCGACGAATCTAACTTTTCAGTTAATGTTCCAGTATCGGTCAGTTAAATATTTTAATTGTAGATTAATAATAATAATTATTCCGTTTTACAAAATTGACAATATTGCCAGAATTTGATTAGTACTACATTTTCAAAATTTAGTTTTATTTTAAAATTCTATTCATTATATTTTTAGTACTCACGATTTAAAAAAAAATTCTTTATTGGTAATAACAAACAACATAACCTACAGATTGATTTTAAATCTTACTTGCAATGAGTTAGTGAATATGAAAAATTATTATAATACTGTGGTAGTTCATATGAGGAGTAAACAGAAGCTATTGGGTTTGATTTATAAGTATTAAAACTGTTTTCTTCTAAGAAAGCGTTTTTAAGGCTAATTTCGAAGTATCTGCCCCACTCTAGGTTTGTATCGCTCCCCCCGATAGTAAACCGTCAACATAACCTAAAAATTACAATGCACGTTGATCATATGTTTGAAAGCAGCCATTTTTTCCTTAAATTAATGTGTATTTAAGGTTAATTATAGGTTAATTGTAGATTGGTAATCTATGATTCAAAGTGTTTCCATTGAAAAATATGCTATTGTAGTAAAGCTAAGAGTCGCCAGTCGTGACTTGTAGAACGTATTTTGAGATATTGTTAATTTATATTTACCATACAACTCAAGAAAATCCGTTCAGTTGTTTCTAAATGTTGTTTTGGATATCTAAAAAAAATCAGTTTTATTGTTACATTTTTTTAAAATCTGATATTTTTTATATGAAATTTTCTACAATGACTTTGATATATTCATTATAATAGTTTGTGTTATAGGTTAAACTCGTGACGCGAATGGAAAATGTATTACTGGTTGTCATTTTCCAACCCAAAAATTTACTTTCCGGTGTTTCCCGGTGATGCTGTCACAAAACAAAAGGTTCTGGACGGAGTGGGTTCTCACCGAGACAAATGATTCGAAGCACAACTCTTTAGGCAGCAATTTTTTCACGCCCACAGGACTCGGTAATAACGAGGTGTATTTAACGGCGCGTTAAATTATCGGCAGAATGCGGAGCGTAGCCGAGTTGCAGCCCGGTGCATACTGAACATGGTGGCTAAACTTAGCCTCGGGCCTTGTCACCTTGCCGGTACACGGGCGCTAAATTTAGCATCGGGTAAAGACCAAACGTGGTCAGCCTCTTCAGTTACGCGATCGTAACGGAAATCGCAAATCAGAAAGTTGTAACAGTTAGGACAGGGTGGTTGGATTTGCTGACCTACAAAGCTCGCGTGGAAAACGTCCTTTACGACGGTTGTAAAGTAAAATGTTTGCCAAACGGGGTTACTACATAGATTTGGGCTACGAAGTTGGTACTAATTGGTTTCGAAAAACGTCAAATTTTCTTGACAATCGATAGAACTAATTTAATCAGTTTACACAAAAATGCTGATAAAATCAGTATTTTTACTGTTGTAAAATTGTCTCACTGCGAAAAAAAGAAATAATTATGTGACCAAAATCTGATAAAATAAACATAGGATATCTTGATAATATCTACTAAACAGGTTTTAAGTAATCAACCCAATTCTCGTGTTTATTATCAATAACATCCAGGGCAAAATGTTTGAGGAATAAAATCAAATGGTAGTTTTTTTTACAATATCCAACAAGTAACAGGGAGGGGCTACGAAACTAGAACAAATCCAGTAAATTAAAACAGAAAAACGCTCTTATTCACCCACTTAAACGGTAAAAATACACGGACAATATACAATAAAAACTTCAAGTTGTAGTAAAACCCACAACGGTAATCCTTTTGTAGGTTTCATTATACAATAATCTTTTATGTTTTAAGGAAGAACGCATTGTGTTAATCTGTTAAGTGTGTCTGTCGATCAGAGCGAATAATTGATACCAACACCGACATAAACTTGTTATCACCGACTGTTGTTTAGATAAAGATTGTTTACGTAGTCCGTGTCGTTTGTTACGTGTACCAAACAGTTTTATCGTTGTCGATAACATAAAAAATTATTTTTTTATTGATTTATTAACATGTATCATGTTTTAAGGCTGTTTGTGATGTTGATTGTACGTGATGTGAGTGCACAAATTTATATTGACATATAATATTTTGCGTGTCGCAAGTCTCGTATTAAATTAATTATAATTAAAATTTCCTGTTTCCTCCCGGGCACCTTGGGCGTGAAACGAATCAATAATTTAATTTTTATATTGGTGGTTATATTAAAGGATCAGTTATTTTGTATTACTTCGTAACGATCAGCTGATTTCATTGAACAGCTTACAGAATAAGTTTTAGGTTATGTCGTATTTTCGAAAGAATTATCTTAATTAAAATAAAAAGGAAAATAAAACATGATGCATGATTTTTATTTTCGGTTCAATAACAAAAAACGTTTTTGTGAAATGGTATGGGCAAACTAACTGCATGTCAGAATTTGATAGAAATCGGTTAATGAGTTTTTCACGCATATTCGGACAAGAAAGCTGATCCAAAACGGTTTTGAATCTTTTTTCCATGAACGCCAAACTTCGTGTAGTGAGAAAGTAATTACGAGTGATGTATTCTCAACTCCTTTGTTCTTTAAGATATTTCCAAAATCTCTGCAGTTTTTACAGCTTTTCTGATAAGTATAAAGTTAGTGTAGCAGTTCAGTTCGTGTATTTTATTGAAAAAGTGAGCTGTAGAAACAGTCATCTTAGGAGACACAAGTTGCGCAGGACCTAGGGTGACAGCCGTCCTGACAGTCTCCTAGTTCATTTTATCTTACTCTATTTTTAATATCAGATTTTACAGGCGTGATGATAGAAACCGCTTAAATTAGTTTCAGTTTCAATTTCCGAGGATATTATGAAAATTGATTTGACGGCTGTCGGAGTTCATTTTCGTATTTCCTACGTGATTGGAAAGAAATATTTATTTATGCAGATTTTAATTCCGATTAAAATGGTTGAACTTTGATTTTTAAAAACTGTAAGCAGAAAGTAATTGGTGCGCAGAAACTACGCGCGTTAGAATAATATTTCGCACCTTCATCACGTAAACTTTCGTTCGGTCTCTTTTTGAAACTCTTACCCATTTTTTCCTTTTTCTAAAATCGATCTTCACAAAGTGGCATTGCATTTTATAACCTAAAAATAACACAAACACGTACTACATAACGTCTATAATACAACACTTGTGTATAAGTATAGTTTCTGTTATTATTGTTATTATAACCAAAATTTATAAACAATAATACTTCATTTATTTTAACATTTTAAATTTGTAATTCTACCATTGTATTATTTAATCTGTTCCATTCTCGTCTTTCAGTATACTAACTAGTTTATCTATGGTCAAGTCGCTTGATTTTGTAATACATGTTATTGTAAGCCACTGACTGGCATCAGTAACATTTAACTTATTTTATTCATTTTAAACATTTTATCAAATGGTTATTCTTTCTCACCTTTGATTATACCAACTAAGTAGTTTATCTATGGTCAAGTCCGTTGATTTTGTAATACATATTATTGTTACCGACTGACTGGCATCTCTGTGATAACCAACCGTTTCATGAGTGTTACTCAGTTTCCTTCCGTTACTCTCAATACGGCAGGCGTAAAGACGTGTTCGCTTAAAAAATTATGTTAAAATTCGATTCTATCACGTCCGCAAGACAGTTACGTGAAGCGCGCTCGCGCGTTAACGTTTTGCTTGGTCAAAAACCTGTAGAACTGCGCAGGTATATTTGCATGAAACAAGAGCTGGAGTACGTATGGGTAAATCTTCCATTTATGTTGATTTATTTATAGAAGTTAATGTCTTTTACAGGTCTGTTACGATGGACAGTCTAAATAAAAAAAATATATATTCGTATATTATTAAAACTTACTTGAAGTTACTATATATTGTTATTTTTATAAGTGCACTTCCAACACGTTAGCGAGACAGCTGCGTCAGGTGATTATTTTGCACTGAAATTAAACTTCTGGCGACGAAATACAAGCAGCACCACCAGTGTAACGAGAAACGTCGGACATGGCTGCAATGTGTTAACGGCAATATATGAAGGTCCGACCGTCCGTAGGGTCGCTGTAATGTAATGGCATTCCGCGTGTGTTTATGACTACACGCGGCCTCGCACTAACTCTATTTACACGCTATTAATTAATTAAATGGGGCAAGTACGTCACACTTTCTTCCGCGCTATTTGTATTGTTTAATTAAAACTGTTTTATGTGCGATCACATTTTAATTACAACAAGAACTGGAGGAAAAACATTTTTTGTTGTTGAACCATTAACAAAAATCATGTATCGTATTTTCTTTTTTAAATTTTAATTACGATAATTTGTTGAAAACACGATAATTATCATAGCTAGTAGGCTATATAAGAACATAATGTGAAATGTATTACAGCCTATCGGCTATTCAATGAAAACAGCTGATCGTTACGAATTAATAATCTGAAACATATTGTAGCCTATCAGCTGTTAAATGAAATCAGCTGATCGGTACGAATTAATAACATGAAACTTATTGTAGCCTGTCAGCTGTTCGATGAAATCAGCTGATCGTTTCGAATTAATATAAACGACAAATTAACATAGCTAGTTTTTAAGAACATAATCTGAAACTTATTACAGACTGTCAATGAAATCAGCAACATGCAGATATTAATGCTGATGGTGAAATGAGAATTTTCAAAAAAAAATGATGAGAAGGAAATATTTAGGCAATTTGTTGCTATATCACGTCAGCGAGACAGCTGAGTGATGCTGTTATTTGGTAGAGTGTTATTATTGTCTTTGTAACGCAAGTTTATACTAAGAATCACATTTATTTGTTACAGGTATGTCTGTTACCAGTTTGTCTATGGTGATGCAGCCGATTGGTAAGTGTAAAACTATATACGTAACGTTCCCTGCGTTATACGGGGTGTGCTTGTTGTTAGCGGGATAATATAAAAAGTACGTAATTGTATGAGCTGGCTAGGACGAATGCGGTGCAGTCCATACTGTTTTGCATAATTGAAGGTTTTGTGTAAGAAAAGTCAATATTGCATATATTATGTAACTGGATTAATGTATTTGCAATGAAACGTAGACCTTGTTTCGTATGGTGCACTTTCGTAAACAATGCATTAGGTGTTTCTTATATAGATTTAAATAATATGCTACTGTCGTTCCAACCAGCCCGAATGTGTCAAAATAAATAAAAAGACCCCGTAAACATGCCCGGAAATGCTCTGTCCGCTATTTTATTATTATTTTGTTTTTTAGCTAAATAATTCATACTTGAAGGAAAGTTTATTCGTACTCGTCAATGTAAAATACGTAAAAAAAAGTAACCAACTTTTTCCAACGAATCGTTTAAAAACTTTTAATGAGAAATAATTCAAAAACAGACCTTTTTATAATAAGAGTTCAGTCTAGTACATTTTTATAGCTCGTGTAATGTTCTACCGAGCGGTATAACTGTGAGAAAAACAGCGTTTTTATTGTACATTTGTGTGTGCGCGCGCTCGCGCTCGCGTGTAACATATGATACAGCCTACCACACTCTGTAATGTACAACCTGTTGTTGGATAGCTTTATTGTACCTCTGTAACAGTCATTAACGTAACTGAATTTTACTCACAAACACTTAAGTTGAAATACTACTATTTAATTAAAAAAACCTCGGATACACACAAATTGATACTAAATATTTAAGCAAAAGTAAGTAATCGCTGTACGCAACCGTGTCGAAAGAAAAATCTTAAATCTCTTTACAGATTTGTTTTATTGTTTACGTATTACGAGGGGGCGTGCTACACCCGTAAATCCGCTCGTGCAAAGAATTTGTGCGGAAAATTATGTAAACGGTCAGGGAAAAGTTATTCAAACAAATCGAAATACACTGTGCCGAGTCCATGACTAAGTATAGAAATAAAACTAACAAGGGTACACACGCACACGCACACCCACTCTGAACAACTCGCAACTCGTGTTCCTTGTCCTAGTAGGCTATGTTAATGTTGAAGAGTTCATTCTGCCGTGGCACGCTACATTCCGTGCAGATCCACTTCAACTCATCTCGTTTGTTGTAAGTAAGGCATACAGTATTTCTTCTTTATTGTTCTTTTGGTCACTCTTTAAGTGTTTGATTGGTCAGCTTAATTGTTCGTTCGGTTAGTCTTAAATGTTTGATTTCGCAGCTTATTGTTCGTTAGGTTAGTCTGAATTTGTTAATTGTTAACATTAATTGTTAACATTTAATTAATTGTTAAACATCGGTTAGTCTTAATTGTTTAATCGGTCAGTCTTTATAGTTCGTTCGGTTAGTCTTAATTGTTTGATTGAACAGCCTTAATTGTTCGTTTGGTTGGTCTTAATTGTTTGATCGGTCAGTCTTTATAGTTCGTTCGGTTAGTCTTAATTGTTTGATTGATGAAATTAAATTGTTCTTTTGTTAGTCTTAATTGTTTGATTGGTCAGTCTTTATAGTTCGTTCGGTTAATCTTAATTGTTTGATTGATCAAATTAAATTGTTCTTTCGGTTAGTCTTAATTGTTCGTTCGCTAAGTCTTAATTGTTTGCTGAGCCGTAATTGTTAGTTCGATTAGCTTAATTGTTTTGATTGGTCAGTCTTTACAGTTCGAGTGTTGGAGCAAATATGTCACTGTCACAGTATTAGCTATAAATCATTCCTATGAATGACTCCGAATACTTTCTCACATGGTAACATATAATAACTGCACCAGGTCTTCTGGTCTTGTCCTCTTCAGTGTTCGCTCCACATTCCTGCCCGCAATCATCTCCAGCACTGCGGTGTTAACATGATTGTGAAGCCTACGTTCATGTTTCACAGATATGTATCGTAGCACTTCTCGTACTTTGTCCATCTCAAGGTCTTTACGGATATTATCATTCTTAACATACCATGGTGCACCAACAATCCTGCGAAGTACCTTATTTTGAAAAGATTGTGTTTTATTAAGGTTAGTTTTCTTGGTGCAACCCCAAAGTTGCAACCGTACACCCAAACTGGCCTCAAAACCTGCTTGTGTAAGAGCAGTTTGTTTGACAAATCTAGTTTAGACTGACGCCCTAGTAGCCAATATATTCGACTACATTTCAAATCTAGTTCACGTTTTTTTCATTTTGACGAGCGCTTTCCAATTCAACTTGGCATATGAAGTCATTCCCATGTATTTTGCCTCCAGTTTAGACGAAATCACTTGTGAGTTTACATATACTGGTGCATTTATTAGAGTAGATTTAGTCTCCTTCAGCTTGATACGCCAAATTTTTGTCCAGGGGTTTCTAGAGCTCTACAGTGTGCCCAATAGCTAACACAGCAGTGGAGTGATGAGTGACACAGTAGTCCTGAAGCACTTCTCATCATTCCCCGTTAACTTCATTACTAACCGTACTTGAGTCATTACTAATCTGGTGCCTTGTTCACAAAAATCAGCATGATGTTTTCAGAATTAAACAGTTTGACAGTGTATAATCGCAATTAATATCATTTTTTATTTACTTTTCTGTTAGGAGAATGCACATGCTAATCACTTGGAAGACATGCGCCTGGAACTGTCACCAAGTATCGGTTACATGAATCAATGGAACTGTTACCGGAGTATCTGTTATTTTGATCAGTGACACAATTGGCCGCATGTCAATCAGATGCAGTTCGTCTCATTCACCGCTGAATCCATTCACTTGCGGCACCGCTAACTGGTGCGTTCACAGAAGCGAGCTATGCGACCTCGGTCAAACAATAAGGTTATGTTGTTGGCCGTAGCTTTGTGGTAAAACGTTTCATCTGTTTTGTGTTTTCCCGACAAAGCGAGTACGTTAAATTTAGAAATTGTTCATTTCATTGACGTTTTTTGTGATGACCAATCTGACTTTGGGCCAAACGATTTTGGAATGCGCTCGAAGTGCATGTCGGAAAGTTTTGATAATTACGAATCACTGTATCTGCTTTGTGGCATTGTCTGTTGAGTCTATTGAAACACTTGTTTTTCTTGAAACAATCCGTTTTGGGGGATTAGCAACGAAAAATTTTTTGTTGAAAGTGAAATACTCAACTTACGAATTTAATTCGTTTCGGAAGTAGCTTCGTAAGTTAAAAATTTCGTTAAAGCGCATATTGCATGCAAATTGTTCTGTGGATATATCATTCTTCCACCAGCCCCAAACTTTCCTCATACAATGAAAAAAAATATACGTTTATGTCAAATATGGAAGAAAAAACCTGAAATAAAAATATATTAATTACACATAATATGTACTACATTACTTATATATAATACTAATACGAAATTATGTTCGTAATAAAGTTTCTTACGTCTAAATAATCGGATACGTAGCAAAGTTGTGGGTGGAGGTAATTTATTTTAATTTTTAATTATCACATTATTTTGCCTTTTTGGATTCACTTTCACCTTTCCCAGTTTCTTCTAACGTATGTTTGGTGAAATAACGGTCCAACAACGATTGTTTTGCCGATTTTTAAGAATGCTTCTGAAATGCGTCAGACAAATGTCATCAAAATGTGCTACTGCCCAATTCGTAAACATTTTTTCGGTGTGTTTTTTCGCGTCGTTTCGTTAGTTGAGGCACGTTTCGTAAGATAGGGCGATAAATTTTCGAAATCCCGTTTCGTAAGTTGAAATTTTCGTTAGCAAGGCCATTCGTAAGTTGAGGCCCCGTTGTACAGACATACATCAAAATCTCTATTGCGTATCTCTTTATAACGGAAATCTGTCTATAACGGCAAAGGATGTTGGTTCCTTACCATTCCTATAGTAAATTCCTACAAATTCATTCAGTTTATAATTCATTGTGAACTATGAACAACTTTCTTTTTAAATTCACTACACACAATTTCATAACTTCTAACAGTAATCTGACTGTTTTCCATGAAGGAAAATTGGGCACAGAAAGGAGCGGTGTTACGGTAAACTTGAAATTCATTATTTTATTCCACTGCGATCGAGCTTCAGCGTAACTGTCCGCTACCTAACCGATTGAGCTGCGAAACCTCTACACCAGTTGCAGCAGTGCTATTAAAATAACCGATTTTGGGGGTGCATTAAAGCATTTACACCGCTACCTGCGTTACAAATAGGTTTAATATTCATCTTTAGTTGAGGCACGTTTTGTAAGTTAGGGCGGTAAATTTCCGAAATCCCGTTTCGTAAGTTGAAATTTTCGTTAGTAAGGTCATCCGTAAGTTGAGGCGTCAGTATAGTAGCAGATTGCTAATAAAAGTATACAGTGTATGGCTTGACAGTGAATGGTTGTAATACATTAAACCAATATCCGTAACGTATGCATAAATCCTGTAGTATTAAGCGAGCAATAATTGCCTTTGTATTTTTTTCCAATACAGCTCGAGGGATTTGTTTGATATTTAGACATTGGGGATTCTCAATAAGAGAACTTCATTGAGCAAAGTCTTAGTTTCGGGAAAATTCATTGTTCCACTTTTCCGAGAAATAATTGCCTATTTGTTATTTTCCCCCAAAACGGCAGGAATGATTTTCTTAAGTCTTTGACTGTGGGATTCTCAAATACGACAATTTGAGATCTTATTTTCTAGATAATCACTTTTTCGCCTTTCCAAGTTGCAGTTGTCTGTTTTATTGTTAAACAGCTGATAGGCTATAATAAGTTTCAGTTTATGTTAAAAAACTAGCAATATTCAACAATTATTATAAACATATGTATTAATTTCGAATATATTATAAACGGTTTCAACGTGCACGTGTTCTTCAACTAAAGAAAAATACCGAAACCAAAGCAACACGTTTTTTCATATAATACGCGTGAACTGTTTATCGAAAAGGAAGAAGAAGAAGACGAAATATATAGAAATAGAGACAACATTCTTTTGCTCTTACTTTCCATAATTCCGTTACATTCTTCCGTTCGGCAGACTTTTTCTATTCACTTCTCTCGCCAATGGTAACCTTCATTTCAAAACTGCATTCTACCAAGTTCTGTGAAATTATGAACAATTTTGAAAATTTACCGTTATGTGAAGTATTTGTTAAGTTTTTTGAAGTTTTTTTAGTGACCTCCCCTATTAACTTGCCATGTTTGTTAAATTTCGTGTTCCAGGGACTTGTTCCGGGGCTGTGTAGTGAGTGATTTTATATAAGATTTACCTCGTCCGTGTACCATATCTACGGTTCTGTTTTATCACAGTTTTGAAATGAACCTATATATCTGTTTTGGGAACGAACATAAAAAAATAACTTTAAAATTCCATTTAAATTTTGACGAGATAAAACATACGTTGCCAGTGCATTGGTTGTCGGTGTACAAATCGAAATTTGTTCCCTATAAGGTCGTTAACACTAGAGCGTAAAATAACTTTTCGCTAGGTAGTGTCGCATCAAAAAACGATTTTACAGCCATAAAAACTGATAGTATAGTGCGATTGGTGTGCGGGGGTGGAATTGAAATGCTTGCATGTGTCACGTAAAATATCTGGAGCTTTATAAAGTCTCCAGGGAGGAGGAATCAACGTCTTATTCTGACGTTTTTTAAATGTCAATATGCTGTGTGAGTGTGTGTGTGTGTGTGTGTGTGTGTGTGTGAGCGCGTGTGTAATGATCGGTTAAATAATTGTTTTTCCAATGAAATCCGCAAAATAAAAAAAATAAGTGTTTTTTTTTTGTAATCAATTAAGGTAGAGTTGTAATATTGATTCCATCATTTCACGCCTACGCTATTGGAATTTCATAGCCTCTGTCAATTAATTCTTATATAATAGCCTAAATGTACGCCCAATGCCTAACGCAGTTTAGGTTTCAATGACTACTGCATTTAAATTGGCGACTATCGCGGAGTTTCAGGTCTCCATAGTGTGCGCCCTTGGGTAGGTTTCTACTGAGTTTATCGCCTCGTGAAATGGCGAAATTGTATTTTCTCGGAATGAGCAAATTGTTAAAAACATCCACTGCCGCTGCGTGTGCCAATACAAGAGACATCTCGTCTCTCTGTGCCTCCTGGCAATACGCCAGAAATACCTTCTTTTCTCGTGTACTCTATTTTGTGTTGTATATTTGTCCCGAATTTTGCTTGTTCAGTACACGTTACAATAATATCCCAAATGCCTAATTTATTTATTGTCATAGAATATTTCAGAATGGTGTTGAAATTTATTAAGTTCATGGTTAAACATAGTGTTGGAGGAGGAAAGGTTCTTCCCGGAAGTGTTTTTTTGTAGTTATCTACACTATAAAAATACGAAAACCGGGTACGAAACGGATATATTTACACTATGGTTACACTATGGTGCGCGTTGGATTGAGATAATTTTCACACAAACAGCTGATTTTACGAGAACAGCCGTTTCTTCTGCGATAATACTGTTTTAACCGAGGTTATGTTTATTGCCATTGTTTACAGTTAATATAAATAGCAAATAAATCAATATTAGCGAACTAGTTTGGAAATTGAGCTTTTGAAGGAGTACTGTTACGTTAAGACCCACACCCGAGACCTTGAAATGAGCGCCGATCTTGACCTCTAGATAATTTTGAAAGGGGCGTTTGAGAGTGCGTTTTAGGGTTTTCACATTGGCAATTATGATCCGATTTGGTTTGAAATTGGATCAACCTTTCAAACCGCCTTTTAACAGTTTCAAAATGGCGGCCACTCCAGATATTTAAAAAGAATCGAAATTTTTATTATCTTAACGCTTATTCGAAAAATTGATCTCACAATCGTAATCAACCTTACATTTTCAAAAATTAAGATTTTTAATTTTCAAATTCCGTTGACGGCGGTCAGTGTTAATTTTTGAAGCGAAGCTTTTAATGTTAGCTTTGGCGACAGAAGTGAATAGAAAAAACGTTTGCCTAACGGAAATATGGAACGAACGAGCAAACGAATTTTGTCACTATTTCTGTCTTTCTTTTTCTTCCTCCTTTTCTATAACAGTACACGCGTGGGCTATTATACGAAAACGTTTTGTTGCTTTGGTTTCGGTATATTTCCTTAGTTAAAAGGAACACGTGCACATTTTAACCGTTTCAACATAACCTGAAACGTATTATAGCCTATCAGCTGTTGAATGAACTCAGCTGATCGTTACGAATTAACATGAAAAACTGATCTTTTTACTATATAGTAAATAAGAGCTAAGCTATTTTCACATATTTATTTATTCAAACAAAACATTATATATATATATATATATATATATATATATATATATATGTGTGTGTGTGTGTAAACATACCTTCAAACTAATTATATATTCAGTAAAGATATCATTAACAAAATCTTCCGTCTGTCGATAACTCCCCGAGTTCCAACATGTATGTGTACTTTTTTATTTTCTATTTAAAATGTTCTACTTAATAAATGTTTGAAATGCTAATTAATTTATCGGTATTTTATCATTGTTACATTGGAGAGAAGTTTAAGTTATAGGCGATCACTGACCTATTTATTAAAACGTCGGATATTGAACTACAAGATGTATATTACAGTATTGAAAGCAGAGTGATTGCTGGTGTACATCTTTCAGCGCAAGCTCTGTAGAGCGTACTGTAGCTAAGCTAATGATTAGAGATTGTAATTAAGAAGCATTGTAAAGGATGTAACAAAGGACAAGGACTGGAGGGCCAGCTGCTATGCATAGGTGTGTCGAACTAACACGGGCACTGATCCATTCGTCTATCTGTGTTATTGTTATCTTCTTGTAATCCTAATTCTGGACTGAAGAAATAGTTATTAGTGTTTTCGATACTTGCAGCATCTAGACATAAATTTCAAAAAAACTTTTTAAAAAACGTTAAAAAGTTCCTTCTAAAGCTTCCGAAACTGATTTCAGGGGATTTAGCGGGTCGTACGTTTAAATGAACTATATTTGATTAAAATCGGTAGAACTGAATTTTAAAAAAATAAAGTGTTCTATTAAAAACTTTTTTTTGAAATGTAGAAATATGGACGTCTTGAGTTTATTAAAGGTCGGTCGATTAATTTTGTGTCCTGCTTTGTGTACCGATACGCGGACTGACAAATATCTAAGGAAAACTGCTAAAATCCCAAGATCAATCACTTCGAATAGTGGTCAAGTAAAAACCAGCTTCTGTCTGCTTTGTTTTTAATGAAACGATAAGCTACTTAAGAATGTTCGAAAAGATTTCAATATTTTTTAGTGTTTCCTGTACAACGAGGAAAACAATACGTTACTTGCCTCACGAATTTCATTTTTGCTTCTTGCAAATACTTTCTCCTAGTACAGTATACAAAACTTAATTAAACCCCCGCGAGTGAAGGAAGTTCGAACCCCTTTCTTCTCCGATATTAGAAGCAATATAAACATGCGGCGGCGAGGGGTTGTGACAGTGCAGGGGTGGCGGATGAATTGCCTTGTAACTTTATTGTTCTAAAATAAAACCCCGACGTACAAGCTTTATTACGCGTCGCTGACGATATGTTGTTCCGCTGTATATCCTCCGTAGCGTGTAAACAGTAAGTCCAAATAGCAGTTTTTAATGCTAAAATTAGGAACAAATTGACACATTTTTACTTTGATAATAGAAAATTACTTACACGATATTTGTTGCACAACAAGGAGTGCAAATTGTTACTTTCTGGCATTCATTATTTTACTCTAAAAAATGGGGTCCTGAAAGTAATTACCAAAAAATATTTGGAGAATTTCTTAATTTGTTACAATCGGGTGATGACATTATGTTGAAAATTTTTGGTCGCAAAAGCTTTTGTAGAAACGATGGAAGTGAGCGCACATTTGATTTGAATGACTTTTATAATCCGAGCGTTAATAGAAGAAACGACCCCACGGCGGTCGTGGTTTATTTTTTACGATATTCTCACGGATGGTAAGATTGTTTTATTTCAAATACGCGACACTGTCTTTAGTTACGTATTAGATCAGAATGTTTCGCAATAACCGGGGATCTGATTTTGATCAATTGAACGGGTTTTCTAGTTTTTCTCTCGCTAAAATCTCGTACTGGATATTTAGGAGTATAGAAAATACCAGCGGCCTACTGTATGTTGAAGATGCAGACTATCTCATTTAGTTTTAAGTGTTAGTCTATTTAAATTATATACAGGTTCATTTATTGAAATTTACAAATTAAAACAACTTCCCGTAAATAAATGAATTATCTTCAGTTTCTTTAAAAAAGTGATAGTAAAATAACGACCGAGAGATTTTTAACAATCTACAGGCGAAACTAGAAAAATCTAAAAACTAACATTGTTATATTTAAATCTATTTAATTTATTTGTTTATGAACTAAAAAAAGAACACAATAAAATACAGAAGGCTGACCACGTGGTGCACCTTAACAAAATATGAGTCCCTACAAAAACATAATGGGTATTTTGTTTAATAAAATCAAAAATTGTAAGCAATGAACTTGACACATGCAATAAGTTCATCAGCGCGGCACACTAAGAAAAACTAAACGCACAAACATTAATAGTTTACTATTATGTTACTTTTTATGCTAGCTAGCTATTCACAAAGCGAAGACGCGCTGTGTTAAAACGTCATAAATCTTTTACTTTTGTTCTAGTTATGCCGCCAGTTAATAGTAGGTGAAGTCTTCGCTTCCGTCTGCGAAGGCGTGTAAAGCAGGTTGCGGTAAAATAGGAACTGTAATGCTGCAGGGGATAACTCGTGAAATAATATAAATTTTACGTTCGAAGTGTGTATATGGTTGGGCTTTAGAAATGCACGTTCAGTTTTCATCATAATTACTTGCGCTTCGCAGCTAGCCTAGCATGCCTAGACAATACATCACTGAGGTTCTATAACTTACGTCTGAAGAAATGTTAATAGAAATTGTTAAATCGATTTTAAGATAATGTGGCTTTTTGGGAATTTTGTGCAAACCGTACTTAGCTGCGAAATTTCATTCAATTCGATGAATTTGTTTTGTGTTCGGATGTGTACGTGTATATCGTGTAGTAAGTAGATAGTAGAGACTGATTTTTAATGTCCAAAACGTATGTTGAATTCTAGGTTCTAGTCTTATCATTTGGCCATTTTGAAATTTGACGTTTGTAATGAAATTAGGAACGAGTTCCGGTAAGAACGTGTATGATTGTTTCTCATAGATTGTATACATAAAAAGCGAATAATAGTAATAGAAATAAGAGGTGCAAGAAAAATGTTCAATTACTAAAACACACGACGATTGTTGAGTTGAGTAGAGGGGAGAGGAGGACAAAAAATAACAGATGATTCAACGCTTAAAGCGGTCTTTGTGCCAAGTGCTTTCTGGCTGATCTGGTTTATATATGAAAAGTTCACAAGTGCGCTAAAACATCTTTTTGGCATTCAAAAAAACGTGTCAAATTTTGTAGTTTTTTTAACTGCGATTAAGTTTTTCATAAATGTGTTGAAGACAAAAGTTTCAAATTCCTTTGTCTCTTTGTACATTTCCCCCTAGATTTTGTCTTCTCATTTCACGATTCAATAGTTCATTTCCCAATGTAAATTCACTAACAACTAACGTACAAATTGTTGGTAAGTTTACAGTTACGTATAAATTCTGCAAGATTTTAAACAAATCCCTTTTCACAACAGTTGTTTATCCTGCTCGTTTACAGAACTAATATTCCTTCTCGCATAACTGACATTGGAATCCATCTGGATACACTCTTGCGTATCCCGTAATTCCAGAAATCATTCATCCCGCGCTAGGAACGGGGCGTAATGGGCCAACTAATCCACTCTGACGGTGTTTAAAATCTCAACATCAAAAACTTAATGGTAGAGTTATAGATCGCTGCGTGTTGTTATCCTGCGCGCGCATAAGCGATAACTCGTTACAGTCCGTCCTAAAAACATTGATATGTGATAACGTTAAATGCTTTGCCTTAAATAACAATATATCTTGGGCTGTGTTGGATGCTAAGAGGGCGAACGTTAATGGAACCAAAAAGGAAATAATTACACCACTCGTCTAGTTGACGAGATGAAAGGATTTTTTAAAACAATAGTTCATAACATCGCTTACACGTACAATTTTTGTTTTTTTTACAATCAAAATAAAACCTAACCTAAATAAAATTCGTAACTTTTAATATTACCATCTTACTAAATATTGAATTCACCACTCGAAACGTGTTCTAGAGGTTAGGAGATCAGAATACATTTCACGTTTCCGAGTCAGGATGCACGCAAAATTGCTAACGTAAATCCGCTGAAAAAAGGTTTTGATCAAACCGTTTCTCTGATTTTGCCAGTAATAAACGGTGTATTTGTTGTCGAAGTCAACAGAAATTTTTAGCGAATTTTAATTAGAGAATATGTTATTGGAGATCTCTCATAAGGTGCAGTATAAGATTAGAGCCGTGAAACGAGCAATGATCCCGATCTCTGGTTAGATTCGTGCTAAACTTCGAAACAACAATTTAACTGGGAAGCCATTGAAACGATGATTTTAATGTTAGTTTTAGCGAGAGGAGTTAATAGAAAAAAGTCTGTCCAACGGAAGTATGGAACGAACGAGCAAACGAATTTCGTTTCTATTTCTTGTCTTTTTCTTCCTCCGCTTCGATAACGGTACACGCTTAGCCTATTGGACTATATGAAAACGTGTTGCTTTGGTTTTTGTATTTTTCCTTAAGTGAAGATCACGTGCACGTTGTAACCGTTTATAGTACTAAATTGATATAAACGTTTATAATCATTGTTGTTAATACTGCTATTTTGTAATAACATAACCTGAAACTTATTGTAGCGTATCAACTGTTTCATGAAATCAGCTGTTCTTTACGAATTAATATAAAACAGCCGATTTTTTAGTACAACTACAGTAAATAATAATACCTAAGCTAGGTTCACGTGTTTATTTATTTAAAATATTCAGCAAAGATATGTTTAACAAAAGCTTCGCTTCTGTCGGTAATTCCCCGAATTCCACACGTGTACTTTTTTATCGTTAAGTTTGTTGGTTAGCAAGCTTGAACAAATTTATGAACCAACAGTATTTATAAAATTTCAGTTCAAAATCATTAACATAAATTGCAACTTACGCAACATTTTTCTAAATTTTATTTGAATGTAATTTTTGTAAACTTGGCATTCTATACATTCACTGAAAATGCAAAGAACAATCCCTTGAACCTTTATTTGTTCTAGTTGCTTTGACCAAAACTTTCGATACGCCAGATTTTCTGTTGAGATATTACCCCATTAAACTGTGCGCCAACGTTTTCCCTACTGAACGCAAAGAACGCGCACAAAGTGAGGTTAGTTTTACATTACAAAAGAATGTATGTCGGAGGGCGGAGGAATTTTAAACGGGGAATTATGCGAAACGCGCGCGCTCCTTCAAATTCTTGCTACTATGAAATATTTATCCAACCAGGACGCCAGGCTAATAAACGGTTATGGAAATGTATAATATTTCAGATTCTGTTTAACGTGGTTTAAATGCGTTCGGCTATCTACAGGATTTCATAAAAATTCCCCCCCTCCGTTAGAGAAGTAACGTATTAATTAGTTGACCGAGCGAAGCGATATATCTGTTTCGATTCGACTGTTCTGCGCGCACGTGTGACGCAATTTAGGCCAACAGACCGATTGTTTAAAATTTTTACGGAGGTACCTTGTATAAAGCCCAGTTCACGTCTGTAAAATTTGTCCCCTTTCATTTCTGTTTCAGGATGGCGACCTCTCATCTAAAGATTACGATTGTACTCAGTTTTGGCCAAACACATTTACCGATTTTTTTTTTTTTTTTTTTTTTTTTTTTTTTTAATTTGATACGGTGGTACCTTATATAAAGCCCAAAAGACGTATGTGAAAGATTTTTCCCCAGTTAATTCCATTTCAATATGGCGGCCTCTGGTTCGTAATGACGAGTGTACTCAGTTTTGGCCGAGTAGAGATTTGCTATGAAGATATCTTGTATAGAGCCCAAATGATGTATAACGTTGTTTTCTGTTTACTTCTGTTTCTTAATGGCGGAATATGATTGGAATACGTCTTTTTAATTGAACGCATTGACCGATTGTTTTGAAAGTTAATGCGGAGCTAATTTTTATAAAGCCCGACATGTAAGATTTTTCCCCATTCACTTCCGTGTCAAGATGACGGGCTATGATTAAACTTAACTGAGAATGTAGTTGATGGTTATTATTTAATATTGGCTAAACGACAAAGAGTTAACTACTTTTTAGAGAAAGCACATAAAATTGCCAATAAAGGTGGCTCAGTAACTTTTTCCGTAAATATTACGGTTACCGGTTAAATTGACAGACAAATTTACGAGCACTCTCGTGGAGCGCTCTGTATTTTAATTAACAATATATTGCTAGGTCTACTGTTTTTTGAACTACTGGTGTGATAGAATAATTTTCAAAGTTATTCTCGACTGGTGTGATGTTAAAATAAGATTTCGGAAATTGTAATTTTTTTTTTTTTTAAATACGTTTTCATCGCATCAGCGAGACAGTTGCGTGTGGGCGTTTGTCCTCTTTTTGTTACTACTTTTGAAACTAGAACAGACATTACAAAGTATGCTTTTTACAGGATAAATATGGTTACATTTATGTCTGTTTTAAACTGAACGCTAATAACCTTCGCTGTTGTACTTTGAATTGACGCCATCGGGAATAGACAGTGGGCCGCGGGTTTGGAATAATTTTGTATTTCAGGCCATGGGGACAAGCTGCAACGACACTACCTTGCCTTGCATAACTTGGCCGGCTCCGGAAAGTTCCAAAAATAGGTTACACGAAGCGCATTTTGTACCTTGCTTGCTCCGCTCACGTCCCGAGTACTGTTGATCGCTTAAATGATTATTATTAGTGAATATCCGTGGGAATATGAACGGCCGTCGTGGTAAAAGCCCAATCCTGGGATCTTGAAATTATCGCGACTGTGAAGTCACTTTTGTGATGGGTCTCTTGGTCAGATTTTGGTTCAAAGTTGGCACGGCAATCGTATTGGGCAATAGCTTGGACAGGTTCGATTCCCGGCAAAATACGTAATTTCTTCAGTTGCAAAACGGCAGCAATGTTAAACGTACATATTTTGAAAAGCTGATCATCTCAAACCGAATACAGTACTAACACTTATTAGTGACCATTCTTTGGAAAATATAACTATTGGAACGGCCGTCATGGTGAGACCCAAACCAGAGATCTTGAAATGAGCGCCAGTTTATCACTTCTTGTAGATCTGGTGGTCTTATTTGATACACACGGCACAAAAATCGTTTTCCGTATAACGTTGGACAAGTCAGTAACCGGCAAAATATATTCAAACAGTTTGAAAATGGCGGCCATTAAATAAAAACAAATCTTACAATTTTTAAAAGTACATATTTTTGAAAAGCTGATATCTCCATTGTAGTAAAAGTTTGCATTAATTAGCATTCACAATTGTTAAAATAATTCAAATCATGTAAATGAATTCGACGGCGGTCAGGGTTTATTTTCTTTTTTTTTCAGTGATAGTTTGAAATGCTAATTTATGCAGGTTTTGATGGTGATTATGGTTTTCAAGTGATTGTAGGACAAACAAAAAACGTTAGCACTTCCCTTCCATGACATCAGCGAGACAGCTGCGTGACGTAATTATTACGTGCAAAATTATAAATAACAAGGAATCTGTTTTGCTAATTTTACAAAAATCTTGATCGTACATGAAAACTTACATCTCAAAGTTGTAAATGTAGTTACGGTTCGGGAAAGACTCCATTAGATTCGTACTGACCTCTAATGACCTTGACTTACGCACCCACTTCAGTCAGATTGTCTCTTCATTAATTGCCTAGACCGTGTGTTGTGCCAAAGAATCTGTGTTTATTGTCCATTATAAATAATATCTTAACGCAGTTCTGCGGGCCTGAATCTGTCCATGGGCAGTTCAGTAATTAGGAAATTAAAGTGTAGCTTTATTTACGATTTATTCAGTAGCAGAAGAATGAAATTTCGCTTGGGAACGAACTTGCCCAAGCAGTTGATAGAATTGATAAAGATATAGTGCTAAAACATATCGCACACAAGTATTTTTACGACCTCCTGTTCTACGTCTTCCAGAGGTGAGAATCAGCGCTAATATTAGGCTATAGTCCCTGGTTTAAATAGGTTCATATAGAAATACAATAAAGGTGTTTTTGTTCAAATGACCGCCCCATTTTTGGAAACGGGTTAAGGGATTGTTCTTTTGCGCGCGCGCACGCACACACACAATTGTGGACTAATCTTTCACACACACACACACACACACACACACACACAGGGAGAAAAATATGACGTATAGCCAAATCGGTGCTAATTTCCGAGGACTGAGCTATTTGTATAATGGCTACTACCATGAAAATACGTTTAAAACATTGCATTAACTCTCATCGCCAAAACAACATGAGAACTGAGTTACACACTACCTAGTTCCGATTATTAAAACCGAATAACATCCACGTTAAATGTCCCAACTTCTCTGCCGTCTTTCAAACAGCGTACGCCATGCGAAGCTAGTTTCACAATTTTGCCCGTCAACCAATACTCGCTCTTGGTTAGTTCGCAGTGCTCGCGTACCTCGGGTCTAATGTACGTTAGATAATCGCATTACTGCCGGCGTACCACGTCGCTTCTCCCGTACACAATAGCTTCAACCTGATTGGTGCGTTTTTTCTTTGGATCTACAATTTCGATGAAACGGAGTCTATAATGGCGTTATGGGCCCATAAAGCTATGAAAAGCTGATCTGAAAATCGGTCTATAAGAAACTGCAAGTTGCAAAACGTTGTTATTGGTTGAAATTAATTCAAAACCAACCTAAGTTGTAAGCAAGTCACTATACAAACAGATACCGTTACCGTTAGTCACAAATAAGTACATTTCAATGTAGATAGGTTAATAGTGGGAAGATTAAACGTTATGATGTAAAAAAAATGTATTTTTTTTTTTAGTGGTTTTGTCCAACAATTTAAGTAGAGTCGTTACTTTACCGAAAATCACGTTCGGGAGGGTTTGGTACAAAATACGGAATCCATTTCTCAAAAGTTTTACTGTAAAGGCAAGTGAAACACTTAATAGGTTTTCAAACAAAGCAGACAGATGTGAATAGTTTAGAACTACTCTAATTTATTCAAATAAGACACACCTAGATTGTGTTAGCTGTGATAAATGAAGCCTTCAAAGTTTGTACCCTTGCTTAGTGTAGTTACACGCCTACCAACACAACCAAACCCGTGGACGTTGTTGAACTTCCCACTCGAGCTTGCCTTCGTATATCCTTGTGTTGCGGCCGCTGAAGGATAACAAATTATACCGCAAGGACACAAACGTCAGTGTACGGAAGAGAAAACTGAAAAAAGTAGTCGTGTGTAACTCTGGTTAATGATATTTGCTGAATATATAATTAGTTCGAAGATTTGTTTACAAATATCGTTACAACATTTTTGCTTTGAACGTTTCTAAATAGCCGATTTCACCGTCCTAACCAGCGTTAAAAACTGCGTAAATTGGCATTTCCAATGTTCAAAACCGTTGAAATTGAGAAATTATTTGATGACGGTCGGGATTCATTTTCGTGTTTTCAATCTAATTTGAAAGTTAAAGTACAAATTGATATATTTTTTAATGCTTATTAAAAGTATTAATATCATTATATCAACCGTTATTATGTTGATTATAGTGGTGAAACCAAAATTTTAAAAAAGTTAAAGGAAAACTACTTGTATAAATTCGCTTCTAGGACGTCAGCGAGTATCCCTAATTTCGGGTCCTAAGGGCCATCGTTATCGGCCAGAGCGCTTAAGTCATTACGTTATAAATTTTTGATTGTACAATGGCTTTCGAAGCATTGGGAGGGATAGTACGATTTGAATTTGTAACTAGCGCTACAGTTGTAACCGAGAGTACCTGTAATCATTGTAACGGTTTCTCGACTGTAATGATCCAACTCACGTCCACGCAAGTACGTTATGATACGATATGATACACAAGTAACGGGCCAGTGGCCTGTGATCAATGGCTAAAAATTAAAGTAATGGACAGCTTCCCAGCGTCGCCATGGCAACGGACGCGTTGCTAAGCAGACCGGAGCGATGGCCTCCATTCATTCAGTCTCTCTTCTTTCTTTGGAAACTTTCAATTTGCATTTCTTTCACCGAACTTAAATACCTCAACTTACCTTGTTTGTTCACTTTTATGTTTGGGAAAGTTTTCGACTGAAAGGCGAATGAAGAAACCAATTCAGCGGTTTCAATGGCCAATCAGCGAGCAAGCGTGGCGTAGCCTGTTTTTTTTCGTTCGGATTTATTCTGAATGAAAGCGCTTTGAAATCACAAGGAAATAAATTTACGAACTTAAAATATGAATTTATCACGTTTTACAACACGGATAACAAATCGCCGCGGATGATTCATTTTTGCGATTTTTGTTGGACGCGTCAAAGAATTAGTACTTGCTTATCTATCTTATCTATCCAGTATTGATCTGGACTAATCTTTTGAACTCGGTTTTATTAGAACTCAGGTGTCGTTGGACAGTTTAGTCCTGCATTGTAAAAGTCAAGTATTTTGAAGTTTTTGAAGTGAAACTGTTAATGTTAGCTTTGGCGAGAGGAGTGAACAAGAAATAGCTGCCGAACGGAAAAATGTAACGGAAATACTGAACGAACGAACAAACGAATTTCGTCTTTCTATTTCTGTCTATTTCTTTGTCTTCATTTACAGTACACGCGTATTATATGAAAATGTTGTGTTGCTTTGGTTGCGGTATTTTTCCTTGTTTGAAGAACATGTGCACGTTGTAACCGTTTATAATACATTCCAAGTTAGTATAAACGTTTATAATACCTGTTGTTAATATTGCTAGTTCTTAACAACATAACCTAAAACTTATTACAGCTTATCAGCTGTTCAGTGAAATCAGCTGATCGTTACGAATTAATATGAACTAGTTGAGCTTTTACTACAGTAAATAATATCTAAGCTAGGTTCACGTATTTATTTAAACAAAACAAGGTATTTGTAAACATCAGACTAATTTATATATTCAGCAAAGATATCATTAATAAAAGCTTCGCTTCTGTCGATAGCTTTCCCGAGTTCCACACGTGTACTTCTTGCAAACTGTGTAAAATTGCTAACCTGACTGTTGCAACCACGGAATGTAATTGGAGAGTGAGTTGTTGAAGAGCCGAGTCATGTTACGACCCAGCTCGGGTTCCTTGAAACGAGCACCAATCCCCTAAGGTCTTAAGGGGGAGGGTCGTTACAGTTTTTATAAATATACAGTTCAACATAGTGGCAAGAATCGTAATTTTTTTTTTTTTTTTTTTTTTTTTTTTTTGATAGTATGATTTTACTTTTGTAATCGGCGTTAAAAACTGTTGTAAATTAGCATTATTTTTAATTTTCAGGATACGTTCGAATTAAATTGTATTTGATGGCTGTCTTGGTTTTTTTTAAAAAAACAAGAAAATATAAAATATATTTCTTGAAATTCGCTTCCATCACGTCAGAAAGGCAGCTATGTGCCGATTAAATTTTCCAGAGAATAATGACCACTGAACAGACTAGTACATTAAGAAAACAATAACGTTGATGATGACTTACTCGCTAGACAGTCTGCCAACTCCTCCCTGCTGACATGTAAACCGATCCGCGTACTTCGTGTTTCGTTGACAGTGGAGAGCAGCGTGTAAGAACTTATGTACAGTTTGTTATATTATCTGGGAACGGTTAATTAATCAACACCACGAACAGTGGCGTCAAATCCATCATAACTCGCGACTTGGAACACGGCCGGCGTAAGAAATGTCAAACGTAGCAAATTGCGCTTTGTATTGTCGGCCAAGCGGCCGCCCGTTATTAATGGCCTCTTTGTAGCTCACACGACACTAATTATTTCGTACTTTCAGACTCGACGGGCACACGTCACATACAGGCGCAAATAATAGACTGTGTCACTTACATACGATATGTCCTATTTAAAACTGTTCGGAGAAGTTTACCAAAAACTGTTGTAGTCTCGGGAAAAGTCCGGGGGCTAGGGAGGCACGACTACGGTTCGGAATGGTGACAAAGTAAGTCCGTGTTATTTAAATTCGGCTGGATTCCTCCAATTTCTTCCCGAGCAAGTTGTTCCTGGTGTTTCTAGGCTGTGGTATAGTTGTTCTATAGGCCAGTCTGCACGTATAAACGTAACGCCAGTTTAGCATGAACATGCCAGGTTTGACAAACAAGACTATACGTGTGTACAGCAGATTTGATGTTTTGCATGAGCAAAAGGAGGTTTGACAAACCAGGAAAAGACTGATGGGCTGAACCTGTGTGTACATGCATCGGCGGCTGACTGATCGGTCAAACTTATCCTTCACTCAGTCTATTTCCTGTCACATTGTTTATAAGTAGTTGTAGGGCTGTTGGACGACCTCATAATAGATTTAATTTCCTTTATGTGTGGCGTAACAAGATAGAACAATTTACAGTACGTTTCTCTGTCCATACGTAGGTAATTAAGCCAATCTCGTGGTTCACGAATTAGATTCGCATCCGAGAATTTCTGTGTGTTCAGTAACCATTTTCGTTTCCACCGTGTACGCCTATACCTCTATTAGCACAAATTGCAATCACAGTCACTAATGTCAACAGTTCCTCTTCTATAGTTGAGCAAAAACTAAGAACTAACTTGAACAGTGGTGGATGCGCCATTCAATTCAATTTTACTTGTCAACCTCGTCAAACTTGTCAGTTCATGCTAAACTGACGATAAACCTTATAAGTGCGTAGATCTGGATGTTTTGCCGATTTTCGACCTGTATGTATTGTCGAAATCGTGGCGAGAACCATAATTTGTCAGAAATCCACTGTTAAACAACAATAGTGGATCAAGTATTGTGTGTGTGTGTGTGTGTGTGCGTGCGTGTGTGTGTGTGTGTGTGTGTGTGTGTGTGTGTGTGTGTGTGTGTGTGCGCGCGCGCGCGCGCGTTTCTTTCGAAGGACTGCTTTAGAATCGAGCAAATGAGGTGGTGTGTAGAGGCACTGCAGCACTGTTGCCTGGCCCTATCCCACCGTAACAGACGCTGGTTAGGTTAGGTTAGGTCACCATTTACTCAACAAACAATTGGCCCAATAATTACAATGCAATATACACAGCTGCAGAAAGCTGATCGTAGTTGGCGTGTTTGTACTGACTTTCCAACACTGTATACATCGGTTTCTGTATAATAGTTACTATTTCCCGATTGGCGTAGCGGGCAGCGAGTCTCCACTCCCCACTACGGTCGCATGGTTCTCAGTTGTGAGCAGTTTAAAGTTAATCTGTAAATATTAGAGATATCTCTGAATTATTGCTATATGTAAAAACTAATACTGTTTTCAATATCTGTTACTTAAATTGTGAATAACTGAACTATGAAATAATGTCTTGATTGGCCTAGTTGATAGCGTACTAAGCTTTCACCCCGTGGACCCGGATTCGATTCCCGGCCAGGGCTTGACATTTTCATACGCTATAAATCATCCCATCGTCTGCATTAGCCCAAGAGTGCACAATAGTCGGACGTTAAACACAAAAAAAAGCTATCGCTTCTTCATATAGGCTAATATAAATCTGATTAAAACAAACAAAAAACCGTTATTGATGGTTTCTGTTTATCTACACAAAAGTACTTATACAAAAAACATTCGCTATACCAAATAAATAATACCAACAACAAGCTAAAACTGGCGGAAAAGAACTGTAGTGCGCGTCTAGTTAGTCCAATATGAATATTTATCTCGTCTCAGTAATTCCACACTAACAAAAGTGTGAACTGTGAAAATTTCACAGTTACTGTGTTATATGTTAAGCGTGAAATAGTGTTACATTGGTAGGTATCAGACTGTGAACCCATTACACAGGCGCAGGGTAAAGCAACGCGTTCCTAGCGGAAATGAAAGAAACTAGGGGCATGGATTGGTTGACCGATTTCAGTTCACAGTCAGTAACAGTTAAACACAACGAGAAACTGTTAGATAAATATGTGAAATCAGTCTATTTGTGGAAAAGTAGCAGTTCTGTGATATCGTTAAATTATGTGCGCTCACAGGCATAAAGTAAATCACTTTATTGACTTCGTTAAACTAGAAACGGATGTAGCCGACAAATTGACACAAGCGCTTTATTTTTTCGTTAGGTAGTACAGTGATTAGTAAGCAAATAGTTCTGAGTTAAAGCGTATTGTTATTATTACCGGTGATCTGTACTGACAGCTCAGCAACTGGTCATGTTTCCACTCACTTACCTTGGCCGGGGTTCTGGCACAGCTCTGCTGTCGCGCAAATCATCCGCGACCGTTAAAAGATTCGTTACGCCCGTTGCCAAGACAAGACAAGGCTATGGGGTAGCGGAGCGAGTGAGTAATATATACCGGCAGTGACACAACGCGTTTAATTGGGCGAGTCATTATTGCAGTGCGATATGATTCCATCCCCCCCTGCTGTACTACATCGCCAATAACTTGTTGGTCAGCGTTCAATTCCGACGTTTGTCTTAACGTACACCTGTTGTCGTGTTTAGTGCCGTCAAAATCAGCTGTTTTCTGGTTAATGAATGTATATTGGAAAATGAGGTAAGCTGAGACTCGAGACCGGATTGTTTGTCAGTTTTCAGATTAATTGATCCGTTTAAAACTTATCTTCGTTTGTTTTTCCTCTTCCCTTCCTTCAAGAGGAGAGGTGTTCCCAGTAACGCCTGGACCACAACATTTAGGCTAAAATGTATGGACTGAAAATCCCTTTACAGCGATGATGTCCTGTGGATTACTTTGTACAGGGTCGTTAAAACAAACTGAGTTATGCTTTTATCAGCATTAGTAATTTGACGCACTTATCTGCTGACTGGTCATTTTATTATCAGTAAAATTCGTATTCACTTTCTTTTATATTAATTCGTAGAGATCAGCTGATAAGTTTCAGGTTATGTTGTTGAAATCTGTGTTAATTTGTCGTGTTTTCGATCAGATTATAGTAATTAAAATAAAAAAGGAAGAGAAAACGTGATACATTCAATAACATAATTTTTTGTTCCAACAGACATAATTACTGATAACGACAGATTAAAAAGTAGGCCTACTCTAGCGTTGTCAGTGTCGGTCAGATTTGATAAAAAACGTGACACACATCGATTTTGATAATGGGTGTACACGTTTATAAGCATGATAAAATACGTTGTAACATTTTATGATAAGATTTAATTTATTACAGTGATAAGTTATTTGATTGAAATGCATTGAATCAGTAGAGAATTTTCTTTTGAATTACAAAATAAATTTTCTTGTAAGAGAGTTAGGCCGGGTGGCTATCAAATGCGGAGCTGGGTTGCGTTGAATGGAGAAGACTACTCATTCAAAACCTGACCTATATTGTTTTTAATGTAAGTGTGGCCACTGAAAGCGTAACAGTCAAGCCGTGTCACTGGGTTCCGGTCCGCGTAGCTTCGGCGCTTGTCTAGATTCGGTTTTGAAGCTGACTCCGTTTCCCCCACCATTCTTCATAAATTCGTATTTTCGGGTGAACATACGTGGTACTAACAGGTATTTGGCAGGTCATAATTGGTTCGTTCTAACAAGCTGTTACTTTGGTGATGACTACATGGACTTATTGTTTGTGCGCCATATTTATTACTCTACACATCAACAATTTAGATTGACAAAATTTAAAAAGAAATTTTAGTAGTTATTTCACGAAATGCATGTTTGAGCTTTTTCTCGCGCGCCTCAGGAATGTGTCACTATATACGCGGTAAAAAAGCGATTTATTTTTTTTTTCTTCCCGTCATTTGTCTTTGTCACTTTTTGAGATTAATCGATCTGTTCACGACGTTTTTTCGTTTTTCCTCTTGCCTCGCTTTGTTGTCTTCCTGTCACGGTGAAAGATAAGCGATACGTCCTTCAAGAGAGATGCTTCCAGCAGCGTCTTGGCCCACAAATTTTAAAAAATGTGTAGGTTGAAAAATCCCATCAATAAATATGGTTAATGTAGTTTTAATTAGTTTAATCCTCTTATAGTTGTTTAAAATACAGTTTGTTTAATTTCAATAATGGGTAAAATGTGTTATTTAAAACTGAAAATAATGTTTACCGCCTTAAAAATTACTTATTGATTACTGTGCACCATAGTGAGGAAAATAATTGTTAGTACTGCTGTGCTCGCTGCGTGATGGAAGCGAATTTCCACCAGTAATTTTTATCGTACTTGTTTTGAAAATCTGATTCATATTTATAGATAGATAATTAGATAAACGTCATTATTGTAACACAATTAACTAAGTATTGCGTGCGCTCACACACGCACACGCGCGCGCACACACACACACACACACACACACACACACACACACACACACACACACACACACACACACACACACACACACACACACACGTTCTATGGCCGTCAGGGGCACTTCAAAACTTAATTCATTATACTGGAAAGAAACAAAAACATTTTTTCTTTTTTTTACACAAAAATACCAAACGTCATCGTAAAAAAATTAAGCTGTACATTTTTTTATGTAAAGTTTAAACCTTAAACGTTATAAACAATAATTGGGTTCACTTATTACATAAGATCTTTCCTGTCTTTCCCATTCAAGAAGTGGATAACTTCACACGTGTTTTTTCAATTACTTTATAACGGGACAGTTTATTTTATTTTTATCTGCTTTACACAGGGAACATTGTAAATCAGTACTTTGAAGTAAGTCGTGCTTTAGTTTCGTATTTATAATCAGGAAAATATCTGCATGAATTAGCATTTTTAACTTTCGAATTACATTGAACATACGAATATACCTAAATAGTTTACCGTGAAAACATAGAATCACCATGAAACTGAAGGCAGTGTATCGTGAAAAGGAAGAATATACAATAAGCCTGTAGTTAGGCTTGTATATGCTGTGACATACAATAATATGCGTTAAAATTAGCAGACATTTAGAAGTAAGAAAATCGAAAGTGATTCAATACAGAATAAGAATATTTTAATAAAAATATGCTGCCAAGTAAGAAAGAAATGAAATATACAATTATGAAAAGAGATTATGTATATACAAAACAATTACAGGAAATAAGCAGCAATTAAATACTCCATCACCGTTGAATCAGAGCCCGTAATCTTGAAACGAAAGTGAATGGGAGAAAACTTTCGGGCTTTATATAAGGTACCAAATTTCAAAACATTCGGCCATTGCGTTTGTTTCTCGTCAGAGGCCGTCATCTTGAAACGGAAGATTTGCAAATACTGTTTTATATACTTCATTTTGGCTTGGTACAAAATTTGAAAACAATCAATCAATGCTTTTGGTCAAAACTTCGTACCACAATCGGTCACGCTTTTGCGTAAAACTGTGTACTCTAGTTCTAGTTAAATCAGAGACGCCATCTTGAAAAATGAGTTAAGGGGAAAATCATACACATACTTCAAGGTAAATTCATATCATCTTTCAGAACAATAGATCAGTGCTAAAACTGCGTATACTTGTTATTATAAATCAGAGGCCACCATATTGAAACTGCTGTGACAGGAAAAAACTTTCGCTTACGCCAAGGTAAATCCGTATCATAACAGTTGATCAGTGCTAAAAAAAAACTGCGTATACTTATTGTAAATCAGAGGCCGCCATCTTGAAACTGAAATGAATGAGGGAAAAATCTTGTACATACGTCTTTCAGGCTTTATACAAGGTACCTTCGTACCGAATTTCAAAACAATCGGCCAATTCGTCTGGCTAAAATCGCGTGTCAAACACACAAACCAAATTCCGAACGGTCGAGTTGTAACAGACTTCTTTTCGCCGGCTCAATTGTAATGTTTTAATTCTATTAAATTAATTAGAATTATCATATTTGACGGAAAAGGAAAATCTTACGTCAGTTATTTCAGTTGCAAACCTACGACCTTGAAGTGCGCAACTTCGGAAATGCAGATGGCTGGTTGTAGCTTTTACAGTGTTTACAGTGTTTACAATTGAAAAATAATGGGGATGGTCCAAAATTGGCTAATTTTCTAAATGGGAAGTGTTTGGCCTACAACGTTTGTTTAACGCAGTCAGCAATGACAGAATTCTTGATTGAACACTACAAACATAGCCAACATATAGCAATTTGTAAGCAATGAATAGAACGCAAGCAAGTAAAAGCACATCTTCGATCGTGAAACGTTATACAAACACTGTTAAATCCGATGCAGTCTGTATGTTCCCAGTAAACAACCTACGTGAGACTATTATACTTTGTGTGCAGATAGATCGAATGTAAAAAGTTTATCGTGTTCTTATATTTTCATAGACGACAAACGACTGCATTGGTTTCGTCAGTTGTAATTGGAAAAGTTGAACTGAATGAGGTTAGGTTATAAGAAGTTCTATCGGAACGTCCTCGAACATGGATAATACGTTTTCCGCATGAGAATACAGAAGTTGTGACCTTGGAGATGTTCAAGAAAAAGTACGGTGGATAATATATTCTGTGATTTTGATGGATATATCCGTTTCCGTATATTTGTTGGCGAAAAAAGCTTTTTTTTACTTAGCTGGTCAGATTTTACATAAGAAAAAAAATATCACATTGCATTAATTACATTCAGTTGGGAAACAAGAAAATCGGAAAGTTTGACTGTTCTTCAAAACCATTTTGTCACGTTTTGCTTGTATTATGTCAGGATATAGGTCTATAAAGAATCACAACTCAAATTAGAACAGTTTAAACTTTTACAGTTCTGTAATAGACGTTTAAATTTGTTATATTACGATTTTTCAAAACTCTATGCCACCATACGTATATTAGAATTTTAAACTTTCAAATTGTTGAGAATACATAAATGAATCCTGATTACCGTCGAAATACTCCTTAATTTCAGTGGATTTTTAAAATGCAAAAGCCTTTGATTTATGCAGGTTTTAATGCTGATTACGATTGTAAAATAGTATTTCAAATATATTTAAGGCGAAAAAGTTATGTATGTTTACAGATTTGAAATGACCGCCCCTGTGAAATTGTTCAACGAATTTAGATGGTTAATGAACTTGCTTTTACTATAATCGATTTTTATGCCAAGTTTGAATCAAATCGGACCAAAGTTGCGAACTTGAGCGCTCGTGTACACACACACAAATGATCTAGAGATCAAGATTCACCCTTGGCTCGTGAACAATCATGGCTTGGTGCCATGATGGTGCTCAAATAGATAATTTTTCCAGTAGAATAATGGTTGTACACATATATAATTTAATGGTCTGTATTTATGTTATAAAATACTAAATAATTTCCTATTTATTGAATACCTTAAAGGTGCATAAAAAACGTGAGAAATACACTATCAGACTGTGTAGTTTACGTCTTAATGTTTGGGCTGGAGGAGAGCGGTCAACACGCATGTCAAGATCGTGCGCCCAAGACTTGCAGTTACTGCTGTAAGCCTCACCCTTTCCGTTAACGTCTATTATGCGTACTGTAGTTTAAATATTTGTCTCGGTATTGATGGATTCCATCCAGTTATCTGCTATCGCTACCGACTTTCCCACTAAGCGTCGTGGGATAGACTAAACATACAACATACAATTTACATTTTAAGAGCAACCATGTGCGTTGTAGCAGAACTTAAAAATTTAACAAATGAGTTGTGCTTTTATCAGCATTAGTAATTTGACGCACTTCTTTGCCGGCTGGAAATTTACTTATCAGTAAAAGGTCAGTTCTTTTATATTAATTGGTAAAGATGAGCTGATTTCATTGAACAGCTGATATGCTGTAATAAGTTTTAGGTTATGTTGTTAAAACTAACTGTTAGTTTGTCGTGTTTTCGATCAAATTATCGTAATTAAAATAAAAAAGGAAGAGAAAACATGATTTTTATTTTTGGTTCATTAACAGAATGTTTTGTTTCGGCAGAACAATAATAATTAGTGCTATAATTAGCATTAAGCCCTTGAAAACATCTCAACTCGGAAATTCATAGTATGTTGTTTTACGTAATTCGGCTGCGAATCGATATTATAATTCGCATTTAGCGAGAATGCCCGACGGACGCCAATGGCCGCCCACTCCGCGTTTATTAAACCCTGTTCTAATTAAAATACGTCTGTTGAGACCATCGCGAGCACTTGTTATCCTTGGTTATACAGAGGTCCTGGGCGCCGTGTGGGCATACCTGTTGGAAATGGACGCGTGGGTTTTAAAGGGAAAATTAAAGCTCGAATTTGCAATCTTCCTATTTCTTGGCTTGCCCTTGGCATACATTACCTTGTAATGAGAGCAAATACTGCACAGTGCATTGTCTTGGAGACGGGTTTATTGAATTAAATGTAGTATAGGACCAGTATATCTGTTCACTAACCTTACGTGTTTTAGTTGTGATTCTCATATGACCAATATTTGTTATACCCTTTTTTGAAACATATGTTTAACATTCTAAATTAATTTTATATTTTCCTTTATTTACAATTATTTTTTTGTTACAGGTAATAATCAATTCTTCCGCATCCAGATTTGTGGGTGAGTTAATTCATATCTAGCTTTACATTTTGTTAAAATATGTCTTACAATTATTGTTATCCGTTGACGTAATTAACCAACGTTGAATATGTCATTACGTTTGTTTGCAATTTATCGACCGAGCGAAGCGAGTGGACCGTCCGTACGTAACGCAGTTTTGAAATTTGGTGCGAAGATACTATGTTTAAAGAGCGAATGACGTAATGTAAAATTTCTTATCATTCAAATCCTTTTCAAGATGGCGGCATATGATTTAACGACAACTAGTGTACGCAGTTTTGGCCAAACGCACTGCTCAGTTGTTTTGAAATTTGGTGCGAAGATACTATGTTTAAAGAGCGAATGACGTATATGTAAAATTTCTTATCATTCAAATCCTTTTCAAGATGGCGGCATATGATTTAACGATAACTAGTGTACGCAGTTTTGGCCAAACGCACTGATCAGTTGTTTTGAAATTTGGATAATTGAAATACGGATGTGCTTTGTATAATGCCCGAACGACGTATGTGTAAACGTTACCCCATTCCCTTCGTTTCAGGATGAAGATTATATCCTTGTAAATACTGGCTGAACGGCAATACCTATCAATTTCCTCCGCTTCTTGGAGAAAGAGTATAAAATACAATGGGTTCAGTAACATTTTTTCTAAATATTACGGTTATCGGTTAAATTGGCGGAAAAAGTTACGAGCATGTCGAAAAGTTGTGGAGTGGTGGCCACGATATTAATTCATAATATATTGCAAGGTCTACTGTTCTTTGTACTATATTAGTTATAGTCTATTATTGGTGTTACATTTGGGTTGCCTTAATTTCCGAACACGCTGTACACTTACATATGACGTCGTGCTGTATGATTGTTACAAATATTGTTTTGGAACTTGTCGGCATTTGCTTTATCAGGTGATCAAAATGCCATTAGACGTATATCGCTATCCCGGCTTCCCCTCAAAGATTTACCCAACTCTTCCACTTCTTTTCGCTATGCGTGCAGTGTTCCAATTCTACAATCGTTTCTGCTGTGCTTTCTCAAGGAACAAATTTCTTCCTTCAGAATATGTTTTTAGTTGAAAGTAAGCCTGTCTTAAACATTTCAAAGGCAGGCAGATGACGTGACTAGAATGTCCCTTTTATACGAAGCGACTTAGGAAAATAAATGGCGTGAAATCGGTTCATTAGATTTTGCTCAAACTTTAATCATTTTTCGAAGATTCCCAAGTCTGTGATTCGTATTTTTAATGTAATAATCAATACAGTCAGATTGATTTTCATGTATTCGGAGATTTTGGAAATTTAAATATCTTACTATATGTGAGTTTTCACACTGATTACGATGGTGAAACCAGTTTTTTCATACAAGCGTAAGATAAAAAAATGTTAGTTTTTTAGATTTTAAAAAGTTGCTATTTTGAAACTGTTAAACGGATTGGGCTAAGTATTGAACTTGCCCAAGCTACAATATTATCAGCGTGGTTTGTGTGCTAATTGTGAATTAAATGGGACCGAAATTACAAACCTTAGAATGCTAGCGTAGGGCCTACAAAGATTTTGAATTAAACAAATTATTGACCGAGCAAAGCAAGGTTTCTGTTCTAACTTGACTGTTCAGCATTTGGTGTGTGTGTGTGTGTGTGTGTGTGTGTGTGTGTGTGTGTGTGTGTGTGTGTGCGCGCGCGCGCGTGTGTGTGTGCGTGCGTGCGTGAGTGACGCAATTTTGGCCAAACGCATTGATCGATTATTTCGAAGTTTAGTGTCGTACGTACCTTATAGAAAGCTCGAACGACGTATGCGTAAAATTTTTCCCATTCACTTCCGTTTCAAGATGGCTGTCTGGTTTAACGGTAAGAGTGTAATGGTTGTTTCCTTTAATACTGGCTGAACGGCAATACCTGTTATAATTTTGACAGCTTCACGGAAAATTTCCAATAACATTTTCCCTAACTATTACGGTTATTGGATAAATTTGCTGCGGATAATATTATTTCTGTCGTGGAATATTCTGCGTGGTCTACTGTTCTGGGAACGTCCAGCCTAGAGGCCAGGATGGGAATGTATTTTAAGGTAATTTTGTGTTTATTGGCAACGAAAATACGTTAAAAATGGTTTTTGGTGTAACAGTTTCTGGCTGACAAACGCTGTCGAGGCTTACACGGACGGACGGAGAAGAGAAGGTCTGTCAATGACACGTCATGATTTAGTAGTTTGTAGGTTAGCATTCGGCCGCGGTGTCACTGACCCGTCAACATTCCGCAATGATAGCATAGCACCAAGTAAGCCGGACGAGGGCATTGCTGCAACGTTCTGATTTCCTTTAAATTTCACCCGAAATAATACTTTTATTAAAAAATGTCTGCTATAGCTCACTGTAGAAATCGATTTATGAAATTGTTGACGTATATTTTGAGATTAATAACTGAAGTTAGCGTACGAAATTTGAAATTGACGTAATTAAACCGATAAAACATTGAAAAAACTACTAAAACGCACAACTCTAACATTTGGTTTGGCCAGACTAAATCTTATCGTTTTGCATTTTAATAAAAATCGTGCAATTGTGTTTAGTGTTTGTAATGTGTGTTATTACCCAGTTATTTAAATTGGTCCGGTGGAACAGCGACTTGTGCGCTTCTCTGCGTAAATAGCAGACAAACATGTTTGCAGATTTGGGTGATTTTTTGGCTTAGGCTATTATTTATAGATTTGACAATCAGTATTCGAAAATAATGACATCGAGATATGTTTAGACTACACTCACATGCCGAAATTCACGGATATCTTTCATTTTCGTGTAAAACAACTGTTTTTTAATCGGGGTACTTGAGGTCGTATCAAAATACCAAGGTCAATTTTTTCACAATCTATATACTTCGTATAATGATAATGAAAAGAAAATACATTTCATCAGATAAAACTACATTTCATCAGGTAAAGTGTTAAAGTTGTAAGTGTAAATGTGTGTTAGACTCGGGTACCGCGAAGGACGTCCAAATCCCCTCAATAGGTGCAGCTAGTTCGCACCCCTGTGGGTTTCATTTTTCCAAATTCACCAACTAAATTTTAGACGTAACGGTACATTTGTCCAACACGAGCTGTTTCCAGTGTCGTCCTCTTGTCCAACACAAGTGCACCGATTGTCACATCTTGCCGAACGTCTTAATAAAGTCGGCATAGTGTCAGTGACCCAATCAAAAACTTTTCATAACGTGAACAAAGCGAATGCCGCTTTTTAAACCAATTATAGGTGTGAATTTACTTTGTACAACTGTAACGTAAGAATCAGAGCAGGGGAGACGCGCGCACAGTGCCTCGCCCCCCACCACCGCGCTCGTAGTGTCGACTCGCCACAAGCCTCAGTTGAGGTACGGACTTCGAGGCGATGCGATGCGACGTAAAGGCATTGTGCCGCCATGAGTTTTCTTAAAGACCGACTAATATTTTTTGTAATCAGCGATCAGTATTGAGTGTTTCGGAAATGACTCCAGTAGTGACGTAACTGTCCATGCAGCTGGAGTGGAAACATAATCAACGTATTATGTTCTCTGCTGACTAAATTGTTATTGTTTTTTTTTTAGTTTTAACTTTATACCAAAGATTAATATTTAGCCGGTCGTGTCTTCCCGTTTGTTTCATTTAGTGTGCCTTCACTTGACTGTGTCTTAAAATTTAATTAGGACCAAAAATTAACGGGTACAGTGTGATAGTGTTTTAGTGGTTTTGTTTGTGATATCCTTTCTACCAAAGAATTTAATATTAGATCTGTGATTGTTAGTGAATCTTGCAGTACCCTAAGATAAGTGCCCTTTAGTGTTTTTAGTGTTTTTTCGTTTTTAATAAGTGCTTCGAAGTATGGTCGTTTTGGAGAATCCCACCGGTTCTCTGGCGGCCGCCGTGGGGTTGCTGGATCCGCCCGCTTCGACGCCTATGCTGGTGGACTCGGCGCCCGCTCCTACCTACCCGAGGTCCACGATGAAGATTTTACCCAAGAGATTTATCAACCTTCATCAGTGGTTGGGGCCTATTTGCGCCAAGCAGCTGAAGGAAGTTGTGGTAAGTTTTGAGGTTATGTTCGACGTTGGTTAAAACGAGAACGTGTTGAGGCCGTACGATAGTAAACAGATTTATTTTCTTTATATAGCCTTTTGGAAGAATGTATTTCGAAACTGGTTGATTTTGTTGGGTTACCTAATGATGTTCAGCGTTAGTTTTTGCCATGAAATCAGCGAGACAGCTGCGTGCTGTTATTTTAAAATGATGCCTCCTATTTTCCCTGTCCCCGATTTCGTGATTGTATATATTTCGGAATTTTGAAAGAAGTAGCTACCTGTACGTCTCTTGGTGTATAAATTTTAGCCCGGTTTTTAGAGGATTTTAATTGTCTGACACAAGATGTTGAAATTAGCGCGGATCTTTAAGGTGTCTCATGCGTGATTCATACTTGGAAAAAAATGGACTTTACACAAGTAAGTTATATTGCTAACCACAAAAAAAGGAAACATCTTAAACAACTACTACTACATTCAAAATGCAAAAAAACGAGCCTGTATCACACGCCCATTAAGATAATTTAAAAATGTATTCGTTGTTTTTTGTCGCCCGAAAATGTTTGTTTTGTGGAAATGTTTCCTATTCGCGGTTAGAGATTACGTTTGTTTTTCAACGTTTTATCGATGAAAATCTTTTCAGTCGTTTCAAAATGACGATCTTCAAGTTAAAAAAACAATAACATTAATTATTTTTTCATTAATGCTTTTCAAGATCTGAGCTATATGAGCGTTGACAATAGCATTTAAAATTTTCAAATTTCATTGTTTAATACGAAAATAATTTTTACGGCAATCAGGGTTCATTTTCATATTTTAAATGTAATTTTGAATGACAAAAAGGTAAGATTTTAAAAAAATCGTTTTAAATTGCTAATTACGGAAAGTCTGCGTTACATTCTTGCATTATTTATTATACACTTATTGTCATGTAATCGTACGTAAATCAGGCGGCGGGGCAGAAGCGATAATATCTTAGTTGCCATCTGTAGTTGTTTTGTCAGGCTTTTGTGAAAATCAATTTTTTTAAACAATATTCATTACTTTTCTTGTCGTTTAACGTGTAAATAATGCCGCTAATCCAGTTTGGTGTCGTGACAAAATCAATCTCACTATGTAGATCGGCTTACCCATAATGTCCATCTAGAGTTACTAATCCAAGGTCGTTGCATGGTCAGTCCACTTAATCATGCATGCAGAACGTATGCATGCGGCCTGCCATTCTTACACTCAATTACCTTGCCCTTTTAAACGACCTGTAGCCAATTTAATTGACAGATTTCCAAAAAAATATGATTTCTTTATCGCTTTCAGTTTACTTGTAAGATTTCCCTTCCATTGTTGCAACATGTAGGCCTAGCCTTTAGTTTGTTGGTAAAATATTTCCGTTATATATCACAATTTACTATTTAACTTGCATATTTAGCCTACTATTTAATTATTATTCACACCTACCAATATATAATAAACGTATAAAACGTCATTGTTGTACAATAACACTTGAATACTGAATAATTAATAAGGTAGGCTGGGTAAATAGTATGATGGCGTTTAAAATAATTTAAACATTTATTATTCCACCTACCAATATATAATATACGTATAAAAACGTGTCACAGAATTAACACTTGTCACAAAACTAAATACTAAATAATTAAGTTGGGCTGGGTAAGTAGTGCAATGGTCTTTTTTAAAATGGGAATAGGCCTATGTTTATCTCAGGTACCTAAACCATGGTCATACCAAATTTCTTCTCAATTGGTCCAGTAGTTAAAGCGTGTTTGAATAAGAAACAAACACACAAACTTTCAGAAAGATAATATGACTGAATACCTAATTTTATTGTAGGCCTACCGTGAGTATTTTTGAAGAAATCGTTACAGCCGATTTCTTTCCTAGCTATGTACCACCAGGTATAGGCCTATATTATGTTACGTTAAACAAGTTTGAAAACCTTGAAATGCATTTAGGCCTACATACACGGTTTTCTGCACACTTAGCTTCATATAAATCTGTTCTCATCAAAATCGTGATGTTGAAAAATTCTACTTTTCGTGTGAAATAAAACTCTATTTCTTTTATCCCGTAGATATAAGCATTTATTTTGTTAAATCCCAAATATTATTTAGATTTGTACCCCGATGTGTACTATAGCCTGTTTACAAAATCTTGATTTTTTTTTTATACATTTGGAAGACCTGAATTATACTTTTTTTACCGTACAAGGTGTATTGGAAATAAGAAAAAAGGGGCCGTAAAAACAATCATTTGTGATGAACGTGTTGTTTAAAAAAAAAAACTACATGTCATGTCGGTGGATATGAACAAATTAAGCGATTTTAGTGAAACTTTGCATAGGCTATGCTATGCGTATTTTGCCAGTATTTGGGAAACGAATGGGAAAAATACTGAAAATTTTTTTACCTACACGAAATTTATTATTCAAGATTTCTTCCAAGTGTTTTTAGTCAAAATGGTTAGCTGCATCACCAGAAACGTTGTTCCGGTAATTATCGACTGGGAACAGGAAAATTGGCAAAGCAGATTTTGACCTTAAATATAGATTCATCGTTCGAGTTAAAATTATAAACAACTTAAAAAAATCACATGATAAAACTTTGACAGATAATACGATAAACATATTCATTGTTTACCCAGACATATAAGTTTCATAAAAATCGTTAGGGCCAGTTTTCAGAAAACTTTAAATTTTTGTTTCAAAAAAGAACTTTTTTTACAAAAGTAGACTCTAAAAACTTTTAAAAATATTAATGGAGATATGGACTAACTAGACTAAAGTTAGTGCGCTCAATTTTATGAAAATCTTTCAATTTGTCAAGTCTCCAGCAATAAATTGATCGACTATTTGAAGCGAAGTTAGGTGCTGTATTCTATTTAACCTCAATGTCTGATATACAGCCTGACTGACACACATCAAGTAAAAACAACTGTTTTTTTTTCTTCTGATAGTAAGAAAAGTTACATGCATTCACTCGTATGCAATCAATATTAGTGTTACTGTAGTCACTGTCATGCAATTCATGTAGCTTTTACGTAATTCCAAGTTATGGTAATTGTTGCATTAAAGTTTAATCTAAATCGACCGGCAGTATCAGATATAAATCCATAACAAGAACCTTGACCGCCGTCGTCGTGTTTGTATTTTTTTTATTTAAAAGAAACGCACGTAGATTAAGTTGCCTATTGGCTAAATTTTTATAACGTGTTGTAAAGGTCGCGATCGGTGCTCATTTCATAATTATACAATGAGATTAACTTATTTTTCCAACAAACATTTTCTACTAACAAATTGCGACCGTTTATATATTTGAACGTATAAATGTTGTGTCCATGACGTGATGGAAGCGATTTTTCCCTGAAAATCAGATTTTATAACTGTAATCAGCTATAAGAATTGTATTAATTAGGCTTCAAATTTAATTGAAAATGAAACTTTATCTCCGTCAGTTTCATTTTTATTTGATAATTTAAAATGATATTTAATGTTCATTTTAATGCCGATCTTCATGGGAAAGCTAGCTTTAAAAAAAAATTTGTAAAACAAAAACGTTATTGTGATAGTTGTATACGTTTTGGAAATTATATTTCATCCCGTTACATGCATAGATAGTTGCATGCAATGATTACTTTAAGATTTTAACGAATGAACGAGTTCAAAGTAATACAAAACTTGCGCATCCGTTTTTCTTTTTTTAAAAAAACTTATACTTATGGCCTCTTAAAACTTATTTTTGTGGACATGATCGGTGCTCATTTCATGGTAGCGGCTTTCTGATAGCACGTCTACAAGGTATTAAGGCCAGCTGGGTTGTCGAGATAACTGGAGGGGAGGGAGTATAACGGAAAAGCGTCAGCCGTGTCTAATTTTCTCTGGGGAAAGTTCTGCGATCGGCCGATAATCGCTGTATAACTTGGCGCTAATATTGGATAAGTTGGTCGGCGGTACCGTATTGTTGGGACAAGTGTGGCAAAATCGGTTTGACCCAGTTAGACATAACCTCACCAGTTTCGGAGGTTGGCTCATCTACAGCAAATCGTGTTGTGTGGCAGTACAGAGCTCGAAGAACCATGTGACTGTCGTGTATTTTAATCGTGTCGAACAATTCGATTTTAAATTTTTGATTTAAATTCCACTCATTAAAATGGTAATTTCATCTTCAATTAATAAACCAGGTCGTCAATTGTAGGCGACCTGGTTACTTTTTTAATTGTATTATTGCTACTGTATTTGCAAGTTATGGGATTGTCCCTTATATATTTTATCGTAATTAGTTCAGTATATTATAATTGTGCATACAACATTATGGTCGGCAGCTGTTTTGCTGATTTAATGCAACTTTGCGAATATTTTTGTATTTTACAATAATATACAAAAACTAATCCCGGCCATTTAAAATACATTTTTCAGTCAACAGTCAACGTTAAAATCTTACAATTTTCTCGGTGAATTCTGAAAAAGAAACTGTCGCAGTTTGCGGTAATTCGTTCAAACATAACATGCATAGTTGTTAGGTTTTAATAAGAAATTTTTACTTGTATCGTTTAAATGCATCAACTCATCGTATCGGATTTTGTCCACGTGCAGTCTGACCGTTTTCCTGTGAAATAACTTTTTCGTGAATAAAACTAAGCCTAAATATATGACCGTATATTTTAATACCGTAAGGGTATACGAGCGATATGTTCACTGTTTCGGTCGCCAGCAAAACGAAACAGTTTATCGCCCAGTCTCCCAGGTTAAACTCCGCCCACTTTACTTACACGATATTTCTAGAACAGTATTTGCATGTATCGTATTGTGCTTTCAAAATAAGAGAGCGCTTTGAACTTTCGCGATCTTACGTGTACAAAATGAAGGTGTTAATAAAACTGCGTGTTTTTTTAGCATGTGCCATTTAATTGTTTAACACGTTGTAGCGTTTTCGTGATATAATAATTATTATAATTTTGAAAGGTTAAATAAAAAGCACAGCTTAAATTGTTGAAAAAATCAACATACAAAAATAAATATTAATAGAAAAATTATGGTTGTAATAATTCAACATGTTTACAAACATGCGTGTGTGTGTGTGTGTGATTTTTAAGATACATAAACTTTTCCGTCGTGAACTTCTACACCCGTGTAATATTTGCACGCCATATATTTCACTAGTTGTGTGAGGAATTCGAAATATTTACGTAGACTGTTACGTCAGGTGGAAGCGGAGCGAGCACGTAAAGTGGCCGTTGCACGCTTTCCTTTCCTAATGCTGCAGAGGCTGTGAAATCCGGTGTCAAAGCGTCGCCGGTGTTTTGTCGTTTCATCGAAATAGTAGGCACGGTTTGATAGGCAGCGTAACTCGACGCTGGTTTTTGTGGTGAAATTCGTTAGAGAAATCGCCGGAGAGAGCGGTGTGAACGGCTTAATTATTCAGGACAAATCGGAGAACGCGGTGGTCGTTGTACTGCGGGTCAATCCTGCTGGCTGCAGGACATTGTAAAAGCGTTCTCGATTTCAAAGGCTGAAGTCGAAATAATTTCACTACCTACCGCTACGAACGTTGCAAGGACAAGGTGAAGACGTACGGGAAAATAGACAGTACTATTGTCTGTTTAAATGTATTTGAACACTATGCCGCTAGATGCCACCAGCAGCGAGCGCTCACATATCTCATAAGGGTTATCATTTTAGTTATGTTTAAACTCAATGACAGTAATTAACTCGCTTGGTCAAATTGGTTTTTGGTTCACACGTTAATGGTTCTGCATTCTGTTGCTTCATTAACATTATCGCCAACAGCTGATATAGAAGTATCGTACGCAAATGTAGCCACTGTGGTTTCTTCATCCAGTGGCTGATCACCTGTACTCGTAGCAAGTACAGCAATGGCCCCAGTACGCTCCCTTGTGACACACCAGCACTGATCTTTTTTAACTCAGAATATTCACATCCTTATTTCATACAGGACATTCTGTCTGCAAGGTAGAAAAGTTAAAAAATTCCGATCTCTTTGTGCCGTAGGTTTGACTGTAAACGCGCGCGCGCGTACGCACCCACCCCCACACACACACACACACAACAGTAGCGAAGACACACGCACACGCACAAATAATAGCGTCGATATCCGTGGTGTTATTTGAAGTAATATAATGTTTAAAAGCGTGGGGTGGGGGTGAGATGGAATTGTTTATAGATCGATGTGCCCGCATAATATGATGGGACGGAACACAACACAGGCAGGACTTGCACAGTAGTGTTGTGTGAGTAAATACTGCACAGCTGTTTGTTGTTCCATCCTTCTGCTTCGTTACACAATCCTTTATCCTTACAGACAAAACACTGAGTACAACGGCTGGATACTGTATTCGGTATGTGTTATTGCCACGCGCAACTGTTTCACTCATTAAAAAAACTAATTTTCATTCCCTAATATATACAAGAAAAAATGTATTGTACGAGTCTACAGGAACTGACATTTATTCGTAGAGGCAACTGATTGGTCGATTTTTATGTATTCAAGTCTAATTTACTCGTATATCGACACTATTTTTTAATTTATCTAAATCGGTTGCAACGATTTCGCTGAAACGCAGTTCGTAAATACACAAAGGAAACGTATAGATCTCGATTGAAATCAAGTCAGTGTAGAAAATTGAACCCTGATCGCAATCTGTTTCTATCTCTATGTACTCCTGAATTTGCTGTTTTCAATTTAGTACACTTGCTTGTCATGAATTTTAATGTATGAGTCAAAGTCATTGTTGTTTTTTTAATTTGTAGCGACTATCCAGTTGTGTATTTTTTTCAGTAGTGTCCGGAACAGATTTTTTTAAAAATAAATTTGAGATAGTTTGTGCAGTCCTCGAACGTTTTGATTTTTAACTTTCTCGCTGTTAATGTCGCTGAATAATTCTTAATTCTTACGCCCACTTAAACTCCGCCCACTTTACTTACGCGATATTTCTAGAACATGCAGTGTTTGCATGTATCGTCAAAAATTTTCTCATTACGCCCAAATTTGCATTAATGACATTAGAATCTGTGTAACCAATACGGGTTGCGGAATCATTTGAGAATTTCCATGCGGAAAAATGAGCTATTGGAGCGGCTATCATGGTAAGATAACCTTGGACCGTGAAATTGAATAGTCAGACATTAAACACCAAAAAAAAAAAAAAAAAAAATTGAGTACAGATTCCAACCTCTAGATCACTTTTTATGAAGTTGTTGAAATTTGAATTAGTGTGCGCGCGCGTATTATAGCACGCACGTACCCAGTTTTGGTCGGATTCAAATTTGTCACAAATCTATGACGATAATAGCTTGAACACGTTCGTTAACCAGGAGTGTTCGATAAGCAGTTAAAAATGGCTACCATTTTAAAATTTTATTAAGGTAATCATATTTTTTTTTCTCATGACAATCCTTTTTTCACCATCGTAATCAGCGTTAAAAACCGCATAAATCAGCATTTTCAGTCTTCAAAATCTATTGATGTTAAGAAAATTTTTGACGGTGGTCTTGAGGTTCATTTTCATTATAGTTAATTTGATTGTTTAAATTACTAATATATACTGATTTTGAAGCTGATTATGATGGTGAATTCAAAATTTCGTAAGGGTAAGATAAAGAAAAATAGTTTTAGAAATTCGCTTCTATCACGTCGGGGAGATTTTACTTTCCACGCCACATTAAAGTCCCTTTAATATTTTGTTACGACTGTCGTGTTGCGAGGGATTTAATTTTGCGCCTGTTTCCCCCCGTTTTACCGGCGCCAAAGTTAACCCCGCTTAAATTTATGAACACGGGCTTAATGGTTTGCGTGTTCGGAAGTGCACCTGCCCGCCGTGACCCGGGGCTTGGGGCCTCTTTCGGTCAAGTGCAAATAAATAGGCCACTCGTTAAATTCTTGTTATTTAGTCAGAAACATATGGTGTAACATTAGTTATGGCGAATTAATAATTCTAATACAGATACTTTAATCGTTCTAGTACAAGGTGGTAGAAATCCGGGGTCGTTATTGTCGCTGAACGGGTTACTTAAAGCTGTTTTTTTTCAACTTAAAAAAGTTTGAACTTTAGAAAATTAAACGCTATAAAGAGCATTTTGTTGTTTGTTTAATTTTTTCAGTAGGCTTGTCAGTTGGAAAATTATGTGGTTCTAGTCCTTTTGGTTCATGCACCAACTTCAGTATTAACAAATAATTGTAACTCGCTCATGTTTCGCTAATGTATTTAAGTTTTTAACAAAATGAGCCGTGTTTGTAACAAATAGGCTCGAAATTGTACTTATTAGGGGCTTAACACTTCCGAACATTCAAACTGTGTGTATTTAAATGGATTTTTGTTTTGTTGTTTAGTTGAAATTAGTTCGGCATTAATTAAAATATTAACCCTTCAGATTACACTGCAAATACGATAATAAACTCTGACCGCTGTTTTCAAAGCAATTTCAAAATTTCAAATGCTTGTTTACGTGGATTTTATCGTTGTCATCGTGATGGTGGTCGAATTTTCAATAAACGGTGGTATACTAAAGTAATATTTTTTTAAATAATTGTAATGGTCGCCATTTTGAAACTGTATTTTGACTGGAGTGTTAACACTCGTTCTCCTGCTGAATTTTGATTCTAATTGGCGTAAACCGCTTAAATTACACCTGAAATACAAAAACGAACCCTGACAGCCGTCTTACTTATTTTGCGTGGAAGTTTCAAGTTCTAGTGCATGTGGTTTTTAACGCTGTAATTACTATTGTGACATCAGATTTTCAATAAAGGAAGGGGTAAAAGACTTTTAAGGGTTGAAATAGCAACCATTTTTTGATACGACCATAATTATTTTGACTAAGGGTTCTAACATTTGTCCGCACTTTGAAGCTGTTTCAGTAATATTTTGTGTCGAGTTTAAATGCAATCAGCTTTTGCATAGTAACCTTTCAAGTTGTACAGAAAATACGAAAATGATCCGTGACCGCCGTCAATTTATTATCGTATTTTCAATGAAATTGAAATGATAATTTACGGAGATGTTGTTGACGCTGTGATTGCGGTAATGGTCAGATTTTAAATACTGTGTCATTTCTTTGGCATTGTTGAACGTGTTTGGCTTGGTTAGCAAATTGTCCGTTTATTACTGAAATCGATTTATGTGCCAAGTTTTAATCAAGTATGACCACGAAATATCTGCGTGTACATTTGTGGGGAAGGCTATCGTTGATAAGCATTTCGTGTTCCCGGTGTGGGTCTAATGACGACTGCTCCGGGTACACTATGTAGTCTTTATAAGTATGCCTACGGACCCTAATGGTTTTATTGATTGACACTTGTACATTAATATACATTGACAGCATTGTGACATGTAATCACAATCGCTAAAACATTTTTCAACGTGTATTACACAACAAAAGTGAAGTGCAATTACTGTAGGGTGGACTGGGTTAGCATTGGGATCTTTACTTTGTTGTAGGGGTAAACTGAACCGTTTCAATCAATAAGTCATCATTAATTAACCACCGGAATAGTGGTATTCAATCTTTCATCGTTCGGCTAAACGATTTGAGGTTATGTGAGGTTGTTTTTTTTTTAAATTAGTACTACTTAAAGTGGTTTTATAAATTAAACATTTAGTTTAGCGTTAATTGGTGTATTGTTTTTTTTTCTTTTTCCACAGCAAATAGTATTTTTGGGTGGATTTTGCAATTATCGCGGCACGTAGCTGTCTTCTTCATGTAATATATATATATATATATTATCTTACACTTTTTTGAAAAAAATGTGATTCAGCAGAAATACGAAAACTTAGATATAACTTTTATGTCTTAAAAATAACTAAACTTTCCACTCGCTGTTTTGTAATTTAACTCCATAGTTTAGAATAAATTGGACCCAAAAAAAGTGTGTTTGCACGTGTGGTAGGCCTACATTTAAAAATGAAATGGATTTTTGTTTTGCAAGCCTAGTTATTTAATTGCTGTAACAGGGTATGTAAAAAAACATTTGTATTTCTCACTCATCATTTACATTAATAATAGATTTCCTACAACATAATTAAGGAACGGAATTGCTCAGAAGGCCGTAAAACGCGCCATTTTGCGTCGAAATTTAAAAAAAAAAATTTTTAAAGTAGAGTTGTAACCCATTCCCGTTCAAAAATTTGACTATTCTAAATATCTATGAAAATGAGTAGCGAAATTCTCAGGGAAATTCGTTAAAACTAAGTTGGCAACATTGCAGCTTACATAAACGGTACCCAGTAAATACGATAGTCCGTTTCAAAATAGTTATACCAACGACACAAGTTTTTTACGATTTCACCGTTGTAATCAGCGTTAAATAACCTGTTACACTTTGGACAGTAACAAGGAATCGAGACTGGACTCTGGATATATTAAGCTATAGAAAATTAATGAATTACTAAAAATCAGTTTGAACGCCGTGTTTGGTTTTCCCTTTCCGAGATTTTATTCTTTTATTAATTTTTAATACTATAATTACGTTACGTCGAGGAAATGTGTTTTATTGTTTAACTCTTTGGATCCCAACGTCTTATTTAACGAACGTCAGTTTAATGTAAATGCGGGATTCGAACCCAACATTTCGTTGATTTTTCTGCGCGATTCACGTTTTAACTGTTTGTGATTGAATATAAACTTATTAGATTCATTATAAAAAGCGTGTTCGGTATTAGCGGCTAAAGTTCGAGTAGTTGGGCTATCTGCCGCTACGAACGCCGCATGGACAGGGGTGGAAACGTTTCAGAAAATAGGCAGTATAATTATTTAATTGTAGTTTGTAGTTGTAGTTGCTTGAAGATGCCACCACCAGCGATTATACATATGCTGTTATATATGTTTATTATATATAATATCTCACGTACATGTATATTAAATGGCGAGTATTTTAAACAAACTGTGAACGCATGGACGGTTCGGAAGGATGAATTTCTTTTGCTATGGATTGTGTGTATCCAGCTAAAAAAAACTGTTGACTGAAATAGTTAAATTTCCGTACACTATGGTTTTTATACTGTCCGACTTTAAACGAACGACAGTAGCGCTCCTGCACACTTTACACAGAATCACAGTTTGAAATAAAGTATCTGCCAGCACGAAAGCAGACGTACTGCTTTTAACTACGTTATAAAACTGCGCATAAAGCTTTTGTTTCGCCGTCCACGAGTATAAACGGCCATTATCTAGTTTCGACGACGTATTGTCTTCTTCAATATGCTTGCTTTTAATTACTTTCTGTGTACGGACTGTAATTGTCTATGAATAATGCATGCCGGTAACGATACGCCTGAAAAGATTTTGTATAAGCGAGATAGAGAGAGACGCTGGCGAGTCGTGACGTCAGCGACGGAAATTTTCATGAATTTCCGTTGGAATTTAACGGGAAAATAAGTTTCTAATGAAAAAAATTGAAATATCCCCCCTCATACACAGTAGACTCACGGATTCCTTCATCAAGGAACTGTGTTGTTTATCCGTGTTTAGAAAATCTCTGATTTCGTTTGACAAAATATATTATTAAACATTCAGCGAAACAAATTTAGTAGTAAAAAAAAAATATTGTAAAGAAGAGTGTTTTGGTTTGATATAGCAGTACAAGAAAGAAACTAATTACTACTGGAATTTATTATAAAAATAATATCAAACTAGTCAGATTATTTCATCCTGATGTGAAATTCGATAAAATACCTACCATTTTGAAAAATATACGAAGAGTCCATTTAAAAAAAAATCCCTTTTGGAAGTTATGAATCAACGTTATCAAGTTATCAATCCCTTTTGTTATATATATATATATATATAATATCTCACGTACGTGTATATTAAATGGCGAGTATTTTAAACAGACTGTGAACGCATGGACGGTTCGGAAGGATGAATTTCTTTTGCTATGGATTGTGTGTATCCAGCTAAAAAAAACTGTTGACTGAAATAGTTAAATTTCCGTACACTATGGTTTTTATACTGTCCGACTTTAAACGAACGACAGTAGCGCTCCTGCACACTTATATTGTATAGCAGGTAAAACGTATTTAAGCGTGCCGACGGCTCCAGTGTAAGAACAAACTTGACGGCGTTAGGGGTTTATTTTGGTTTTCTCATTAGGCTGTTCTTGAACGGTAAATTTTTAATTTACGATTTGCTATGCTCCGTTGAATGATGTTTCTCTATTTTTCAATTAGTTTGCACTACTATTAGTTTGCACTCTCCATATATATATATATATATATATATATATATATATATATATATATATATATATATATATATATATATCGGTCAAATTTTCAAACGTTAATAAAATACTTTCTATTCATCCATAAGTTCAGATACATTTTTTAAAACTATTTGAACTTGCAGTGGATGACACTTGATGTTAAAACAAGTTTTTTTTCAAATATCAATTCATTAATTAAGTTTAATTAATTAATTTTAGTTTTATATGGCAGGAAAAAAATTCCTCTTATATATGGTAATTAGTAGGGTATAAATTTACGAATAAATTGTTGACCTAAGTAGGAATTGACTTTAAAAACGTTTTTCTTATATATTACTTGTTTTTTGAAATCAAAATCAGAGGAAACGATTATGCTAAATTGGCCGTTTTTTTCGATTGTGCGTTAGTTGCTATACAGATTTTGTTATGGATATAGCTGTGATTAGTGTGTATTAAAAAAAATCCGTTTTTTTAAGTTTTTAAAAAATAAAAAAAAAAACGATTGAGGCAGTGACTTTAAAGTGCTTGCTGTTCTGTGACGTCACCGATTCCAGTATTTTACCATCCACTGCCACTTTCGACCTGTACTTACGGTACACTATAACGTTCCCTAAATACTCCTACCGTTTTAACTATGGAATGTATTACCGGCAGTTACAAGCCCACGTTTAAGTAGGTTGCTTCTACCATTTCCTTTCCTATTTTTACAGTAATCGTCTTTCGAATTGGCTTTAAATTGTTTCTAAAAAATTAGATAAGCGAAAAAAGAGAAACATATTTTTTTACTTAAGCATTAACTATTTTTCCAGTGATTTGAAAGTGGTTCTACTTTAATATGGCGATTAGTATCGCATTGCGGTAATCTACTAAGCGCTGCACGCAACTGTCTCGCTGTGCGTGGCGGAAGTGAATTTCCAAACTTTTTGTATACGTTAGGCTCCCTTTTTGAAACTTATTTAACCATCATAAGCAGCTTTATAATCTGAATGTATTAGCACAGATAAACTGTCAAATTGCATTGAAAATAAGAAAATGAACCCTGATCTCTTTCAAAGAATGTTTAAAGATTTGAAATGGCCGCCATTTTGAAACTGTTTACAAATTTTACTATTTTATCGTAATTGTCCAAGCTATTACAGTAATCGATTTGTGTGCCAAGTTTTGAATTAAATCGACCGAAATTGCGAACTCGGAACAGGATACCGAGTGCTCGCGTGTGTGTTTTATTACGCTCACGTTTGCAATTTTGTCCAGAATTAACAATCTTCATCCCCATGATTGATTCAGTCAGATTTGATTTTCGTATTTTTAATGTAATTTAAATGCTGTGTTAAACGTTAATAATGACGAAGTAATGAAAGAAAAATTGTTTGTGTTTTTATTGTTGCTCGTAAATTCGTTTCCATCACGTCAGCGAGACATCTGCGTGACTTGATCACTTCTGTTAACATGAATCTTCCAGCAGTAAATCTGCCCACTCAGTTTCTTCGGCGAAGCGGTTAAACGGTTCAAAGGAAATTACCTATTGCAAAATACTGTCTTCGCGCGTCAACTTGTCCAACATGGCGGCGTTATTGTAGTTGGGACTGTGAAAAATGTTCCACAGGTTCTCCTAGTCATTCGATATTAAAAACGCGCTCGGTAGTAACTCGATCGAAACTACAAAACTGTCAGCGCTGCGTTTTAATAAAACATAATTCCAGGGCGTGTCGTTTCCTGATACAAGCGCCGAAATCATTTGCAAACTTAATTAAAATATACAACGCTTTTATTACATTCATAGTCATTTTGTTTTATTGAAACTATAAGTAATATAAATACTGAACTGACACACGATGAGTGTTTAGTACCGTTGTAACGCAAATAGGGCTGATATACTGTGACTGGGTAGGGTAAAATCATTGAATGTAAACGGACTACAGCCGCTATTACGAAAAGCGTGCTCAATATTAGCGGATATAGTCCAAGTAGTTTCATAACCTGCCACTATGAACGTTGAGAGGCGGAGACATTTGAGAAAATAGATAGTACTATTGTCTGTTTCACTGTGAGATGCCACCAGCAGTGATCTATCATAATGGTTAGCATTCTTGTAAGTTTATTATATTCAGTCGCAAAATATACAAGAAATACAATATAACATTTAGTTCTATCTTATTTAGTTTTCCTTTCTGTCGGCCATTTTGTTTTGTTTTAAAAAAAGTTATAGATTTGGAAATAGATAAGATATTAAGACTAGATTTTGTATAAGCATTTTTTAAAGTTTTCACAATGACGTATGTTCACTACTTTCAAAATGGCGGCGGTTGAAAAATTAAAATGTAGAACACCTTGGTAACCGGTTACTTTACAAAAAATGTACGCCTTTTTAATGATAAAACTAAATGTTTTTGTGACCATTTTTACTGTGGCACAAAGGATGACCTAGTTATCGACAGAAAACCGAGGGTATAATTTTTTTCGTGGTAGTCGTTTAGAACACAACACCCAGTTAGGCTAAAAACAAACAGTTAAACAACCATATTATATTACCACCATTAGCTATTTTAAAGTTCAACCTAAAAAAAAGTAACAATATTATTTAATCTACATTTTTTTGAAAATTGTATATAATAATTTATATAAATTAACCTTTCAATTTAAAAAATTACGTGAAAATACAAATTGAAATATGACTGGAGATTTATATTTGCATTTATAATGGGAGTAAAAGTTTTTTTTTTTAATTTTTAATTACCGTCATTACTAAACCATTGGGCGAATTTTACTAGTTAACAAATATGCCAAACTGTAGAATCCATTTTTGTGCCTATATTTTTTTTCTAAATCGTAACGCGACATTCTTTTAAAACTATATAGCCTCCGTGTAACCGTGTTCATCTTCTCTTCAAATCGAATCCTTTTCAGTTCATTACTTTCCATTGCCAAAAAGAGGCCACGTACACAATGCCCGTCCCCGGCGGTTATTAATGGATACCCGTTTGTCGTTCCTTAAAGCATTCAGTCATCTTTTGTTTTCGTCTGTCCCGAAGGTGACCGCCGTGTCGAGCTGAGCGAACAAACACTTTACACGTTGCCCTATTAAATGGACTCCCCACTCCCGATCCTTTGTGTACCGACCTTCACTTGTTTGACTAATATTTATCATTTTAGTTTGACAAGAAACGATTCTGAAATGGACAGAAGAATATTTTGGAATTGGTCTAGAACAGTGGCGTAACTACGGAGGGGGAATCAGCTGATCAGCCCCTTGAGAAATAAACAGGAAACTTACAAAAAAATTTGAAATAAAAATATATTTCTTAAAACCCGTGAAACATAGAGTATGTACTGTATTAACTTTGTTACTCCAGTTTTAAATAGGCCTTATAATAATTGTCCATAAATTGGTTTCTTAAAGCAATTATTTTTACCGCATAATATTCCTGAATAGAACAGAACCTGCATTGTCTCCAATAACCCTTTTGTATATTTGGGTGCTAAGGCAGGCGTGGCACACTGTGTTCCTTGGTATTGAATTTAAAGGTACTAGTACAAAGCGTGCTCCATATTAGCCGCTAAAGTCCAAGTAGTTAAACTATCTGCCGCTAGGAACGCTGGAAGGACGGAGTAAAGACGTTTGTGAAAATAGGCAGTACAATTGTAGTTGAACACACTGCCGCAAGATGCCACTAGCAGCGTCACAAGGGATTCATTCCAGTACGTTTATATGCATTGCCCTAGGTCATCCAAACAAAAAGCACGATTAACATCAGCTGTTCATCTCCACGTTTTGTGCTCCCTACAATGGTTGTGACTTATGTAATATTTATTCTCTTTAATGGACATATTTTTTAGTAAAAGCTTTTACCGTTTTGTGAACATAATCGTAAATTGTACGTTTTGAAAACAATATTTCTAAATTTATTAGATTTATTTTTGTTACGTCCGACAGAAATTATACGAGTTTTCATTGGCGTCGTTTTTAGCGTTTAAAAAAAGTAAGTTTTTGCCTATCACCCTGTCTGCGACGTTCCTTTATCAAGCGATAGCGTTAATTACCGCAATAAATATTCAGTTTTATACTTAAAATACAGACGTTTGTTGTATGTAATGCCTTATTCGTGTGACCTTTGCGATGACACAGCTGTGACGCAATTACAGTACTCAAAGCGTGTCAATGTAAATATGTAGTGTTGAATGTACGTCATTTTTTGGTCTTGTGAAACCGTTTTTTTTTTTTCGAAATTAGGCTTGGTGGCCACCAAATGTGTAGCGGAGCGGACTACGAATTCAAAACCGAACCTATTGTTTTAGTGGAAGTGCGGCCACCGAAAGCGAACACAGTTGAGCTTCGCTGGGTTCTTTCCGCTTATCTTAAACTATCTAGATCGATTTTGAAGCTGATTCTCTCTCCCCACCACGCTGACCACGCCTTCAAACTTATTATTTCTCGTTACCTAGATTATCGTTGCGTAGGTTACGGTTTTTAAACACAGTACTTTCCTAGAATCCGTTACAGTAGGCCTAAATATTTAGATTTAAAAGTTACAAACGCGTTGTTTAAATGACAACTCCACTTTTAGTTGCCATTCATCTTCATTCCGCTCGGCTCACTGCAGCTCCACTCGCATTTGGTGGTCGTCCGGCCTAACGGAGCCGAGCGGCATCGCTGAGCTTCGACACTGTCCTGGTTCGATTTTAAAGCTGACTCCGCTTCTTCTTCTACAGTCATCATGCCTCCAAACTAAATTATTTCTCATTTCCTAGGTTACGGTGTTTAAACATAATAGTTCGTAGAATCCGTTATTGGATATTTAAATATTAAATATGGAGAAACTCAACAAAGAGGCAGCCATTGTGAAGTTTGATTATTCTGATTCAAGCATTAGAAGAGAAACGTTCAATATTTTTAAAAAGGGAAATAATTAAGCATCAGTCAAACAAATTAAGAAACCAATTTGAAAGTGCTTTTGTAACATTCATTTTATTCAGTAACCAAGTAAATTCCGTTTACGGAAAATAATAAAATATCTGGTAACATAATTGTAAGCTTGAATAAATTGGCGAGTGATACGTGTAATACCAAATTCGAAATTCCATTAATGGCTTTAATCGTCAGACTGGGAAACATGACTAATAAAAAAACAAGTAGGCTATATAATACCCTAAATTTAAATAATGTCACCATTTTATTTTGTTGTCATCCATAAATCACCTCGGATATTTCACCCGCAAGTCACCTATCTTGTTATTAAATAAGCTGAAAAATGTTAGTATAGTTTAGTATTTATTTGTAAGATTCCATAAAGGTTTGTTCCAGTAACGTTAAATGACTCTGAATCTTCCAAAGCTGGCTTTCAAGCTAGCCGAGGCACAGATTGAACATTGAACCAGAGATGTGTAATATTATAAAATAAATAAATAAATATTTTTTTTTGTAAAACGCACACATGCACGATTAATTAATGTACAGTATTTTGTACTCGTATAGGCTATTATAGATACGTGTTATAATTTACGCCGACCTCTTCAGAACATTTAGATAGTCGAACAGCCACCGGAAGTTCAACGGAATCGCCTAGGAAATTGCGGGTTTAAAGTTTCAAACAGAAGCTTTACGCTGGTGTCAAAATATTGTACAAATGACAGATGAAAATTATCTGGTCTCGTTTTGACAACGGGTTTCCATTAATTTTGTTTATCTCGTAAGTTGGCGCGGTGTTGCCAGATTAGCTCAGGTATATTGTAAACAGATTATAATTATACGCTGTGTTTGCATTATGTGACAACCGTGTTATATTGTTCTGTTTCAATAGTCGATTGCTGGTTGTATTAAAGAATGGGGACTGGAAATATCGAACGCGTGATTACCGAAAGCGACATAGAATTATCGTTGTGGTTACGTTTTTACGTATTCAGTAATCTGTGTTTTATTCAGTGCTCAGTCAATCTGTGCAGTAAAGAAGCGAATGTTTTTAGCACGGCTAATAGTTAGCCATTTTACATTATAAAACTTGTTTGGCCCCATTAACGGTTTTTTTTCTACATTCACCTTAATTTGATAATGAACTGCAGCTGGTCATAGTTGTAAAATCAAGATTTGTAACCATGTAATGGGCACCGATCATGACCTGTGTATGTTTTGAGGGGTCGTTAAAAAGTTGTATTTGTTTATATATTCCGGAATCCCCCCCCCAGTAGCAGATAAACCTCCAGCTTCCTCTGATCGCTTCGCAAATGAATGATTTCCGTCTGCGTCATTTCAGTTACATTCAAAGTGTTTAGTGTTGTAAGCAAATCATAACGCTGTAGAAGCTTGTAAAGCATAATCACAAAACAGATTGTGAATTAAAACAATTCATTACCCTTAATCCTCCAGTGTTTTGTGTTTCTTGTAACGAAACAAATATGTGAACGTTGACAATTAAAATACAGTACTAATGGTATTACTTACAGATTTGGGACTGCTTGTGCGTCTGTACGTACATTCCTCACCGTTCAGCACTTCTTTGCTTTTAGTTAAGGGATCAAGGCTTATGTTTTAGTTGTTCATGTTATAAGTCGGGCACTTAAGAGTCTGCGGACTCTGTCGTCCATATTGGATCTATTCACTGCAATAATTAAAGCCAAAGTCAGTTAACTATACCTGCTATATTTCTAATATTATGTTTGATATTTCAAGTATTGTATGTGAGAATATGGTCCACATTTTATACTGTGTGTGTGTGTGTGTGTGTGTGTGTGTGTGTGTGTGTGTGTGTGTGTGTGTGTGTGTGTGTGTGTGTGTGTGTGTGTGTGTGTGTGTGTGTGTGTGTGTGTGTGTGTCCACTGTAAGGCCCATACACACTAGGGTTGTGGCGCTTAAGGTGATCATTACGTCCATCTTCACCACCATAGGATAACATATTTTCATGCTAGCTAGATCTGATTTGTCTGTATTTATAGAGTAGGTGTGCGATGGTTACTACATAGATGTAGGCGGTTACCGGTTCTATTCCAGTAGGTACAGCCTACGTTTCTCTCCTATGAATGTTCTGGCGCTTAGATAACGGTTAATCCATCCTGAATTCCATTACGTATGCTATTATTGTAGCAGAACGTGATGTTCATCTGGCTGTCCCAGCTCAAACCTGTTACTTCCGGTAGTCCGGACTAATCCCAGGTAACTGTGAGAGCATCCATTTGTGCGCGCCTTGCCGCGGCCTACACGATTGTTGGAAGTGTTCAGATGAAAAACAATAAGCAAAACTCGTTCAGAATTTTGATTGGAAGGTTCTAGCAACATATTTAAATACGAAAGAACACGTATTCGTAAAAAGTTTTTTTAATTTCAAAACTTGAAATATTTTGTAAACGTTGTGTTCTCAAACAACTTCAGACCCAGCCCTTACTTGAATTTTACATTTTTAAGTAGTGTAAAATTACACAATATAAACCTGTACAGAGACTTTCTTATGCGTTTCCTCTATTACGAAAACCGGTTCTTCACATTTCTCTCAGATTTTGGTTATATGTTACGGCTTTACGGTAAATGTTGGCATATTCTGGTGAACCAATTTCGATAAATTGTGACAACAGCTTCTGAAGTGGATGTTTGTTTTCTTTTTATTTCGGAAGATATGACCCGTACGTCATGTTTGGGTATTTCAGAATTACATTTGGTAACGTTTATTGGCTGTTTTTGACCAAAATTGCATTGCAAATATTTTCTAATTTAATAAGGTAACATTTATACCGGTTTCTAGGACAGTACTCAATAAATTCAACTTATTTAATCCATCATTGAACTTTATCAATTTCAGTTTCCCGAACAACCGCTAATCGAAGATTTTCTCGTATTAATTTAATATTCTGATATCGGTCAATTAAATGTTTCAGTTTTAGATAATTACAATTATTATTGCATTTTACAATATTAACAACGTTGTAAAAGTTCGATTTCTGACTGCATTTTAAAAAATTTATTAATTATATTTTTTGTTTTCACTTGTTTTTTCTCCAAATGTTTTATTGGAAATAACAATATAACCTATGAAGTTATAGGTTTATGCCTTATATGCAATGAATTCATGAATAAAAAATCACGATAGCAGTAGTTGTAATAAAACAGAAGTAATTGGGTTGATAAGTATTAGAAATTTATTTCTATTTAATCATTTTTTAGCTGAAGAATTAAAGATTGTATTTAGGTTCAGTAAAGGCGTTGTTTACATTCTAAGCCACGCTACTTATGTCGATTTCTCAAAAATTTAATAGCCGTGGTGTAACTATGGAAACAGAAAGTAAACAGCCAACATAACCTAAAAATTGCAGTGCTCGCGGTTCGTATGTTTGAAAACTTCCGTTCTTTTCTCCAATTAATCTTTTTTTTTTAGTAACAGATTCAGTATAGAAGAGGCATGAATTTCTTCTTCGATTCAGATCTTCGTATAACGCATGAATTGATTTCAGGCCTTATTTGCAATGAGTTCGTGAGTGTACGAAATTATGATAATTGTTGTTTAGATGAATAAGTAACAGAAGTAATTAGGTTTTATTTAAATGTAGAACTTATTTTATTTAATTATTTGTCTGATGAATTCAAGGCCAGATTTAGGATCATTAATAAAGTAAACTATCCGCCCCACATTGCTGTTACGAGTTTTTCGCTTTTCCCATATATTTAACAATGTAACTATGGAAACAAAACAAAAAATTAAAATAAACAGTCGACATAACCTAAAAATTACAATATACGTTTATCATGTGTTTGAAAACAGCCATTTTCTCCAATTAATCTTTGTTTAAACATTTTCTAGAAACAGAATGCAAAACTTAATAAGCCATTACGTCAGTGTAGCGTGTACTTATTGGAGCACCATTCTAAAAACCGACCTATTTAAGACATATGCTATAGTCAAACTGGCAGTGATCTAGGTAAACACCTTTCAGTCGGGAAATGTGGAAAACGAATAGAACCATCAAAATTACGAAATTTATCACAGATCAAATATTTTGTGCATGTAAAATTATCGTTAACGCGCTAATGGTGCTGTCCTAAGAAATATTTTGCATTGCAGCTTGTTTTTTATTGCCGAGCGTGTAGCGGCCGTATTTTTACGAGCCCGACTGTTTGACGTCACATGAGCTCGGACAGGAAATTTGCTTTTAAAATGTGTATCGACAAAGGTAAAGGCGGAATTGCGTGCGCCCAGTTCTGACTGAATGTTTTGAAATTTGGCACGAAGGTACCTTGTGTAAAGGCCGAACGACTTGTGTAACATTTTTTCTCAATTCACTTCCGTTTTAAAAAGGCGGCCTCTGACAATAATGACGAGTGTACGCAGTTTTGGCAAAACACATAGACCGATTGTTTTGAAATTCAGTACTAAGGTATCTTGTATAAAGCCTGAACGATATATGTGTAAGATTTTTTCCTATTCACATCCGTTTCAAGATGGCGGCCTCTTATTTAACGAACGTGTGTAGTTTGATTGTTTCCCTAAATATTACGGTTACCGGTTAAATTGACGGAATAGGTTGCGTTGTGGAAGCGTTGTAGAGCGGTGGCCAGGCAGTTAGAGTTATACTGTTCTTTGAATTACTAGTGCATTCGTAGATTGATATCGTATCATAATTTCTTGATGTTTCAATGCATCGCCGGACAAACACCCAGTCGGAATGCACTTTTACCTCTTGTCTCTTAGGTTGCAGTTTCATAAAAATCACTTCTGTAATAAGCCGTTTACTTGACACGTCTACAGTCCGGTCTGTTGACTCATCACGCCGTCAGCAGAATTAATGCCATACCTTTCTCTTCCCTACCAAGGTCAACGGCACGACATCCTATCCCAGTACCGTTGCAAGGTACAAGGTAAGCCTACAAAGTGCATAGGTAACCCGAGACATGTGATGCATACGTCTGCTGTAGGTTGCCTAACTGAAGCTGGTATCACACTGTGTAACATCTACTGCAGCGGGATCTTGTTTGTATGTTTATGCGTGGGGTGAAGATAACGTACACTTAAACAGCTGACTTCTCTCTACAGTTGTTCCTTCGGTAATATATTTTTTTATCAGAAGTTGTGTTTACTGCCGTCGTTTACAATAAATATATTCACAGTAATAAAACAAAAAGAGGTATTAAATTGTATTTTAATTGTTAATTGTTTTATATGCGTGAGGAACACAACAAAAGCGATTATTGCAATTTGTAATTATAGGCTAGTATTTCTTATAGTGTTTATGAGTCGTAAAATTGACCATGACCACCTAGCAGATACATTTTCATATTTTCATAGGAATGTGAATTCAGCTTCTCAAAAAAAATGTAACAAAAAAGTTGCTTTTTTTAGAATATGAAATGTTTGCCATTTTAAAAAAACTATAGGACGAATTTTTCTGAGAAACGAGCTTCCCATTTTTTAATACCATTAAAAAAAATATTTTCATTTTTTTTATTAGCAAGTTTTAATTTAATTGGACCAAAATTAAGAACTTTAGAGTGCAAAACACACACACACATGCGCTCGTGCGTTTGAACTATCCATCAAAACGTAATTAAGAAATCAGGATCGGTGCCCATTTTAATGTTCCGAGTCTGAGTCTGATAATAATGACCGGTCCAAATAGCTCATTCAATCGAAATCCGCTAATTCATGCAGGATGTACTTACTGTACTCAGCTACTGCTCTTGGTAGGCCTAATTTGTAAGGAAAACAACAAAGATTCAAAGGTCGGCCATTGTAAGAAGGAAGGCCAATGAGGAATGCGGTGTGGAACAGTGTTACGATTAAGGCCGTCGTCCTCACCGTGCGTAATGCGTAGTAGAGTAGGCTGTGCGTGTGGAATTAATGAGGCCCTTCCCAGTCTTGTCGGACCTCACCACGTCTTTCCTACCTGTGTAACTGTATTTCGTTGAGTTATTCAAATTAAACACTTTCGTTTTGTTAATTAAAAAGATCTTGTTTTTTAGAAAGCACAGACTCCCGTTTCTAATTAGTGGTACAATTACAGGTATTTTCTCACATTAGACTCAACTTCGGTAAAAGTTCGACAAAAGTAACGCCATGTGGGACTAATTTCTCAACCGTTTGTTTTGCTAATACATATGAAATCGTGGTACAAAATTTAATCTGAAAATATACGTTTTTGTTACAATTAGAAAATATTTTTGGCGTTTGGACTTTGTTTTGGTTCTGTTCCGATTTAGACATAAACTGTAATTTTTATTTTATTTAAAAATTACATTATTCTGTTAAACAGCTATTTTTAATTAGGTTTAAAATAACTATTTAAAATATAGACGGTTCTCACACACACACACACACACACACACACACACACACACACACACACACACACACACACACACACACACACACACACAGTGTAAAATCATTTTTTGACCTGTGGAACTATGAACAAGTGGTCTTCATCAAATTATCAGTCACATTTTTCCCGATCTGCATCATTAGCATTTTGAATTCCCAAAATATCTTGAAATTAAGGAAATATTTTGACAGCGGTCAGAGATAATTTTCTGTGTACGTAATTTATATTTTATATGTATAAGGTATTAATGCTGTTTATGATGGTGAATTCAAAATTTCGTAAGGGTAAGGTAAAGAAAAATAGTTTTAGAAATTCGCTTCTATCACGTCGGGGAGATTTTACTTTCCACGCCACATTAAAGTCCCTTTAATATTTTGTTACGACTGTCGTGTTGCGAGGGATTTAATTTTGCACCTGTTTCCCCCCGTTTTACCGGCGCCAAAGTTAACCCCGCTTAAATTTATGAACACGGGCTTAATGGTTTGCGTGTTCGGAAGTGCACCTGCCCGCCGTGACCCGGGGCTTGGGGCCTCTTTCGGTCAAGTGCAAATAAATAGGCCACTCGTTAAATTCTTGTTATTTAGTCAGAAACATGTGGTGTAACATTAGTTATGGCGAATTAATAATTCTAATACAGATACTTTAATCGTTCTAGTACAAGGTGGTAGAAATCCGGGGTCGTTATTGTCGCTGAACGGGTTACTTAAAGCTGTTATTTTATCAACTTAAAAAAATGTGAACTTTAGAAAATTAAACGCTAATAGAAACCGTTTTTGTTGCGTCTAACTTTTCAGTAGACGTGTGAATTGGTAAATCATTTTGTGTACCAATATCAGGATTGTTTAGCAGATAATCGTAACATGCGCATGTCTTGCTAATATAGCCTATTTACTTTTAAACACATTAAGCAATTTAATGAGGGTCACGGTACATTTTCGTATTTACAGTGTAATTTGAAATATGTGCCGATTTCAATGTTAATTGTGGTGGTGGAATCATTTATAGAAGGGTACTATGAAAAAAAATATTAACGCAGATTTGCTTCTATCACGTCAGCAAGACAGCTGCTTGCCATGTTTATTTTACATTTTGTTACGTAACGAATTAATCCTCGCCCTTATAAAGATCAATTCGTGTGCCACATCAGGCCCTTATTAAGATCAACTCGTTTACCTCATTAGGTTCTTATAAAGATCAGTTCGTGTACTAAATCATGCCCTTATAAAGATGAATTCGTATATCTCAGCAGGCCCTTACAAAGATCAGTTCGTGTACCACATCAGGCTCTTATAGGTATAGATATTAGTGTACCACATTTGGGCCTTATAAAGATCAATTCGTGTACCACATCAGGCCTTTGGAAGAATCAATTCATGAGGCTCTTATAATGATCAATTTATGTACCACGTTTGAATCGAATATGGTATTAATTGTTAAAATCAATTCTAATTATCCAAAGCGCTTTCTGCTAATCCGCTTTAATTGTTTCAAAAAGTATGACAGAAAGTTAACAGCTTCTCTTATCACATTGCCAAAGCCGTGAAGCGTGGGCAGATTGTTTTGATTTCAGAGTAATTAATTTTGTTGTTCACGTTCCAATTACAGTAATGAAATTGGACAGACCAGGAAGTTGTAGTCGAGAGAAAGATGATATTGTAGTGTCGCCAGTTGTGCCCGCTAGCGCTAACACAGTTGATTAAAAACGTAGAGCTTGGTGTTATTTTATATCTCTAAACGTGTGGTGCCCTCTGGCACGGTCACATATCGTGCCCGCCAGCGGTTGTCCTTCTGGATATAAAGTAATTGTAGCTTACTTACTGTAACTGATTGTTGTTTAATTTCAAAAATAATGTTATTTAGGAGATCGATTAATTATTGTAAAAAAATCGTGCATTTAGACACTGTACATACTTGCTTATTTATTGATATTGCTTTTAAAATCTCGTTTTTTATATTTCTGTATAGGGAAAAACCCGGAAAAACTGTGTAGTTTTTAAAAAGTTTTTGAAGTGATTACTTCGTATCGTGGATTATGGGTGTGTTTTGCAGGGTGGGGAATCAGTTTGTTGTCTCGGAACGCTTTACACATCTAATAACGCTTTAGCACTCTAGTGACGTGGTTTGTTTGGTGATTTAATAAAATGTATTTTTGAAGTGATTACTTCGTATCGTGGATTATGGGTGTGTTTTGCAGGGTGGGGAATCAGTTTGTTGTCTCGGAACGCTTTAACACATCCATACGCGCACTCTAGTGACGTGGTTTGTTTGGTGATTTAATAAAATGTATTTTTGAAGTGAAAGTTTGTATGGTCGCAGTTGACAAAACATGGGTATAAACATTTGTTTTCGCGTCACGCTTGAATCCGTAATGCATACCTCACGGCATATATTGTTCTTGTATATATCTAGACTGGAAGTGACTACTTCTAAACAGCTGATTTCGCACAATAGCTTCTATATCATTTCAATTGAGGTTATGTTTATTATTCTTGTTAATTTTAAATATGTGTATTTTCCAAAGTTGTGTAATTAAATTATTTAATGTATATGACCTGTACCAATTTTCGATTGCCAGATTCACAAATGTTATATTTATTATTATAGTTAGATAGTATTATTGTCCAAAGTATGGTTATAAACTGATTAATTATTAAAGTCCCTTATATAGCTTAAGTTACTCAAATTAATATTCTGTGACATTTTCAGTTAATTTTTAAGTGGTGTACTTACGCATGCGCGAAATTTTAATACACAAATAATTTTCAACAGTTACCCTTTCCTGGATGCATTTAAATTTTTATAAAAATAATTAAACCATTGTAGTGAAAAAGTATACAGTTAGGCATGCTAAAAGAAGAAGTCACTGTCGGCCAATCCCGCACTGCCGTTTTTTCTTCCAAAGCTGGATTATGTATGAAGTGTCAGACGCCAACCGTTACGGTTTGTCCGTGATTGTTACGGATTATAAGGCAAAATATTGTGTTACGGAGAAAGTACGGTTTGCCGGCTTAACTGTTACTCTAGCATTTCCAAAGTTCCCAAACTGAATAGCTGGAACAGTTACGATATCAGTTGCATTGCGAGCGATTTAGCAAGTTATTTACGACGGTGACATCTAATTGAGGATCTGTCGTAACAGTACCGCATGGAACGTTTTGGGACTAGATACAGTCCAGTTCCATTCTTTCCGCTGTCTTAAGTACTTTGTAGTCCTACTTAGTCTGGGTATTTGGTGTTTTGTTTGTCGGTTCAGTTATATGTACTGGGATATAAACAATGGATAGTTCTTGAGTCGTGTTTAATTTGAAATAACGAATTAGGATCATAAATGGAGATATAGCTTCAGAAAATTTATAAATGAAAACAGCGTATCATTTTTTTCTTTTAATGTGTGATCACAGAATAAATCGTATTTATATGCGAAGACGGTTGGGTAATTTGAGGACTGAATTTCAAATTTCAGCATAGTTTTATCAAAACAGTTAGTCCCGATTCTGAGGATTTGAATGTTGTGGAGGGTTTTTTTACCTTAAATGGTTTTTTTGAGGCGGTAAGCTCGTTACCAAAGAATATTCTTATAAAAATGGGCGCCATTCGAATCCTTAATTTCAGTTTTGTAATCGGCGTTATAAAATTAGCATTCCAATTTTCAAAAAATCTGATTTTTTTTATGATCTTGAGTAACGATTTTTTTTAATGCGTGGTTACAAAATAAATCGTATTTATAAACGAAGATGATTGGATAGTCTAAGGGGACTGTATTTCAGCATAGTTTTATCAAAACAGTTAGTCCCGATTATGAGGATTTAAATGCTGTGGAGGGTTTTTTTACCTTAAAAGGTAATCATTATTCGAAATTTTTTCGGGGTGGGGGCAAGCTCGTTACCGAACAAAATCCTTATAAAATTGGGTACTCTTCTACATTCTTAATTTCACTTCCGTAATTGGCGTTAAAATCTGTGTAAAAATTAACATTCCAATTTTCAAAATATCTGATTTTTTGAATGACCGCCATTTTGAAACGGTTGTGTCAAGCTTTTGCCAAACTCACAGCTGCGTACCATAATTATTTGACCTATGACACATTAACCGCCTCTATTTGTGCTCCCTAGACCCTATCTGACAACGTTTGATGTTAGTTCAATGAAATTTGTTATAGTGTAGTTTGTAATTGATTTATTTACTTCAGAAGCTAGTTTTTTTACAAGCGAAGCACTCAGTAACTAACCGGTTTTACTTGTTTCCAAGTGTACATTGCCAAGTAATGCATCTAATTGCAAGGATAACCTGTTAGCAAGAGAAGAATAATTTACTTTGGTTAAATAAATGTTCTTATTGTTACACGTATTGATACAATTAATTGGATTAAGAAATCGATTATGAGGAATTTTAAGGTGGGTGTGTAGCTCTTGGGCTAAAACGATTTTATACATTTGGGCTCGCTGGAATTACACTTTAAGCAATTAATCGGAATCTCAGAACTGATAGTAAATCCGAGTGTAACGGTTGTTTTAACTAAGAAGTGGTCTGAATGAAATAGCGGTACTTGGCACTATTTGTTCTGATTTCATCATCATAAATTGGGGTTCAAATATGCGTAAATTAACATGTTCAACTTTCAAATTACACTGAAAACCTGAAATCGCATTTCGGTTACCATCAATTGAGCTCAACAAACTTGTGTATGTTAACTTATTGCGGATTTCAACGCTGTTTTATCATAATACAGGAGTCTGATTTTTTAAGCTTCATTTATAGTCATTTACTACGTAATAAATTTTTCCACACTACCAGTTTTACCAAAATCGTTCGATTTTTGTGTCAAGTTCGAATCAAATTGGATCAAAATGTGAATGTATAAATATATTTCTCTCTCCCCCTCGCTCTGTGTGTGTGTGTGTGTGTGTGTGTGTGTGTGTGTGTGTGTGTGTGTGAGAGAGAGAGAGAGAGAGAGAGCGCTCTAGCGTTCACAATTTCTGATCGATTTGATTAAACTTTGTAAATATTGATCTCGATAATAGCTAACACATGTCCCCGACAAACACTTTCAAAATGGCTGGTCGTTTCAGGTTTTTTTTGTTTGTTTAATTCATAACTTTTTTTGTCTTGCACAAGCTTTTTATCATACACATTGGGAGTAATATAAGTTGACACCGGCTGGGCGTCGCGTGGACGATGTATTTTTGCGAAGCCTTGCAAATATACTGTTGTATATGAGTCACTGTAAGTGGGAAATATAGCCTGAGGATGGATATTCATTTGACAAGAAGGTTTCATGCCAGGCAGATGTCAGAAGTAACGGCAATTGCCTACTGCACGAACCTACTTGCACGCATCTCTTCATTTCGTTTCATTTCCTTCTTGCTATTCTGTTTCTCCGATTCCCGGGCGCGAAGCAGTTTGTGAATATTTGTGCGTTTCTTGTTGATTTTCTTTTCAGTTTCTGTTCATTGTACTTCGATATTTCTGTTTATTCACGTATTTTGTTAGCTTTTTACACGCATTATACATTTTATAAAGAAAGTAATTGTGGTTATTAAACAAATTCTGTTTTTAACCAAAAATAAAAACTTACACGTTTTTGCTTCTTTGTCAAATATTAGTTTTCCTATTATCAGTTCTCTCTCTCTCTCTCTCTCTCTCTCTCTCTATATATATATATATATATATATATATATATATATATATATATATATACATACAGTACTTATATATCTTGTTCAAATTATCAGTCGTTAATAAAATACTTTTTTATTCATTCACTCAAGTTCAAATACATTTTTTAAACTTGTTAATACAGTTTTATTTTCAAATATTAATTTCATTAATTAAATAAATTTTAGTTCTATATGAGAGGAAAACATTGAAATTCGCTTTATATTTTGCCACTTAATAAATTGTGATTCTGTTATATGTGTCAACATATTTATATTAATTGTAATTATTTAATAAAATGTAACTAAAATAAAATTTTTCTTTGTTGATCTAAGTAGGAATTGACTTAAATTTTGTGTGTTGTTTATTTTAATTTGACGATAATTTGTTCCAAACATGACAACTTAACATAGCTATTTTTTTAACAACATAACCTGAAACTTATTATATTCTATCAACTGTTCAATAAAATCAACAGATTTTTCGTTACGATTAATTTGTTAACAGATTGATTCGTTACGAATTAATTTAATTTTTGTTATTATTGTTTTAAGGCGAAAAGCACATTCATGCTATAATCGCCCCCCTTAATATAAGTGTGAGTTAGTTTGCCCGTACCATTTCACAAAAACGTTTTTTGTTACTAATCCGAAAATAAAAACCATGCATCATATTTTCTTTTCCTTTTTATTTTAATTAAGATAATTCCTTCGAAAATACGACATAACCTAAAACTTACCAGTAGTTCAATAAAATCAGCTGATCGTTACGAATTAATATAGAACATTTAATCTTTTCATTATAACTACCAATATAAAAATTAAATTAACGTTCGTTATATATATTTACTTCTGCCAATCTTACTCATAGTCTCCGTAGTGTAGTGGTTATCACGTGCGTCTTACAAGCGCAAGGTTTGCCGATTGATCTCTGGTGGAAACGCAAGAAATTTTAATTACATCCAATTTAATATGATATTTGAAAAGCGCAAAATATACCGTTATACATCTATATAAATTTGTGCACTCCCTTCGCGCCAACACCAGGACCAGCCCTAAAACATGATACATATTAAAAACAGCTTTCCTCGTTAACCCAAAACGAATAGATTTGATTTAGATGCGGTTGTGGAAATGCTCCTTAAAAACGGATATACTAATAAATATCAGTTGTAACTGTTTTGTCCAAAAACACGTGTATTTTGTGTTTTTATTAAACCGGCGTTGTCAATTTAAGTTTGATTTAATTCCAAAACTTGGCAAACAAATTTTGTTCGGCAACAGCTTGGACAAGTTGCAACACGGCAAAACGAAGTCGTTTGTTTTTCCCGTCGCAATCAGTGTTGGAAATTTGCATAAATATGCATTTGAAATTTCATTGAACTCGGCGGTGGTAATGGTTCGTATTTTTCGCACAGCGATTCTGTAATACGCGGACATAATTATACACAATCAATAATTATTTATCGTGTTGGTCTATTGTAGGTTGTTCTTCGTCCTTGATAAACGCATTAAAACGTATGATTTCCGCACAGCTTTTAATATTTTTGTTTCCTTTATAGGCCCCATGCTTAAGAATATATTGCGAAGTCTTCAATTCAATGATTCATGTTCTTTTAGTTGATTTTTCCGTTACGGTCAACTCGACTTCTTTAGATTTACAAGTCACTGCGTGATCTTTCAGTCCGGGCGTTCCGTGACGCGCGATCTCCCACCGGCTGACCGACGCTAAATAGCAAATTGGCATCGTCCGCTCCGGTGAAGGAACGGTAAGTTCTTGTCGTGAAATCAGTGTGACCGCGGAGCGCGTCTAATGGCTCGGCGAAGTGGAGCGGCCAGGCCAGTTCCGCGTTCTTCAGGAACTGGTTGGATGGCTTGCGTTGATCATAACCTAGAATGTTGAGTTCATCAGCGCAGATGCACGTGCGATAGTTACTGCAGGACTACGTATAAAGGGAAAAGGTCTGTTTTAGGATTTTTACGTGTATATTTCCAGTGTAACCCTGAGCCTTTTCAGGTTACCAATCAGTCTGTCCATCTGATAGTAAAATATCCTTCTGCTATAAACCAGGGTTTTTCAACTTATTTTGTGCTTCGACCCCTCCCCCTAAGTTTTTTTTTTTTTAATTCCGTAGACCCCATATGTTTATAATGTGTTGTACAAATATCACCGCAAATGAAGCTTTTATTTGGAGCATATCAGTAATACATTTTTTTTAATAATTTGTATTTTTAGATATACTTTTAAAGATATAATTATGTTTATAGAAGCAGAAATTTAAATAAAATATAAAACACATAAATACATAAAATTTTAATGAGATGGTTGCGGTTGATGTCCTTTTATTATCTTATATCCGGGGAAATGTTTGTTAATATTAATCGTAAATCACCACGTTCTGATATCTTGAATCGATTTCTCGTCTTTTGCAATAAATTATTTACACAGCTAAATCCTACCTCAACCAAGTAAGAACTAGGAAATGCTAACAACAGTGGTTCGCTAGTACTTGTCAATCTGACGTATTTTGTGCGAATATCTTTGCAACTCCAAAATTTGGCGTATCCACTTGTTTAATCCCCTTGCATATTTGTAGACGTATAATAAAATAAAAATAAAATGATAGCACAGTAAAGTTACCAAACTCTGGTAGTGGGTTAAATTTTGTTGTTTTCACCAGTGTGAACTAGTAACTTGTGGAAAATGTTGAAAGTTATAAGTGTGAAAATTTAAAATGTACGATGTGAATTAGTTCAGATTTACTGGTTACTGCAAGTCTGGTAACTTCTCTTTATGAAACACCTGTAATTCATATTTTTGCCATGTTGGTTAAATTTTACTGTTGAATATGTATCTTGTAAAACGTTCTTAAAACAGAGCTCAGGTCTCATTTTTTTAAATTTTCCAACAAAAAGTAATAATATTTGGTATACTCTGACCGATATCAGGTTTCTTTTTTTCTTTTTTTGTTCTGAGTAGTAAATTGAACCAAACCTTACGGAAACGATTTCCAGAAATTAGTCCCATTTTCACGGTTTTATTAAATAACCTATAGTGGCCCTTATGTTTCGTTAGTGCTCGTATTGACAAACTGCGTTTCAGTTGAATTTAATCAACGTTATAGCAGACTGTTAAAGTGCAGACTAGCTGCACCTATTGAGAGGATTTAGACTTCCCTTGCGGTACCCGTTCTAACACTTTACAATCACACCTACATTTAGGGAGGCGATAATAGCTAGCTCAATGTGCTTTTCGCCATAAAATTTTTTAAATAAATAAAAGTTTTTTATTGATCTAAAAGGAAATCGGTCAGTTAATTTATCTCCAGTTACGTGCACGGCCTGACAAATATTTACTTAAATCACTCGGAGTACTCAAAAATTGAAAGAGCAATCAAAATCTGAAGTTCGATTTTTTCCTTTCGATCACTATAATTACAAGGTATTTCATAAAGGAAGTAGAGCCACTTTCCGGCTAGGATTTAGGTTAACATTTCGACTTGGGCGACGCTTATTGATTTCGACCAGTCAACTGAATTTGTTTTGTGTTTCTGAGTCCTAACCGCTGCTACTTTAAATTGGTTTCTGAATACATTAAGACTTTCAGTTAATTAATTAAACTTTGCTGGGTGTTTTATTTTTGTTCGATTCCGACGAGACCCCGCCAAGCGACTGTATTATTTGTTCACAGTCTCCGATAGATTCGGATGTAAGGCGATGGTTTGATGAAACACCAACCAACATCGTGGAATTTATTTCGATTAGTGAACAAAAAGCTGTTGCTAAAGGGACTTATGCCGTATGCTGGCTCGATAGTTGAAGAAAGATAATTTTTTACTGTAGTGGATAAATAAGTTTTTATCATTTTTTAAAGGTTAATTTTTATAATCTCATATAAAAATGTAGTAATAGTTTTTTTTTAATTTAAAAAAACAATACTTTTTTACTATATCCAATTGTTTTAAGCGTTTCTCTTAACTGTGTTTATTATGAATAACATAAACAGTGACACGCAACCTTTAGGTATTAATTTAAAAGTAACTCCGAACCATTAAAGTGAAATAACAGCGTATTAACGAAGTGCATGCTTTAAAATTTAATGTTTTGTTGGAAGTATAAGTACATGTACCTACACTGTGCTGCACTCTGACTGGAACATTTTGCCTGTGTACCTTAACATTTTTTGTTTTTTTTTTTGTATTTAATGTCCGATTGTTGTGCACACTTGGGCTAATGCAGACGATGGGATGATTTATAGCGTATGAAAATGCCAAGCCCTGACCGGGAATCGAACCCGGGTCCTCGTGGTTAAAGCCCAATACGCTATCAACTAGGCCACCGAGGCGGCTGTGTACTTTTACAAATGGTGGTTGACCACTAAAAAAATCGTTAGATTTGTATTCGATTAGAATATTGTATATTCATATCGTACCAAATTTGGAATAAGAGAGAGAAAACATGAACCTGATGTTACCCTTTTGCGGATTACTTTCTAAGTTTCGTATAAAGCCCGAACAACGTATGTGATTTTTTTGCCTCTGCTTTGTTTTTCAAAATGTCGGCTTCTGATTTAGCGATGACGAGTACTAAATTTTAATCAAACGTATTAACGAATTGTTTTGAATTTAGTACGAAGGTGCCTTGTATAAAGCCCGAAAGCTGTATGTGTAAGACATTTCCTCATTTCTTTCCGTTTCAAAATGGCTACTTGAGGCACTGATTTAATTCAGCTGAATGCCGTAACGTTTGCGCAATGTCACTTTTACGATGCCCGCAGTGTGTGAAAGTCTGAAACAATGAACGCCACACTTTAAGCTGGGCTCCCAGTTACACTGCACTAATTTGTTTCTATTGTATGTTTGATATCGTGTATGCCTATCACTTGGTGCGCGCGCATCTCCTACTTTCTCCTTGGGCTAATTGGCGTAACGGCCTTATCCGTCGGCGTAATCATCTGCCGCTAATTTACTCGCCTGGTGTGCGATAGATAAGGTCTGTGCGTGGGGTAATTTGGTCCGTGAATATTTTAACCAGTAGGTGAATTTCCGGACGTTTGATGGAAAAACTGGATATCTCTCATTCGTTCCACCCTTCACACAGTCATTGCATATCCATTTGTTCAATCGGTAAAATAGCATATAGGTTCGAGTTGGTTTTCAATAATCGATCCCTCGTTTTCATTAGTCTAACTGGCATAAAGACGTCCCCCCAGCAAATAAAGTAGTCATTGGAATCGTGAAAAATCGTTTTGTGTGTATTAGCACTTGGTGTTAGTAATTTTGATTATATTCAAATGTGGCGCAAAAATTATCGATTTTGTTAATGGCTTGGGTAAGATGCACCAAAATCAGTCGAGCACTTTCAAAAAGCCCATTTCAGATGTTAAAAAAATCACGTTTTCGAAAACTAATTTCACCATCGTAATCAGCATGAAATATTCATTTTAAAAAAATCCTTAAAAATACGAAAGTCAATCTAACTGCTTTGGTTTGGTTCGTTTTAGCGAACTGAATTTTGTGTAATTTATTGTGTGTTGAGGGAGGGAGGGAGCGCTTTCGTTACAGTTACGGTCTACTTTGATTCAAACTTTGCATGAAAACCTTATATGGTAGGTAATAGCTTGAGGATAGGTTTTTTTAATCAGCGTAAATTAGCGTTTTGAATTTTTAAAAAATCTTTAAAATAAAGTTTTGTGATTGCGGTCAGGGTTCATTGTCGTACTTTCAGTTTAATATGAAAGTTTAAAATCCTAATGTATGTAAGGGAATAAACTTACACAACCATCAAAAAGTGACGGCCCCTGTTCTGGGTCTTACCGTGATGGCTGCGTAATTTTCCTAATGAAAATTAGGTAATGATATTTAACGAGCTCTTTTTGTATGTAGGTTTTTTTTATAAGAAACAGCTGTGACGCTTTTGATGTAATTTGTGAATAAGCCATTATATGGCCCAAAAATCTGTTTTTTTTTTTTTTTGAAAATTAGTTTTAATATAACAAAACTGCGTTTAGCATGTGACGAAATAATCTCGTTTTATACGGCCATGTTTCTTAAGGGGAATATTTCTAAATATCACTCATTTCTCGTATTGAATTCGTATAACGGATTTTGTTTTATTTATCTGTATGTTATTAGGTTCAAATAGGAAAGACGCAAAAGTGTTCGACTTCGTTTTAATGTTTTGAATTATTGGCTATGTTAACATATTATGTAACGTGACAAATGTGATCGAATGGTTTCATTTAACCTATTAACTAAAACTAACAATTTATAATAAAACGACTTGTAGCATATAAATTTATTATAAATATATTTTTAATTTCCACAAGGTTTTCATTAGGTGAAGATTAGGTTTCATTTATATCGCACATGCAGCCTAGAAATTGTAAGGAAATTCAAGTGGCCCTTCTATGATACATTTATAAAAGGTCAACTAAAGGTCAAGGGAAACCGTAATAAAAAGGTTAGATGGATTGCGGGTACAATTTAGTATTGACCTGAGGCATTTACAAGAGTGCTTTAATACAGGCACAATAGAGGTCGTAAAAAGTTATAATCTTGTCGTAAAATATATTGTACTCCATTGGACTTCTCTGCAGCTTTAGTAGCTATTCGTAGTATCAATCTAGTAACGCGTCTGTATATACTGTATTTCATGAATGAATTAAAAGTATCTTTGCAGTGACTGAAGTTTACGCTTTTGTCTGAGTTTCTATTCTTAACGTTCTATCACATTTTTATTTTTACGGATCGTCTTTTTTTGTGGGACTAAAATAAAACGCTCTGTTCTTTTATTAAGAACTGACAATCACCCGACGAATACGTTTTTGGCGGTCTCGGTAACATTTAACGTTGGCTTGGAGGTAGTTGAAATCGTTCCATAATATGTTAGTTACACGTCTCTGTATTTCCACAGCTGTTATTTCAGTCTTGCCAACCAAGGTCCCACTCCCAACGAGTGAAACCTTGGTTGGCAAGACTCATATTAAAACGTTGATGAAATTACGCAAAAGTATTCTTATTTTATTAATATAATGGATTTCCACCAAGTACTATTAAGTACCTAAGTATAAATGATAAAAGAAAATGTTGTTCGCAGAATATGTTTGTAATTGCAAAATGTTTAGCAACTTGCAGGTACTACTGGTCGTCTCAATGAGTTGGTTTCTAATAGTCACACTCCCCTTGAAATAATGGAATTGGTGTCCGGAATAAAGAAGCATTCGGGTAATGTCCCGTTTTTCTGTCCGTACCGACTATAATCGTCTATCTCTTAGTTTTCATGTAAAATGTCCAAAACGTTTACTTTGTACCAAAATATAAGTATTCAACTAGTTTTTATATAAATCGTAAAAACCTTTCATTCCGTGTTCTATCTATCACGATCTGTGCTGATGTTTTTAATGCTGCCGTGTGTGACCTCTCCAACAAAACTACAGTTTTAAAAGAAGCAAAATCATTAAATATTGATATATTATTAAGCAAAATCATTCTTACGGTATTTAGCCTTAAATATCCGGCGGAAGCTATTGACACAGTGCGGTAAATCAAACTTTGTACAAATGTAGGTAACGTATGATGAATCTTAATTCAGTATAACACATTTTCACTGTTCTAGGTTGAAACGAAACACTGAACACATCCGACGGCGGTCAGGGGTTTATTTTTTCTATTGCTTCGGATCGGACTTCAGCAAGGAATTGCTTCAGAATGGTTTTTGTATGAGAGTATTACCAGACACCGTAAGGTCTGGCAAAACTCGCATGCTGTTTTCCACGGAATTCAGTTGATTTAGTTTCTAGTAACTTGCCGACAGTTGCAGTCTTCGACGGTATACAAAATACGGGACAGATTAGTTCAAAGACAGAAATGCAAACGACGATATGTTTATCGTGGGTTTTGTGTATAACCCTCCCCCTGAATAACTGAGTTTATCAATGTAAATGATAACCATTTAACATACATACATCTGCTGTGTTTATAACGTTTCTACACTTCATCTAGAAGTAGTAAATCACAAAGGTCGACACCCTTTCCACGGTACATCGAAGAAAATAGATATGTAAAAGGAAAACAAAATATTGTACTTGGCGCTTTCTTTTTCTATTTTTAACAAATTCCACCGAGTTCGTCGTCAGCTGATGTAAGTTAAAATTAGGTCGGTAATCTTTCGCCCAGCCCATCTGGCATTAATTAGCTGTGGACGATTGATTTTCTTCAGGCTCGGCTATTTTTAATTCTTTTTTTTATTGAATAAGCGAAGCGAACTTTCCGTTCTTTCTGGGCTCATTCTGAATTTGTGTTGTTTGTGTCTAGTTCACGATTAAGTTCAAACACGCAGCCCTGGATTGTCTTTATGAAAAGCGCTCGTAGTTTAGTCGTAAAGCAGTTACTGAATTTTTTCATTGAATCTAAACAAACTAGAAGTAGAGTTATCATTATAAAAAGTGTGTCAATATTAGAGGCTGAAGTCCCAAGTAGTTTGACTACTTTGCCGCTACAAACGCTGCAAGGACAATGGTGGAGACGTTTGAGAAAATAGTACTGATTATCTATTTAACTGCAGTTCAATATTCGACCCGCAAGATGCCACCGGTAAATAGAGTTAACAAAATTCTCATAAGGGTTATCATTTTAATACGTTTCTATTCAATGGTTTGGTTTTCTCTTTTTAATCTGGTCACTACAGTTGGATTTTGTTGTTTTTTTTTAATTTATTGCACCTAGTTATAAACTAGCTAGTAGTTATAAACATATATCACAACGTCTGTAAATCGTGCAGTATAAGGGGACAGTGCGTCATAAAGTTATTGCTATATGTGGCATTTAGCGCGAACCATACCCAATAATCTTTAAACCTGTATTATTTTAGATTGAAACGTAATGCAAGTGCGCATACAGGATGCTTAAAGTTATATATTTACAGTGAACTAGTTGTTCATAGAACAGTAGACCTCGCAGTATATTATGAATTAATGAACAGCTCTCCACGAAAGCGCTGGTAATCTTTTCCTTAATTTTTCCTGATAACCGTTATATTTATGCAAAATGTTACCGGACCAGCTTTATTGGATATTGTATGCTCTTTCTCCCTGAAGCGGTCAAAATATAATGTTTTTCCATTCAGCCAGAACCATAATTTCAACTTTGAATAAAGAGCCCGGCATCTTGAAACTAAAGTAATCGTGAAGAAATTTTATACATACGTCGTTTGGGCATGACCGAATAACAAAACAATCGGCTAATTTGCTTCATTAAAATTGCTTACACTCGTCATCGTTAAATCATAGGCAGCCATTTTGAAACGGAAGTAAATATGAAAGAATATTAGAACGTTGTTTTGGCTTTATACAAGCTAACTTTGTACCACATCTTAAAACAGTTGGTGAAAACGTTTGGCTAAAACAGCGACCTCGTTATTGTAAATCAGAGGCCGTAGTGAATGGGGAAAAATCGTTCACATACGTCGTTCAGTTTTCACACATGGTACCTCCGTACTAAATTTCAAAACAATCGGTCGATGCGTAACATATTACAATATTACAATTGTATATACCACAGTTACAATATGGTTGTATATAATACAAACCATATTCAAGTTGAAACATCTCTTCGGTCGATCAGTGGTCACCAAGAATACCAATTACTCAGCTCCTTCGTCCATCTAATTTTATTAGATAGGGTCGAATAGTATTAGCATAGATAAATTATACATTATATGTGTTTTCACTTTTCTGTGTTAGGTAGGCTAGGACTTAACGCGCCAACCTCACGCTCCTTTTATGCGTTTACATCATATCTCAAGTAGTACGGAATGAATTTGTAGGTCAACCAATCTGTGCTCCCAGCAGGCTATAATAAGAGTTCTGGAGGGCTTGATCCTCTTTGAGTGTTCCATACACTCACGGTGCAGTAGATTGTCATTGCCGAGCAGCCATGATTTCCTCTTTCATGCCATGTTTCAGTCAGTTTTCACGAATTTCAGCACATTTTTTAATTCCTTCAGCAACTGTAGTAGCTCTTTAGTTTTTATATAGATTTTGAAACTGCGAAAATACCTTGGTGAATTTACCATAATTCGTAATATTTTGTTTTGGAACGGCTGGTCGAGTTTGTAATATTTCTGGCATATCCCTATAACTGCATGCCGTAGGTGCAAATAAGTTAATGGTTATTGTCTATTTAATTTACATTAATTTTGAAAGACTAGTGTATTGCGTCAATGCCAGTTGTGAGCTGACAATTTTTCTGCTACGTGTTTTAGCACCTAGATTAGGTTCTTTAACGTTCAATGACAACTTACACCTTATTGGATCACCACCTTCCTTCCTTCCAAAGAAAGGCGCTTTTGTTGATTTATAGTTACATTACAAATCCCACTAATCTCAGTCGAGATCCGATCCCACATCCTTGTACGAAGCTAACGTGCTAACCACTACTCTACTGGCACTGACGTTTTCCTAATAATATTTTAAAATAAAAGAATGCATAATTAGGAATTTAAAGCTAGTAAAAACGCAACTTTTAACACACAATAGTATTATGAAAGTTTCTTAATGCCTGTTTCAATATTTTATCTTTTAATTTGCTTCTGTTTTGATAAATGCTAATGGATTTTTTGTGGTTTTTATGTTAAACTTACGTAAATTGATCTAGTTTTGTCAAAAATCTAGGTTTCTAAAGAAATGAAGCGATTTTTTATGTGTCTTAAATAGAGTAAATTTTTACACTTACTTTATATCGGTTTTAAGTCTCAAAAGTTTGCATCCCCCAGGGAAGTCCTGTGTGTTGAGTCATCCAACCAACCGCCCCTCCACAAAATTGCAGTAATCCATCAGTGCTACAACGTGTAAACACAGACACAAAAGAAACGCTTTGGAATTGAACAGGAGAAAGAAGAAGGCTAAGATAGCCTAGTTAAAGTTGCCAATAACAACAGTTTACTGTGCACAGATTACCATCTAAACGAGAACAGTTCGTGACGGACTATTCCATTCCATTCCGTTCCGTTCCGTGGTTTCCATCAATAATCCGGCACGGCGGAACCGTTACAAATACAGCGCTGTAAATAGTAATCTGCAGTTCCACGATTCCAGTTATTGGAAACATTGCTATTTTTGTACAACTGTAGTTTTCGAGAATTGTTGCATGATTTTCGAAATTATGGTTTATCTCTAAAGAATTTCCATTTGAAAAATTAAGTAATGGAGCTGCCATTATGAAAGATCCAGAACATATATGAGATGTTGAAATGGGTACCCAGCCGTACTTCTAGAGATCACGTTTTGAGGGCTTCTTTGAAAGGTAGGTGTGTGTGTGTGTGTGTGTGTGTGTGTGTGTGTGTGTGTGTGTGTGTCGCAGTTTTAGTCTGGTTTCATTCAAACTGGCGGCAGTTTCAAAGTCATAACTTTTTTTGTTATTTCTTTTAATTCGATTTTGCCATGGTAATCAGCGTTAAAATCCTTAGAAATTAAGGAATATTTCAGTGTAATTTGGAAATTTTAAGTACTTAATTTACGCAGATTTTCAGTGCTGATTATGACGGTGAAATCAGAATGTCAAGTAGGATAAGATAAAGAAAAATAATTTTGAAAGTTCGCTTCCCATCACGTCAGCGAGACAGCTGCGTACCGCGATTATTATAAATTTGTACTAGGCAAATAGCATTTAAAGATGTATAAACAAACAATTGCTAAGGACAACGTTTTAAATCAGCCTGAGTTTAGACATAAGTGAAGAATCACAAGTCGGTGTAGTAAATTTACAAATAAAAAAACGCTTTGCGAGAATAAATAGCAGAAAACAAAACGGCGATCAGGGTTTCATTTTCAGTTATTCAGTGTTTAAAGTTAAACATACGATTCGTCATATGAGCCCTTTTCGATAAAAAACCAAAACAAACCTCGAGAAATTTTAAAGGTGTTTAAAGGTCATTTAGTGTCGTTGTTTCAAATTTGAGCAATACATGATAATCCGATGATTCTTGATTGCTCTCGTACCCGATTTTGAGAAAATTGTTTTCTTTTTTTTTTTTTGTAAAACATTAAATTTTTCCCAGACTTGCATATTTCCTGAGAAATCTGAATATTGATATATCAAACTTTCAGTATTGATTTTCGCGTCACTCCTTCAGTAAGAAAGAGTAAAACCGGGTACGTACCGAGATGGCGCCAGCCGAGCAGGTTCTTGACACCACGTGTCGCGCAAGGTGGAACAATAGCAGGCAATTTAATGTTTTGACTGACGTGTATAATTGAAAGAGTCCGTGTTCGAAGCGCAAAGTAATTTTCGGGTTTTTTGTGCGGGCGACTACCGAACGAAGCGGGAAATTATCTTTCGCCGCGGCTTCATTAAAACAGTTCTTTGTAATTTCGGCAAAGTGGGCGTCAGGTAGAGCGTGCTGCGCTTGACAGCTGAAAAAAAAACATAAACGTAGGCAATGTGTGGTGAAAGTTTTGTAACGGCGAGAAAAGTATAATTACGGCTGTTGGTAAATACGCACTTTTGTTTTGGCTTTTAGTAATTCAAATATAAAAGTGCTGAAACTGCGGTAAGTTAGGTAAAATTGGAAAAATTGAGCCCCATAACCTAGAAATTACTACTGCGCGAAAATAGCTAACGTGTTTTTCATCGTGAAAACGATTAATTACGTTTTGTAAATAATAAAAACAATAAACTTTTTTTAATTACTTTAAGAACCCAATTAACACGGTTTCGTATGAAAGTAGTTATTAACCTTGTAATAGCGTGCATTACGACGGGTATAAAACCGTAACTTATCGTAAGAAATTTAATCATCCGCGGGTGAATATCTGTTAATTGAATAATAAAGTTCTTAATGGAAAAAATATTTATATTTATTTTATAAAACAGGTTATGCGGGTCATTTTTATTTTCTATTTTTTTCTAACGAGGTAGTTTTCGTACTTTTGTATTTTTACAAAAGTAAAAATAAAGCGTTTTGGCGCAAAAATTACGAAAATACCAAAAACACGGTAACTTGCGTATTTACCGTTGATTGGATGTATCCGTTTTGATGTTGAACGTTTTTTTGTGAATTCTTTCATAGCTCGATTCGTTTACGTTGTCGTATACTCTAATTCAAAAATAATAAATTCACTAGCATGTTTTCCTAAAATAGAAAATTAGCATGTCATCCCTAAAAAAGTTATATACATTTGGACACTCTGGAATTTTAAATAGTTGTTAGATTGTAAGTTCGTCTGAAAAAACTAAATTTACCTTTTTTGAATTTTGTTTAAAATACGCATACAGTTGTGAAACAGCATTGTAGACATTTTTCTTTCTGCCACGTGTAAATATCGATTTTATAATACTGTATTTCGCGTGCGTGTACTGAGAGGGATTAATGAATTATGCTAATGTTTGTTTTGTTTTTATTACAGGTAAGCAGAACTAATTCACTCCAATCAGGTGTTTGATTGACTTCCTATAAGTATGTATTAGAATTATACTAAGCTATTTTACATACGGTGTGTTCTATGAAACACATTCTAAAATCGTTTCACTTGATCATCTGTTAACCTATACAACTATCAATGGAGCAAATGTTTTTCGATTACAATAGTTTGATATAATCCCTGTCCTAAAAACATTGTGCTAGTAATGTGAAAGCTATTATTTACACCATTTTTATTGTCGCATCGTGAGATATTGTTACTGTTACAGAATGCGTGCAAAAGTTTCTTATTTGTATGTATTAGAATTAAACTTACTTATGTTACAGTGTGTAATGCACAAGATACCCAAAATCGTTTTACCTGATCATGTGTTAATCCGTCCGACCAAATAGGACTATTACAGCAAACGTTTTTCGATTACAATAGTTTGATGTAATATTTGTCCTAAAAACATTGTGCTAGTAATTGTTAAAACTATGATTCACACGGTTTTTATTTTCGCATCGTGAGATTTTGCTACTGTTACAGAATGCGTGCAAGAGTTTCTTATTAGAATGTATTAGAAATAAACTTAGTTATGTTACAGCTTGTACTGTACAAGATGGGCTAAAATCGTTTCACCTTATCATGTGTTAATTCGTCGGCCCGACTAGCAATATTAGAGCAATGTTTTACGAACACATTTCGATATAATCGCTTTCCTAAAAACATTGTGTTTAACGGTAAAGTTACGGATCTCATTTTCGCAGCGTAGCATGTTGTTACTGTTACAGAATGCTTGCAAAAGTTTTGGCCTAGTTTACTAACTAGGGTAAGTGCGCGTTTGCGCGATGATTGTCCGTCCGTATTCTACAAACCGATCAGCGTATAGTTCATTTCATGGCCGCCGTAATGCTAAGTCCAACTTCTTTGTTAAAAATTCCGTGATCAGTAGAATCCAGTTCCCCTCTCCGCCACTGGCGGTTGCGGTTTCAAATAAGTTGTTTCTCGGATTACTATATTCCGTGCTAAATCCCCCTCCCCTTCTTCCACATTGACTTGAAAAATGCCCCTTCTCGAAGCTTTCCGTGTCTCCATCTGCAATTAAGATTAGATCGCCTTAAAGTATTAATGTATTGTTTATTATAATATGTTGTAATCTAGATAGTGGGAAATTATGTAAGGATATTTTTTTCGCAGGAACTGTGTTCGCAATATCCCGGTTGTGAAATAATTGCGACAGGAATTGTTCTTTGTTGTTTCTAGCTTATACATTTTTAAATAGGTTATTTTAAATTTAAAGAGAAATATTATTGTAGTCTTCAAATTATTAACAGTTAGAATTTATTTTGGTTTGCTTGTATTATGCGTGACGTAACGATTTTCATTTGGTTTACTCTTGATTCTGATTTAATTTGCAAAATAATTATTATATGTGTGCAAATTAATCAACAAAAACATTTTGTATTACGTAATACAATTTTATAATTTACGTAATATTTTGTTTAATAATTTTTGTATAGTTCTAGCACAGTGACGTAATATAATAGAAGCGAATTTCCAAAAAAAATATCTAGATCTCTTTTTGATAAACTCAGGTTTCACAATCATAAAGAGCATTAAAATCTGTGTATATTAGCATTTTAAACTTTGAAAGTTGCATTGAATATACTGAAACGATCCGTGGTCGCCGACAAATTAAATTTCAACGGGTTTTGAAAAATCGAGTTACTGGTTTATGCATTTTCTAACGCTTAATTAATATAGTTGATTAGGATTTCAAAAATTTTTTAAATTAATTGTTGAACGATCTTGTCCAAGCTATTAAGAAAAACGCTTTGTGTGTCGTTTGACTAAGACGCTAACATAATTGTATATATATATGGCGAGAAGGCTGCGCAAAAGGTTCGGCTACTGAGAATGAAGAGGGCTCTTGGTATAACGCGTGATATCTACAATAAGATATGTATGTCGACGCACACAAAAATCAGACACTACAACACAGTCATAAAACTGGAGGTAGTATATGCAAGCGAGACGCTAGCACTCCACACAAAAGCTATCATGGAGGGTATTTTGAAGGAAGAACGCAAAATCTTGAGGAAGATCATTGGTCCGAGATTAACAGAAGATGGATACAGGTTGCACTCCCGGAAGATCACAGAAGATATCGAACCTGGCAGCAGATATCAGAAGAAGGAGGCTTCGGTTCTATGGACACGTCAGTAGACTCCCAACAACGAGACTTGCCAACTGAATCCTGAAGTATATACAAGGTGTCAAATCAACAACGTCGTGGATCACACAAGTCAGAATAGACCTACATGACGCAGGAATAGACTCGACAGATGTTGAAGACAGGCACGCATACAGGAGAAAGATGCTCGGTTGGAAGGTCCCAGAGAATGAAATCCCAAAGAGAGCAGGGGTAAAATGGACGGAGAAGCGGAAGAGGATCCATGGGGACAGGATGAGGGAGGTGTGGAGGATTAGAAGGAACAAGACATGAGTCGGAGTGTTTTGCGTGATCCAACAGGGTCTATGCGCAAGTAATAATAATAATATATATATGTGTATATATATATATATATATATATATATATATATATATATATATATATATATATAGATAGATAGATAGATAGATAGATAGATAGATAGATAGATAGATAGATAGATAGATATCCTCATTACTGCAACTAGTTCCAAGAACTAACAATCGTCATGTATCTAACAACATAATTTAACAAAATATCACAATGTAAAAAGACACATAAAAATACAGTCTAGGTTAATCCATCGGTGCTCCAGGTAGGCTATACTATTATACAAGCTCAAAAGATTTGGTCTTCTTGAGTCTTCTACGTACATCGTTAACGAGCAGTTAACAAGCCTCCTCAATAACGTGAATTTTAGACGTCTCTCATGGCTTTGCTCACACTTTTTCGTTTCTTAGCAACAGTGGTCACTTAAGTCCCTATGCAGATCGTGATTAGGAACATTATCATTTTATCATTTTCAAGATTTTCTATTTGCAAACGCTGAATACTGTAGGCCCTACCTGTTAGCATTTCTAGTACATCCCCATAACTGTATGCCATAAGTCCGTATGGGTTTAGCACTTGTTTGTAAAGCTTTAGCTTGTTGTACAGGGATAACAACGTAAGGATAACCACCATAATCAAGGAATTACCGTAATGGCCACCCCAATAGCTATTTTTAACCGATATTTGCTCTAAAATAAGTCCCAGATATAACTAATTAGAATAAATAGTTATAAAGACGATGATAGTAATAAATGACGAATCTAAAATCGTTTGAAGTTTGAACTTACTTTTTCGTGTACAGTATTTATAAGGGTATTTATTGATCGGAACTATTGGTCAACAAGACGTGAGCAACAGATTATAGAAAACAATATAGTCGTGTTCAGTGTTGCCGTTTAAATCGAGGTAGTTTTTCATCCCCTTCTCGTCTCTGCTAGGCCGGCTATAAATCAAAAGGGAGCGCGAGCCCCGAGGCGACGAGTCTATTATTTATGAAAGACTTGATGTAAGGCACAGGACACAAAGCTTTGTTTATGCAGCGTGCTGGGACATCCGGTGTCGTCCTTGGGCTTTCCAGTAAATTGAGTTTTTTATGGATGTAAGGAAGACTGTTACCAGGTCCTGGGTCCTGTTGCATTGCAGTTTGTGCTAATTGACAGAGTAAAATGCACATACTTGCGTCGCACATGTGTTGTGGAAACAGATCGTACCGTTTCCGTATCTCTGTGTGTGTATTGTAAATTTTACTTGTTAGAAAGTAATCACGTCCTTAGCTGTCACGCTCATGTGATGGAAGCAAATTTCCAATGGAAACTCAGCTTTTTGAGCGGCCATAACAGTAAGATCCCTGAGGGACCTTGAAGCTCCCATCCTGTCCTCTAAATCAACGGTTATAGAAGATATATGCGTACCCCATTTCAATACAATCGGTTAACGCGTTTAGCTAGAAAACTGCGTAACAAACACACAAACCACATGCCTAACGGCCTAGTTGTAACAGACGCTTGGCTCAGCCAGTTAGTTTTCGAAATACATTATCAAGGCAGATACATTATTATCTTCATCTTTCTATTTTCAGTGCAATTTGAAAACTTGAAATGTTAGTACTGCATATTATACTAATTTGTGTGCTATTTAATATTTTGAAATCAGTATTTTAAATCATTAGAAACATATTTTTGAAAATTCACTTCAATCATGTCAGCGATAATTTTTCTTTTCGACATTTAAAAGTTCGTGGCCTATAATCAAAAAAGAATGCCGCCTACGAAACTATGTCAATATGTGTTGACTTGCGTCATTTAATCCTTTTGACGGAAATGTGTGCAGTTCACTAAAATAGTTTTATCAAGATTACTACAACGTATGGGAGCGGGACCAGACTGTTGTTCCCGCTTTGTGAATGCAAATAGGCGCATATCTTCCTACACTGGAGTCGGCAATCTAACTTTGCTCAACTGCGAGGAATATCAAGCCTATTTGTGACGCAGGTGGCAGTATAAACTGCTTTAATTCATCCCGAATTCTGTTATTATAATGGCATTGCTGCTACTGGTGTAGAGATCTCGTAGCTCAGTCGGTTAGGTATCGGACAGTTACGCTGAAGCTATCGGAATAAAATAATGAATTTCAAACTTTACCATAACATCGCGGTTTTTTTGTTATCTACTGTGCCCAGTTTCCCTTCGTGGATGACGTATTGCTGTTAGATGTTATGAAATTGTGTGTAATGAATTTAAAAAGAAATTTGGTCATATTTCACAGTGATTCATAAATTGAATGAATTTCTAGACATTTATTATAGGAATGGGAAGGGACCAACACATTTTATTGTTATAGAGAGGTTTTCGTTTTAAAGAGATAGGTATTAGAGAGATTTTGCTGTATGCGTGTATGTGTGTATATATATATATATATATATATGTGTGTGTGTGTGTGTGTATATATATATATATATATATATATATATATATATATATATATATCGTTCGAAGTTAAAGTTACGACATTGGATAGGGTAAGTGTGTCTAGCCTATCCACTTTCAAAGGGTGTCCGGTAAAGAAAAATGACTCGGCAGGCATCATTTATTCCCCGGCAGTTTTTCAATCACCAGACTGATACATTGATTCAGTAATCCGCTGTGACAAACTGTAGCACGGGCATGTAGAAAGTATCAAATCGATATAACTCTTCCCCCGTCTAGTCGCAAACAGAGTGGGCGGACATTGTAGTTCTCTTGTTAAAAGGCTTTCAAATTTATATTAAAATGTTCATGTATTGCTTTCTCACACCGGCAAAAATAACGAATTGTGGGTTTTATATTGCGGAAAAATAGATTTGTGTTTTCAGAACCCCCGAGTATGAAAAATTGTTTTGTTTGCGTGTGTACGCGCGCGCGCGCATCGTTAATCACTGAAACAATAACATTAATCACTTTGTACACCTGAACAAAACGCCTACAGTATCGCAAGGTCCACATAAAATTCTGGTCAGAAGCTTTAAAAACAATTCGAAAAACAGTTTAATATCTAAAATCTGTATAGTCGTCTTAATGAAAAGTAACACTCACGGCATGAAGCTGTTTCGCTGACATGATAGAAGCAAATTTCAAAAAGGAATCTATTATTATGTAAACCTTTTTTTGTGAAATGCATATTTCACCGTCGTAATCAGCATTAAAACTTGCATATACTAGCCTTTTAAACTTTTAAATTACGTCGAAAATACGATAGTGAACCCTGACCGCCATCAAATTTATTTCTAATTTCGGTGAATGTGGAAACTTTAAAATGCTAATTTCCGCGTTTTTAACGCTGATTACTATAGTGAAATTAGATTTTGAAATAATTTAAGACAAAATTTTACGATTTTGTGAAGATTTATAACGGCCGACATCATTTTGAAACTGTTGAATGAATTTTGCCGGTTAACGGACTTGTACGAGCTACGGTATTATTCGATTTTTAGTGTCAAGTTGTGAATGAAATCGGACTGCAATTGTGAGAATGGACGTGCTAAGATATGTGCGCGGTGTGGAGTTTCTTTAAAATTTGTTACACTGTTTGGAGTTGTACAGGATATTTATGCAGTACTACCAAAATGGAATTTTGAAAGGTTAGGTTTTTTTCTTCTCTTATCGTTTAGGCGCTACGAGTGCGTTATAGTCAGGCAGAAGCTTTACCAGCAGCAGACATACAAAATACGTTCGCTTTATGGTACGCGGACGCCTAAAAATAACTAAACTCGTATTCATTTCACACATCGCATCATCCCCACCCTCCGCGAGGGTTTGTTATTCCGGCCGTATCAGTGTAAACATTTTAATGTAAGTAGGGGTGCATTTCTTTAATTACACACACCACTGCTCGGAAGTGCCGGGCTGGGGGGGGGCTAAATTATCCAGCGTTTTTATTCGTTACTTTGTTTTGTTTCTGCCTTCATTAAGACAGTACGTTTTGTGTTTCAATTTGCCGGAATGAAATTTTAACGTGTCGGCTAGCGCGCCAAGTGCCTGCGGCACTCAGCTGTCTCGCAGACGCAATGCAAACCAATTTACAACAATAATGTTTTTACGTTAGACGTTCATAAGATTTTATTTCCCCACCATTTACATACATATTAACATTTTTAACTTCAAATTTAATACTCTGCAAATTTTTGAAACCATTGACCTACCAACATACCTTAAAAAAAAATAGTCCTAATTTGAGAGAAATAATAATTAAAATAATTACTTTACTTATTTCAAAATGTCGATCGTATAAAATTATTTTTCGAGTCGACATCCCTTTTTCTCAGCACATACTATTCGTACACGCATAAATGAGTTATCTTTAAAAAAGATTTTTTAACAGGCTTCGAACATTGCAAAACGATTTTGCGCTAAACCTTACTGTTTGTGGATAATTTCAACGTAAAAGACATTAAACTGTCATAGACGAAACAGCGTCTTGGATGCGCATGCGCGGCATCACAAATCAGACAGTATGTTTTATATTTTACGAAGCTAACTTATTAATCACGAATAGACATTCCTATTACAAATGCCACTTTTTTTGCATAACGTGCTTAGAACTATTTCAATATTTACTTGAAAGTCTTATAGGTTACTTATAGGTTATGTAGCCCTACTGACAGTCCCCCCTATCCCTGCCGTACAAGCCGGGACAAGCACACTTGTTTTGGACACTGTTTTTCCATAAATTTATTTGTGATTTTTCCTTCCATCGTACATTTATCTATTGTTAATCGATTAATTTTTTAATAAATATGTTTTCTCTCCCTTCCAACTACCTCCCTCTTATTAAAAGGCTGTGTTTACTTAAGATATTCATAGTGCGAAATGTCGCACGGGCGCCCTGGTTATAGTCTATAAAATACCGTTAATTTAAGAACGCGTTTGTATCTGTTAATATAAATACAGTATTTAGGCCTTTTGTAATGGATTCTAAGAAATTACTATTTGTAAAAACCGTAATTAGGATAACGGTAACCTAGGTAACAGGAAATAATAAGCTTCGAGGCGTGGTCAACTTCAAAACCGAACTATTCAGAGTCTAAGTTACGCGGATTTGTTTGAATGCGTAATCTGCTCCTCTCCTCTTTTTGGTGATCACCCAGCCTTAGTGTTACAAAAACATTATCGTACATCAAGACGAAAATGTTCTCTTTAACGGCATATGAATATTTTGTTACAAAACAAAAAATAGCTGCTACGTAGAGATGGAAACAAAGCGTGTGCTTATACGGATGTTTTAATGCTTTAACGCGCTGGCAAATTATTAAACATCATTTTTACGATATCCGGACATTGGAATTATTGCTACCGGACAAGGTTTTGACAGATCTCTACAAATATTTCGATGCCGTAAATTTGGTAACACTACCTCCGCTAGGAAGAGTTGGAAAAAAATAAATCATGTAGCTAATGAAAGTGCAAGTGCGTGTAGAAGTAAAACGTAGCTCATTTTGGTCGTGGCATAGTGAAAAATATTTTAAACTACAAAGATTGATTGAATATAGTGGTCTTGTTTCAATCCTCGCGAAGGATTGTGTGTTACACGCGTCGCGAGCCATTTCGTGGGGAGATTAGTAAGTTTAATTTATATCGAATATAAAATAATGAGTTGGTTTTATTACGGCCGCTTTTTTAATTATTAAAATGATATCTCCCATATATGCTCTGTACATTCATTTGTTTAATATTTGAAAAATTCATTTTATAAAGTTGTATCGTCTTTATTACGTTAACACCCCGCAGGGGTGCTGACTAGCTGCACCTATTGAGAGGATGAGTCGCCTTAAAATAATACACATATATATTACGTTCATATTTTATATTGATCGAACACTTAAGTCTTCGTCTAATTACTGGCAATTAGGTAACTCGGCGCAAGTACCACTGTAATCCTACTGTAAATAATGCAAACCGGGGACCTTTGCAAAATTTCGCACTATGAAAATTATAAGTAAACACAGTTTTTTTAATAAGTATTTCATTGTCTTTAATAGATACAAACAGGTTAGTGATTTAGTTACCCTTGATTAGGGTATATACAATTGTCCTTAAGTAAAGACGGCATTTGGTAAATACAACCTGCTCTTTGAAATTTTTGTACCTGCGACTTGTTTATAGTGATAGCAAACGCAGTTTTAATGGGTAACTGTATTTTGACATTGTACTTCGTATTTTATGATGTCCGTATTAATAATAGATAAATGCACGATAGAAGGAGGAAATCACATATACATTTGTGTAAAAATAGTGTCCAAAACATGTGTTTGGTATTCGAAATGCTTGTCCAGGCTTGTACGACGGGCAGGGATAGGGGATTGTCAGTAGGGTCACGAAACCTATAAGTTTTATATAAGTAACTATTGAATTTCTTCTAAGCACGTTATGCAAAAAGAGGCATTTTTAATGGGATTGTCTATTCGTGATTAATAAGTTAGCTTAGTAAATATACAAAGTTTGATGTGTGATGTTGCGCATGCGCATCCATGATGCCGTTTTGCTTATGACAGTTAAAAGTGTCTTTTATGTTAAAATTTTCCACAAACAGTAAGTTTTAGCGCAAAATCGTTTTGCAATGTCAGAAGCCGGTTAAAAAATCTTTTTTAAAGATAACTCATTTATGCCTGTATGAATAGTATGTACTGAGAAAATGGGATGATGATTCGAGAAATAATACATATGATACTACACGGCGCAAAAACACTTTCGCGAATGTATTGACCGCAGATCCCAGATATTTGTACATGTCTGTCAAACTTTCGTCGGGTAACAATAAACGCTAGTGTTAGCAAATTTCAGTGTCCACATTTTTCCAGTATTCATACCGGGTGAAAGATTATGGTGTTTCGAAGGACTTGTATTCATTAAAAATAATTTATTTAAACAATAATCTATCCGAGACATCTTCGTTTTAACTGCGTAGTTGATCAGCTGTTTTATTGCTTGTCGAAGGTCATTCAACCACACCTTTTAATGCTCGCGGAGATAAAATATGGCCGTATTATCCTTAAGGATTTCGTCTTTCCAGATATAAAGGATGAATGGGCGAGTAAACACAAGCCTCAGAGAGTTCACTGAAGCACATCCAGTAGACTGCATACGTCATCTCGTACAGCACAATTATTCACCTCCCTGCGCCGGTAAATTGCTTTTAACCGAATCGTCCGTCGTTCTTTGCTTACAGCACGCAGCTGTCTCGTCCACAGATGGAATGAACATCTGACACACACTGACCTATTTTAAGTTAGGACTACCGGATGAGTTTGTACTTAATGGTAGTCCTCAGTGAAAAATAATAATGATAATAATAGTAAATTTGAAAAATGAAATCTGTGAGTGGGGAGAAAAATCGGGAAAATATTACTTCGTTTAACGTTTCTTACTTCGTCCTTTGAAAGTATAAACAATGCATTCATATTTGTAAGTACTTGGTTGAAACATCCTTTATTACAAGTCAGGTCTCGAGGGAATTTTGGGTCGGAGTTGCTATAACAACCTTTATAACTGAGCGCCGAATTCGTAATTAGATGTGCCGTTGTTTTTAAGGCGACCTGTTTGAGAAAGTCTGTGCATCTGTCGGAAATGCGAGTCTGTTAAATGCCATATCAGTTGGTGTTTGCAAATAGTTGTCATATGAAGTGTAACGTCGGTAAGTGATAAAGTGGTAGCTTTATTACACTCTTCGAAGTCAAGAAAAAAGAGTAAATTGTTTTAACTTGCCGAAATTCTAAAATCGTTAAAAATATCTCAAAATGAAGTGTTTTTTTCCAAAAATGTCCGGCTTCGTGTCACGAAGTACGTAAGCGCGATAACGAAAGGATCAGTTAATTTGTAACACTGGGAACCAGAATTACTTGGTATAGAACGGTGTTGTTTTTCATTCAGCGTATTTGTGTACCGGTTATTTCGTGCTTAATTTCAGAAATATATATATATATATATATATATATATATATATATATATATATATATATATATATATATATATGTATGTATGTGTGTGTGTGTGTGTGTGTGTGTGTGTGTGTCTGTGTCATTGGAATTAAGGAAAGCGTTTTTAAGCCTTTATAGTGACAAAACCTTGATTTTTTGTTTTGAATCTGAGTATGACAGTTAGGAAGTATCGGACATAAAATTATATGTTGAATCCTACTGTCACTTGAATTATATATTTTTTTTAATTTAGGGCTTTTGAAAGGCCAAATACAATTTTTGTTACCGAACGAAAAACATTAATCATGTATGTATCATGTTTTTCTCGATTCCTCGTTTTTTGTTATTAAGTTCGTCTTCAGTCATAACTCTTTTATTAATTGTATCACTTTCATGTTAATTTCATTTTTTCGTTTTAAATTATTTTCTGGTCGTTGTAGTGTATGTCGTTCCTTTTTTCTTAATCTTTGTTCGTCATTTTGAACATATATTTTTTAATAATTTTATTGTCCACTTTATCTGGAAATTGAATTTTTAAAATATTTACCTTTGAATATAAACGTATTTGAAAAACCCTTTATGTAAGATAATGTGAACGCTCACTGGTGGTAGCATATTGCGGCAGAGTGTTCAACTACACTTAAATAGACAATAGTAGAATACTGTCCATTTTCTCAAACGTCTCTCTCCTTTCCTTGCATCTTGCAGCGTTCGTAGCGGCAAGTAGTCCAATTACTTGGACATCACCCTTTGATTTCGAGCATGCTTCTGTGTTTCTAGTGTTTTTATTAACTGAATGGAAAAAAAAGTATAAAATGCAGTCACCGACATTTTCAGAGTGGCTACACTACTTTGCGGTATTTTTTCTCTCTTTTAATTGGCATGTTTGTGTTTTTATGTACGCCATTTTTAAAGCGTTAGAGCGACAACACTTGCATTAAGATTTAAATCACTAACAATCGAAATTTTGAACCGATTTGTTTCAAACGTAAGGAAAAGTGATGTCGATCATTTACGTTCATATCAAATTCCGTTTGAAATTAATGACATTTCGTTATCTTTAAAACATCCTGAACTACCGTAGCGGACACTTGGGTTCTGGAAAATCAGATTTGACCATCGTGTTCTACGTTATAATTGCTTCAAAGAGAGTAATTTTTGTTTGTGAAATGACATTTTTCGAAAATTTCGTTTTCATCTACTTCGCCAGACAGTTTTTTTTCGATCCGTGTGTGTGTGTTTTTTCCGAATTTTGTACACAGAGATAATATAAATGAGATTAACACTATCTAACTGATGCTGGCCATAAAATCAATTTATGCATATATTTTCACGACGACAACAGTTCCCTGTTAATATTGATTACCGTATGGAATTGTTATAGGTAATTATTGCGTACCAGTTGTTCCTTTCGCAATGCATTGCAGTGGAAATCACTTCAATCTATATGCTGACGACCGGCGTTGTATATTTAATTTATCAATTACACTACATTATTTCTGCCAGTAAACAGAACCATGTCCTAATCACACAATTTCCGCAAACAGTATCCCGATCAAATATCTGTTCTGTGCAAGCTTTTATCAGATAATCGCGGCACGCAGCTGTCTTGCTGACGTGATGGAAGCGTAATTCCAAAAGCAAGTTTTTCACTTACTTTTCGAACCTGATTTCATTGATGTAAAATAGCATTAAAAATCTGCATGTATTAGTATCTTAAACTTGCATTGTAAAGTCGAAACGGAACCACGACCGTCGTCAAAGTTTATCAATTTCAACGGTTTTATATTTAAAATTATGTGCACTTTTTAACGCTTAGATGATAAGGATTGAAGTGGCCGCCATTTTGAAACTGTTAAACGATCTGTGCCTAAAATTGCGAACTTGTTAGAATCGAGTTCATTTCAAGGTTTCGTATCTAGGTCTTGCTACTACTAACGGTCTAGGCCGCTCCTATAACGCTTTTTTCACATTTTTTGGATTGTGCTTTGTATGTCATTTGGGTATACGAAGTACCAAACTAACGATATTGTTAAATGTTATCACCAAAGTAATGCTAAAACCATGATTAAATCCTAACCTGGGGCCTTGAAATTCTTAATTCTGGAACACGTTTTACGGTGTTAGGATTTTTTTATATCTTAACTGACGTTACGTTATTACTACTTACTAGTAATTTTTGTTGTGTAATAAACTGCTTAATATAAAAACTATATTAGTTTCCATTGGAAGATTAATTGTTATTGCCGCTGTCATGGTATTGACTCGAACTCGGAATTATAAAATGCGCACTATTCGAACTTTCAGTACCCATAAAATTGTGTTCTCATTTTTAGTCCGATTTGTTTTTAACTTGGGATTAAGATCTTTTTCAGAAATAGCTTGGACAACATAATGTGCTTTAAGATACTGTAAACTAAAATACTTCTTTAAAAATAATTCATTTTTTGCCCTAATAGCGTTAGAATTTTCGTGTCAGCGTTTTAAATTTATGTTGTTTTTTGTCTGGTTTCATTGAAATTTATCACACAAATTTAATTTCCAAATTGGTGGAATTTATGAGATGGAATCTTACAGTGAAGTTTTTTCAATGGTATTTTTTTAAAGTGATACTTTTTTCAATTAAAATCATGATATTTTTTATCAGCGTTTAAAATCTACAAGAAAATTTGTTTTCAGTAATTCGTTTATTTTTTCCAATTCCGCTTTCATTATAGCGTCGTAGTAGTGCTAATTATTTTGTCCGTTAAGCTTCCTCTGAACTATAACATCAAACATGCTATATGTTTTTTATTCGCAATGACATATGCTCCAGCCCCGAACGTGTTCCTCCGGCTGGCGGTGAAAGTCTCCGGGCACAGCGTCTGTGAGAACAGCATTGTTATTGCGTCGTGCCGCTGATCTGTTAACAATAAACATTCCTGGTTACGTCAGACCTGATCTGGCCTTGAATAGCACGTCAGCTGATCCGTAAATCACCGCTGTTTGTTGTGTTGCCGGGTAAATGAACGCAGGTGTCTACACGGGAACGTAACCTAACCAGCAAGTGAAATGTTTGTTTTAATTATACAGTATTGGCAGTATTGTTGCTTGGTTGTGTGGCATTGTCTGTAAACACGCAAACAATCAACATCTGGTTATTGTTGCAGCATCTTGTACCTTATAAACGATAGCTACAGTCGCTAAATTACAAAATTTGTCTTTGTATGTTCCCAATAAAAAGTATAGTTTTTTGAGAATAACATCCATGAAACAGTAGTATTTTAGGCGAAGAGCGTATGTAGACTTCTATCATCGTTTGAGACCTTACGGTCAGTGTTTTTAAAAATATGGAGATCCTGTCGGCCATATTGAATCTGTTACTAATGTTAATTAACTGTACAGATTATTCCGTTGTTTGATCATTTAAAAAATGTATGTGTGCATGTGATCAACTTGCATATTATGCCTATAGTTTTTTTGCTTTTAAGGACCTGTGCTGTTTTTTTTAAAATGAAATATATATACACGTATTTTAATTTAGGCATAATATTAAGTACAATTTATATTGTACTTATATTTTATAATTTATTGTATAATTTATAAAGTACAATTTATATATACAGATTTAAACAATTTCGATTTAAATTGTTCCATTTTTCACATTTTTAAACTATTATTAGTAAACTTAGTTAATATAAAATTTATTACTACTGGTAAAACTAACTATTAAATGAGTAATAAAAATAGTTTTTCTTTTGAAAAATTATAAAATTGATTTCTAGAATGTGATTCAAAAGCAGATCACATTCCACTATACACGACCTTTAAAATGAAATATCAAGCATAACTTTCTCTTAATAAATAGCGGAGTAAATTGTATCTTTAATAAATATTAATCATTGAGGCAGTGGATTCAATATGGCCAACAGGATCCACGGACTCAGGAAGACATTATACGAATACTTTTTCGCTATACGAAGTATAAAAAAATTATATGGATGAGGAAAAAATAATTTGAAATTTTAATAATTTCATTTTCAGATTCCTCCCGTGAGTTGAAAAAAGAAAATATTGAATATGTGGGCGCTCGGGCGTGAAAATGTGCGGTTCTCAAAATCTATCAGAATCATTTTGTGCTCAAATTTTGTTTATATGAACATACGTAATTTAAGTCAGTATAGCAAATTTGAAGTAATGGGCAATTGCGGTTCGGTAGCAGATCGGAAAAGTAAATCTGGACCGTGTTTCAGGCCATACAGAGCGTAGGTGAGCGGGTGCAGATAAACGGGAAAAGGTAGCGGAATTCAGTCGGTTTAAAGAACGCGTTTAATCTAAATATTTAGCCCTACTACTGTAACGGATTCTAGGTAACAGTAAGTTTGGAGGCGTGGTGGGGGAAGCGGAATCAACTTCAAGACAGAGTCGAAGCTACACGGAGCGGTGCCTAGCGACGCCGCTTCACTACGCTCAGCTCCGTTACGCTTTCAGTGGCCGCACTTACATTAGAAACAATAGGCCAGCTTTTGAATGCGTAGCCGCTTCGCATTTGGTAGCTACCCGGCCTAAATTGTAGAATTCTTTCAATTCAATGTTGTACTGGTAAGAGCGACGAACAAAGAAAATACGTGAACAAGGAAAATGTGGTAGAGAAATTAATTAGATTTTTATGTGCGAAAGTTTATCAGTATTTTTTTTTAATTGTTTTGTATAAAATAAAATCTGCGAACGAAGTAGGTCGAAGGAAGATTTGCAGTGGTGAGAACGTTTGAATATTTTTCCTACTTTACCAATTCCGACAGTTAAGCAGGGAACTTAGTTTTGATCCTGTTCGTTGCAAGTAGGCTACGTGTTTTAACTTGCAAATTACTTGGTTACCGTCTGCCGCTACCTATTGTAGTACCACGTAGCGAGTGTTGTGCATAAAGGGTTGGGATGTTGAATTACTTTCGGAAAAAAGCTCCGATTGTGATATCACGATCACTTTTTAAGGGGTCGTTAAAACACTTCCACGTTCGCAATTTTGGTCCTTATTTATTGCAATTTTGTTCCGAAAATCTAATTTATTGACATTAAAATCTGTATATTTTACGTTGATTTTGACGGTTGAAATCAGATGTTAAAGAAAAGTGTAACATATAAGAAAAAACTTTAGAAATTCGCTTCTATCACGTCAACGAGACAGCTGCATGCTGCAATTATTTTCACTGTTTCCGCATTAAAAATGATTCTACAAAAATGCTATTTTTTTTACACATGTATATGTTTTTAGGTAGTCAGGACAATTACGATATATTATCTTTTTCTTCTTTTTGCAACATAGCCACCGGACCACGTATTTGAATAATTGGGATTATGACATATTTGCTTTCGCCTAGAGGTCTTTTTTACTCACCTCGTAAAAATTACCGCGGTTTCGAAACTTCACTGTTTCATCTTCAGGCCGTAATACAAAATGTCAAAACCCTCTGTTGAGGTCGTCACAAAGTTAACAAAATACTAAAAACACACGTCACAACACTAAACACAATTGCGCAAAGATAAGATTTGGTTTCGCCAAACAAATAAACTCGTATATCGTTATTGTACCGGGGCTTTACTGTACTCATAGTATCGTAGCGAATTACGTATTTTAACGAGCCAAAATGTGTTCCAGAGATAGTTACGGTGTTTATTTCGTGATATTTGTAACGACATACGAGTTGCACGGTAAAGTTTGTCCAAACCAAATCTTATCGTTGCGCGTTTTGATAAAAACCGTGTAATTATGATTAGTATTGTGACGTTTGTTTTTAGTATTTTGTTAAGTTTGTGGCGAATTCAAAAAGCGGATTTGATCATTTGTACTACGGCCTGAAGATGAAACCGTGCATTTTCGAAACCGCGGTAGTTTTTACGTGGTTACTTAGAAAGACCACTGCGCGGAAGAAAATAGGTTGTAATCGTAATTATTTATCTTTTTTAAAAAAATATGCTTTAAAGATGTTGGTTTAAAAATGCCCTTAAAGAGGGTCAGAAATTACGTAATAGTTTATTGTAAATACAAAGTGTTTTTGCAACAGCTTTATTGTGTTTCATAAAACAGGAACTGACTTGCGTTTCGTTGCCAATTTGCCGCGTCTCTGAAAGCTTGTGCAACGGTCTTGCAAAGCGCACGACGCAGTTAGATATACTATCACGATAACGTTAAGATTTCAATTTTAAAAAACAATTTTGCAGCAAACAAGGGCGTCCTGTTTATAAGAGAAAATGAAGTTGCAGGTTGTGCAACCCATGTCGAGAGAGGCTAGCCGGCCTTCACCGTACTGTACGTATGTACCCACCCAACGCCTACATCGTGCCGCTTATCTGCGTGCAAATATTTGATGAGACTTTTCCTGCAGCAAGCGTATTACAAAGGGTGTGTCCGAAGTACAGCTTTTGTACTTTTGTAGGTGTACAGGAAGGTAGTTTTGTTTAGGAATTTCAGTAACGTTTCGGTTACAAAAAGTCAGGTTCTCGGCAAAACGTTCATTTGGCACCGTTATTTGGGATGTCATCATCTGGTAACGCTGCATTCGCGAAGCAGGTGGCGGACCTGTTACGGCGATTATTTTACAGACAGGGGCTTCTTATACAAACAAGTTCTTTTTAAATCTGCAAAAATTTACGGGTTTCTTCTGCAAACAATTTTTTTTTAATTTGCAAAACAATTCAGGGGTTTCTTTTGCAAACAAATTTTTTTTTAAATCTGCAAAAAATGTCGAGGCTTCTTTTGGCAACAACTTTAATTATGCAAAAAAAATTCGGGGCTTCTGCAAACATTTTTTTAAAAATCGCAAACAATTTACGGGCTTCTGTGAACAACTTTTTTTTAAATCAGCAAACAATTTACGGGCTTCTGTGACAACTTTTTTTTAAATCAGCAAACAAATTTTGGGGCTTCTTCTACAAACAACTTTTTTAGGGGTTTCTCATGCAACCAGATTTGTGTAAATCTGCAGGAACACTTTATTTAAAATTTGTCTTAATAAGAATTTCTTGATAATATATAAAATTTTACACCATCGTCTTACTCATTTTGTTTGTTCCAGTAATAACAGGCGTATTGTTAGTTTCTGCTAAAAACTCTACAAATAAAAATGAAAAAAAAGGTCCGATATAATCTGATATATCGGTATTGGCTGCTTAGCTGATAGCTTATAGCATGAGTTGTAGCAAATGATATAGCATGCAGTGAGTTTTTGGTGAATGTCATAAAGAAAGATGATAGAACACCGTCCTCTCCTCTGTTGCCCTAGTTAAAGCCGTCTAAGGTCACGAGTCCATATTAATTGCTTCAAGTGTACCATTGAATAGAAACATAATGAAAGAATAACCCTTATATTCTTTCGCTGCCGGTGACATCTTGCGGCAGCGTGTTCAACTGCAGCACAAACTTGTATACCTTGTATATCGCAAATATATAAATATTTAAATGATTTAATGAACATCTTTGTACTTCAGAGATGAACATTTTTGTATGCTCAGTTGAGAAGTCATAATTATTAAAGCATTAAGAGTTGTATAAATTACTCAGTATTGATCTTTTGTATTAGTATATGATGTAGATGAGTGTCCATTTACTTTAATATCGGATCGTTAACATAGTTGGCATTTTTTGTTTTAATGTAAATCACAGTTGTTTTTATGTAAAGTACTTTGATATAGCGAGGAAATACAGTAATTGTGTTAAAGAGTCATTGATCTTTAGGCATACCTATAGACATCTGTACTGTCCAAACATGACGTACTAATGAGGCCACCTTGACATGCACTCATGAAACTAGCCACATTGAGAACATATGTTGTACGCCATTCACAGACCAAGGATCGGACAGGTGTTGTTGAAGTACAGTCTGGCGCTGAGCCAGTGGAGTTTTATTATCAGCTGACTGTACGCTCCCAATTTTGCGCCGTCTTTGTTCCGCCAAGATAAGAATCGTTGCGCGATTCTTTAGTTAGATGTGGCCGATGACCTCTTCAGCATCGTCTAGAAATTCGTAAACAGTTCATGGAGTTAACAAAAAATTCTTGATAAGAAAAGGAGTCCTTAAGATAGGCATTGATGATTTTGATCATTCGTTTCAAATGTTACACAGAGTTAAACCAAAAATATCTATTAGCAAATTGTCATTAAAAAGTTAGATATTATAGTATCGATCGTAGTATGGCCCTCAGACCCTGTAATTTGTTATTAAGTTTGGTAGTTTCGACAAGTTCGATTCCCTGCATAATGTGTTCCGTTTCGAAACTACACAATATTTATAAATCAACGTTTATATGATCTTTAATTTTCATTAAAAATATTAATTTGTTAGATTCTAACACTAATAATAATATTCAAAAAGATTTTCAAAATGTTCAAAATAATGAAAATTATAAATTGTTAATCGTGGTTCATTTTCGTTTTTTTTATACTATAATTAGAAAATTTAAAATATCACTTTATGCACATTTTATCACTGATTACGGTTGGGGAATTAGATTGAAATTTTTAGTTTAGATTTAAACTATTATTAGGAACCTTAGTTAATATAAAATTTATTACTACTGGTAAAACTAACTATTAAATGAGTAATAAAAATAGTTTTTCTTTTGAAAAATTATAAAATTGATTTCTAGAAACGGTCAGATCAGACTCTTTTAATATTTCAAATCGAAATCGAACCTTTGATGGACCTTTAAGTTCTCAAGATCGATTATCCACAACCGTATTACAGTACTTTTTGTGCTTCGTATAAGACCGTAATAACTTAATTATTAATCTGAAAAATATATGGTCGTTGGCAATTTGCTTTGTACAAAATACGACGTATTACAACTAAACCAGTACATATTTACAGCAGTGCTTGTTCAGTTATGACTGCTGCGAGCGTTTCGTCATGTTGTTGTGATTGCCGGACCTACAGACCGGATGTGGTTGTGTTATCACGTTTCCGCGCGCTCATTTCCGGTTGGAGCCTTTCCGGGAATGTTATCGTATCGTTTCTTGGCTTCAAGTTTGCCTCCCGGCACTTGAACGACTATCAAATTAATCGAACATTTTTTTTATTAACTAAACAACCAACCTGAGTTTAAAGTTCTTTCCTCTTAAAATGTAAAAAAAAAATGATCAACATAATCTGAAAATTATTGAGGCCTGTCAGCTGTTTAAGTGAAAACCCGCTGATCGATAGAAATTAATGTAAAACAGCTGATTTATTATTATACTTTACTAAGTATGGTTAAAGATTTTTGTCTCGGAATTCTAGAACAAAAAAAAACCCCTACAATCGCTTTATCTCGAAATAGGTTCATGAGACATTCATCAAACCTTTGTCATATGTGAATATCCATTCAGTGCAGGCCTGTCAAATTTGCCATAAAAGAAATTACTGTTTGAGAATACAAGAAAATAAACGACTGACTTTATAGTTCGCTTCGTACAGCATTCTGGACTGTAACGACATACGAGTCGCACGTATCGTTTGGCCAAACCAAATTTCATCGTATGTATTTTATCGTGTTATTGTGTTCAGTGTTTCTCACGTGTATGTTTTTAATGTTTTGTTCAACTTTGTGACAACCTCGACAGAGGGATTTAACATTTTGTAACACGGCCTGAAGATGGAACAATAGAGTTTCGAAACTGCGGTAGCCTTTACCGAGATGAGTAGATAGGAAGAATAGGTCATAATCCTAATTACTTAAATATTGTGGTCCGGTGGCTATGTCGCATTAATGACAATACATAATACACTATTAATATATAAACAAATATTGAGACCAGTTTGGATATAAGTCGTACAACTCTGGGGATAGCAGTCAGACTTCAGGACAGAGTGCTTAGAGGTACCGTTAATGCACCTCGGTATGTCCGGAATGGTGACTTACATCGTGACCTTAACGTTAATATTGTGAAGAAAGAAATTAAGGTAGGAGCAGCAAAACACGTTAATCAAGGAGTAAACTCTGTGCCTGAAGTAATTAATAGCGCTCGTCGCCACAGACTTGTATAGAGATTGAAAGTAAGATGTTTTAAAGTCTGAATTATTGTAAAGAAGAGGTTAAATTCTTAGTCAATTTTAATAAATTTTCAGAAAACATGTACTGTCGTTGGTCCGATTTGAATCGGATGTTTGTTTTTAAATTTGCGCCGTTTTGAAACTGTTTTTGGATTTTGCTAGGAAAAAAAAATTGTTGTCTATGCTTAGATCAAAGTTATCGTTTTGTGTCGAGTTTGAATCAAATCGATTCAACTCTAGGGGGTTATACTCGTAGTACGCTCTCGCACACGCAGTATGTACAATTGAAACGCTCTAAATTTAAAACAATTGTGTATTTGTGCAGTGCCTGCGGGAACGAAACAGTAAAGTTTATTGCGAATTTTCACAGCTGTAGGGCTTTACAATAGGAAAGCGCCAGTGGCAGAGTAAACTTTGTTCTGTTCCCGCGCTAAGCGTAAAGCAAAGCAAGTTAACACAAACTTTCTTTTGATGGATTACTTAAACTGTAGCATCTCTGGTGCGTGTTTATCCGGCTCTCGGCTTGCTTTAACAGTTTACCAAATAGGTAAGCGTCTGGAAGAACGTAATAGGTTTTGGAAACAGTTCCGTATTCGGGGCTGTTCTTTCACAGAACAGTTCTCTAAAAATACCTGTTCCCTGCTTTCTGGATTACGTCACAAATACTTCGACCGATAAGAGGACAAATACAGTATCCGGCACGGAAGAACAGAACAGGTTTTCAGGAACAGTTCCGTAGTCGAGGCTGTTCTCTCACAGAACAGTTCTCTGAAAAACCTGTTCCCTGTTTTTGGATTACGTCACAAATACTTCTACCGATAAGAGGACAAGTACCGTATCCGGTAATCCGACGGTGTTCTTAAAAAATAAATAATAATAAAGAAAATTAGAATTGTACGTCAACAACCCGGAGTGCGTGTCGGGTAAACAAAGAGGCAATGCGTGAGAAAGCAAAGGGTTTTGAAAAAAAAAAAATTACGAACAAAGTTGACCAAAGCAATGACGGACGGCTAGATAAATTTAAGAACCGTTACGTAATACATTTTTTTGTATATTTCTGGTGAAAAACTATCGCTCGATGTTAATGTTCTTGCTCCGTTCAACACGACAGAAGTTTTAAGAAACAGTAAGTAATTTAGGTTTAGGTCCGAATCAAGTTTGTAATGCGGACGAAAGCGGTTTATTTTGGCGGATGCTTGCACAAAAAACTTTCGTACAAATGTATATTGTAATGTAGGCCTACATAGAAGTTCTAGTGGTTTTTAAGGTATTTTTTTTCAATTATAATTCCATTTTAAATTCAGTTATTAAAATACAGTTGACAGAGCGAAGCGAAGTCTTCCATTCGGTACGAAGGCACTTTGTAGCTATACAACCCGAACAGTGAGATTTTTTTTATTCACTTCCGTTTCAAAATGACGGCCTTCGATTTAGCGATAACTGATGTCCTCTGTAATATTGGCTGAACGGTTCGTTCAATCACAGTCTCGATCGCTTCACGGATAAGAGCACACAATTTCCAATAAAATAGGTCCAGTAATGTTTGATAAGGTTGCGGGAGCATCAGAGCGTTTGACAGACAATTGTTTTAAGTATATTCTGCGATATCTACTGCTCTTTCAAATACTGAACTAGTAAACAGAGTTGTTGAAGAAGACAGGTCTCTCAGTTCGTATACCCGTAAAGTAGTGCCTCCCCAGCGCACCCTACACAGTGGATGCTGGACAGTTATTGAGTTTTTCACTTTAACGGTTGTACGTTATTGCTCCGCTCCGTTTTACGTCCTCTGTTTTATAACGGTCACTTAATGAAACCACATATCGTCGCGTGATTCGACATTTTTATTTTTATCTAAATTTTAAATTAAAAACAACCTTTGTACTTGATGTTGGCTACCTGTACTTGTGTGCACTGAAAACTCAACACAAGGATTCTGTGATACGGGATCTAATAACATTTTATTAAAACTATTTGTTTTAATAAATAGTTCTTAAAACAAATAACGAACTATATGTGTTGGGTTTTTATATATAGAGAGAGAAGATATAAAAATATCTAGATTTTTACATCAACGTTATATATTAAATAAACATAACATTTTGAGGTACTGATTCATTAATATCGATCGCTTCACTTTTTCAAAACCTACAAAATGCTTGACTCATTCGTCAAAATTCCATAAAACAATACATTATATAAACTTAACCCCGCAGGGGGTGCAGACTAGCTGCACTTATTGAGAGGATTTAGACGTCCCTCGCGGTACCCGAGTCTAACACATACTTACACTTACAACACTACACTTGCGACTTTTAACACTTTACACTGACACATTTAGGGCGGCGATAATAGCCTCATTGTGTTTTTCGTCTTAAAATAACAAATACAAAACATACATAAACTTATTCATTGATGGCTAATTTTTGTACAGGACATATTTTAAAAGTGATTGCAAATATAATTGTTTTCAAGGTACTATAATTAAAGGTACAATTTCCGTCAACAGACAATCAGCCATGTTGAATGAAATTCGAATACGTAAACTGCAGGTACAGGTTTGTGTAGTAGTTCAAAAATTACTGAAAATTTTAACAAAGTATTTGAGAACTTATTGTTGTTTGAAATATTTATTATTATTTCTTAAATAAGTACTGTTCTATGTACATACACTATAACTTGAAATCTTACAAAAATAACAAATATTAAATATAAACAAAAGTTTAAAGCCAGCTTTGGGTTTTGAATGCTGGTAAATTCAAATTCACTTGAAGACTTCTTTCGATAATACCGAAATAAGTATTTCACTTCTTATAGTAACGTAACGCATGATACTTGCTATCACCCATTGTACCGCTCTCACCCCAACGACTACTCTTATTCAAAAGGCTGTATTTACTTAAAACTTTCACTCGGGGTAACCATTATTCATGAACGGTTTTTTATAAAAAAAACCATGTTCTTACATAATCTAGCTTATAAATCCCTACTCAAAACGGTATCGTTTTGAAAAGAGTAAACTGATTTTAATGGGTAACGAACTAATCAAAGTTATTAACAAAATGAAATTTTTTTCACAAGTAATCGTTTTCCCATTATGTCAACGATATAGCTGTAGGCCTAATTGTTTTTCGACTTTCGCGAATCAGCTGATGAAAAATTCACCGAAGACTTAGTCGAACGCTCATCGTGGATTATGCTGAAGGGTAATGTGGATGACTAATTGTACAGCGCGCTAATACGAAGTGAAGTTCCTTAATTACGCCGTGAATAAAATAACGCGACTTTCTTCAGCTCGAGTCTGGCAGAGTTGAAGTGATAGTGTGACAGTAACGCGGGGGCATTTGTACATGAATAAATGAAGTCTAGAGGCAAGTAAAAATGTTGAGTTTCTTATAGAAGCACGCAATAAAGGTGGGTGTTCACTTGTAGTGAAATGGAATTGCGTTTACAGTACTGTCCATGCTAACTGGTGTTCATTAGTAGTGTTGTGCTGGTTGACCAGCACTAGTCCAGCAGTACTGCAAATGAAAACGGTTAAAGTGTCTCTTCGTTATTAGCTACAGCGAACAGTTCCGACAGCCATCATGCGTTTAATTCATTCTTTGCTGAAAAATTGACGCCAAGGACGAAGACACCAGACGTGTTTATATAACCACCAACATGTGGATTGTGATAATAATCACTTCAATGAATATATATTGAAAGACGTTATTTGTTAATTAAACTCTTGTAAGTTGTTCTAAAAGCAAATATAACCCACAAGCAATAACATCACATTTAATCGATTAGTGAAAACGGATCAGAAACAGAAAGTGTACAGCACCAGCATGGCACTAACACAGCACTTGCACGACGCTTACACAGCACTTGTACGAACACAGCACCAGCGCGGCACTAACACAGCACCTTCACTGCACTAGCACAGCACCAGCGCGGCACTAAAACAGCACTTGCACGACACTTACACAGCACCGTCACTGCACTAGCACAGCACCAACGCGGCACTAACACAGCACTTGAACGAACACAGCACCAGCGCGGCACTAATCAGCATTTACACAGCATTTTCACGAATACAGCATCGTCACTGCACTAGCACAGCACCAGCATGGCACTAACACAGCACTTGCACGACGCTTACACAGCACTTGTACGAACACAGCACCAGCGCGGTACTAACACAGCACTTACACGACACTTATACAGCATTTGCACGAATACAGCACCTTCACTGCACTAGCACAGCACCAGCATGGCACTAACACACAGCACTTACACACCACTTACACGAACACAGCACCGTTACTGCACTGGCACAGCCAGCACATCACAGCACGGCACTAACACAGCACTTGCACAGTACTAGCACGGCATGGCAGCACTTGCTCGACATCAGGACAGCACCGTTACTCCACTAGCACAGCACCAGCACTGCTCTAACTGCCACTACAAGTGTAGCTTAAGACTACTAGGAAACGTGGCTTCAAATAAATCTTGTCGAGAGCGGGGGAGTTTAGGTTTTATGAAATTTTCTTTTAAACTTTTGACACATACTCAGTAAATCTTCTTAATGTAGCTGGTTTGTCAAAATTCAGCTGTATGACAAATATTCAGAAATAGTTTTTTTTAAGATCCCAAAACCGATTTTCGAAATAAATTGAAATCAATCAAACTATGGATCTTGGAGGATATTATAGCACCCGAGTGAGAAGACTGCATTTTCCGTAAATTATTTTAGTTTAACTTCAAAATTGAATTTTTGAACCAACAAAGCGATTTTTTACTTCTTTTCAATTTAAATGTGTATTCGATTGTTGTTACCTATAATTTATAGGTAATTACCATTGGACAGAATACTTAGCACAAAAACTTAGATTAACGCTAAGATATTACACATACTTTCTTACATTCGATTATTTTGCAAATAATCCCAGAACATGACCTAGTTTTTCAGAATCGATTATCAGAAATACGCACTGTTAGTTATACTGTGTAGTATACGTAAATCTAATAAGGTAGACTATCTTTAAAATTAAGCTCAATTAACTGTCCACTTAAACTAATTATTTAAAAAAACAATGGCTGTAATCACTCTGGATACGTCCAGAAATAGCAGTTAATTATGAAATGTATTCGGAGAGGGTTGGGTGTGGGGTGGAAGGATTAAGGGTGGGGCTAAGGGCACGCCCAAATTAAACCGATAACGCGCGATAGCATGCTTCGCCGTGCAAACCTAACCTGACCGTCTTCCCAGTTCCGGCTTTTAACGTTAACGGGGCTCGGCTTTTAGTCAGGGTTTTTAAGTAATCACTATTTGAGGGAAAACAACACTGCGGTTGGCAGCAGTGCCGTGGGAATAGGATCGCATCGGCGGGGAAATTTTGTTCGATTCCCAGAAGACGGGAGGTAAAAAAACATTCGCGTTAACTTTGTGAAAGCCGGCAGGAAGAACGGCTTCGTTTTGTGAAAACTGTTTTAGTATGCGATCCGTACACTTTTGTACAGCCTAATGAATGGCTTGTATACATCTATAGCAGCGTGAGCACAAACATCGCGTGGTTTTTTTTTTTTTTTTTTTTTAGAAATATACATCCAAGAATTAAACGATAAAAGAAAATATATGCCTTGTCTCATATTTGTGTCCTAAGTATGTTTTTTAATGCGAATGTCTTTGAACTATTTGAGCAGCCATGATGGTAATACTTAGACTCGGAACCTTGAAATGAACAACAATCTTGACCAAGATCACTTTGAGGGTCGTAAAATTTGTGTGTGTGTGTGTGTGTGTGTGTGTGTGTGTGTGTGTGTGTGTGTGTGTGTGTGTGTGTGTGTGTGTGTGTGTGTGAGCAAGTTAATGTTTGTAATTTTGCTCCGATTTGATTCAAAGTTGACACAAAAATCGATAATGGATATAAGTTTGACAAGTTCGTTGTTAGTTAAGTTTGTTCAAAAGTTTCAAAATGTCAGCTATTTTAAATCTTTAGAAATTCCTAACTTTTATTGTAATAAAAATTTTAAATCCGATTTTAAATTATCAGAATCCGTTGAAATTTATTTTTTTAAGGCGGTCAGGGTATTTTAGTGAAAAGTATTTTAGAAAACTCGCTTCTATCTCGTTAGCGAGACAGCCGCGTGCATAGTTAATTTCAGTTAAGGGAGTGACGAGCAGCAGTTCAAAATGAACAATCTTTCGCCCACTTGTTTCCTCGTTTTGCTATACAAGGCACTGGGTTAGGTCAGTTGTAATACGTAATTATATAGAAATTAAAATACTTGAACGTTATTGTTAACAGTTTGTGATAAACTAAACATACAGTTAGAAGTAACACTTAACAGCCCTCAAGGCTTGAATGACATCAATTTTTTCGATGTCGTCTGAACACATGAATAACTTCGTGAATGGCCTGCTTGTTCGTTCGATATAAGTTAAGGGACTTAGACAGTTAATTCATTCTTAGTTGCGAAAAAGAACTGAAAAAGGAAATTTCTTCGAGAAACGTTCGAATAAGACGTAGGTAAACCCAAGTGAAATTTCATCGAAATCGGTAAATTTGTTGTCTCAACTGATGGGCACAGACTTTCAAGTCAAAACCATTTTTTTTGCACGGATTTTATCGCTATATCTTCAGCGATCACTAAAAACGTCTTGTAATCTCAAAGCAGCGCACCTTATGGTCATTGGTTCGGTTTTTACCGTATGTTTTTACTGTCTCACACACACATATATCCGCCAGACAATTAAAGAACCGGGTTTAATGAAGCTCGCTCAGTTCTGTGAAGTATTCCCTTACGCTATGCGCTATTACAGTGTTAATTCAATGCCAAAACCGTCGATAAGGAATGCGCAATCGGCTCGTGAAGCCATACTTGTTCTTATAATTGGATTCCATATACGGTTCGTGGTTTTCGGCTTTTTGTTACTACGTTTTCTGTACATTTAGTGTTTGGTTTTTTTATGATCTATCACAACTTCTAGATTCGATATGTTTTTTAAAAAAATGTGTTTTGAATAACCGTCATTTTTAAACGTCTGAGCGGATTCTGCTTGACGAACTTAGTGAGCTGTTACCAAAATAAATATTCTTGTCAAATTTTAATGATCGGATCAAAACGTATAGTAACTGTCTGGATCGGCGATCATTTCTTGGTCTGCGTTAGAGTTTTGTGATGATGGACGCTCCAGTTGACATAAGGCTACAATCTAGACAACACCCTCTGGCACTGGAATCGATAATGAAGGTTATTCTGTAAGGAGTGTACAATACGCTACTCAGCTGACATGCCGGAGTCCTGTATTAGACTCTAGAGGCTAAACACAGGTCCCTCAGGAAGGACACATCACAATTGTCGAATTTGCTAGCTCTCGCATTGGCTTCTGCATGTTGTATGTCCTATTAAGCGTTAGGTGCCTAGACAATGTATGTATTGTATTTGCTGGCTAGATTCAATTAATGTATGTATCTCGTAGGTCGTAAATGTTCTTTAATATGTAGTCAGTATCATAATATATTACAAGCAGTGTGAGCCCACGGAGCGGGCAGGTATACCTCTAGACCTCTAGTCATTTAACGCTCCATCAAGCTTTAGGAAAAAAGACTATAAAACAAAACTCTTATTAAAATTAAAACTTTTATTCTTAACACCCGTAAAACATGCACAAAAGGCGTTTGTAATTGTGCCTAACTTACAAATTGGCTAAGTTAAGGGTTAGTTTTTAATTAATACTGCGGAGGGTGGAGGCGGTGCGTGACAAACAAATTTATAATTAGCCCTCCCTCCGTCTTAAATTAACCCTGGTTTGTAGAACAAGTCCTGATAAGGCCCGGCGTGAGATTGGTGTTTGGATAGTTTTGGAGTATATTGTGTGATTAAATTAACGGTAAAGCGCGCTCGCGGAAACGTCGCGGTTCTGTAAAGAAACAAAACATTTACACTGGAGATCTTGCTTTGTTCAACGTGAGTCTGTGAAGAAAGTTGAAAATAACTTCTAATATTGAAAAAAAATTACTTGACTTTTTTTAACAATCCGTAGTCCCTAGTTTTCTTTAAAAAATGAACAGGTTTTAGTGATATCAAAATATGCAAAATAACTTAACCAAACACACTATAACAGTAAAGCAAGTTATTTTTAATTTGCGAGATTTGGCTACCATATTAATTGTTGCTACGTAATTCATTTCAAACATTTAAAAAAAATTATTTTTGATTACAATATTTTCAAAAAAACTTGTTGGTGTTTAAAGTCCGACTATTGTGCACACTTGGGCTAATGCAGACGATGGGATGATTTATAGCGTATGAAAATGCCAATCCCTGGCCGGGAATCGAACCCGGGTCCTTGGTTTGAAAGCCCAGTACGCTATCAACTAGGCCAGCGAGGCGGATTTTTCAAGAAACAAATGTTTCCGTTGAAAACATGATGCAATTTTGTGTTTTGCAATTTTTGTGTTCGCATTTGAATTTTGTGAATGGATGTAGATTTTTTCAAATTTTTTGAACAAGAACGGAATTGAAATTAAATGTTTTAAAAATCATTTACAGCGCTAATCAAAACGAGGTAGTCCTTGCGTGTAATGGAGACTTATTCAATTTAATAGTTTCCAGAAGTGTCAGCGAGATTTTCTGAAATTTCTCTTTCTTAGAGTGTAACTGACGTCCACCGCCAGCGTTTTATAGAAAATACTTTAATTGCTTCGTTTATACTAGTAATTACGTTTGTTTTCTAATAAATTAATTATTTCTTTATGTTGCAAAGAAAACCGGCTCCCGGAATATTAATAACAAGTTGCGCCGCTGCACCCGCGCACGGATCCAATCTACACCGAACAGATGGCGACACACAGATTGAAGTATTGATCAAATCTGTGTTGTGATGGATGGACGACGGTTTTTAATCACATTGAGCGCGTTATCGCCCTTCAGTTAATTGTGTCCTTGGTACGTCCCGGCGTCCCGTATAGTTAAAACGAAAACGATGTTCGCTGGATACGGTTTGAAGTGTTTCATTCTATTGACAAGACTGTGACTGTTGAAACGTAAGGAATATCAGGATATCACGGATTTATTTCTGTTTGAAATACTTTAACACTGATTTGAGTTGTACTTCTTTCAAAAATGTAGGGAGTTACAGTCTATTGAAGGCATGTTTCTCGAGGGGAACATGTCGTTAGCGGAGTTGACGCTGAGCGGTGTGGCCACTGAAATCGTAACGGATGCCACTTGGTTCCGCTCAGCTCAGTGACACACATGCGTTAGGTTTTGTTTCTCGAGGGGAACATGTCGTTAGCGGAGTTGACGCTGAACGGTGTGGCCACTGAAATCGTAACGGATGCCGCTTGGTTCCGCTCAGCTCAGTGACACACATGCGTTAGGTTTTGTTTCTCGAGGGAACATGTCGTTAGCGGAGTTGACGCTGAACGGTGTGGCCACTGAAATCGTAACGGATGCCGCTTGGTTCCGCTCAGCTCAGTGACACACATGCGTTAGGTTTTGTTTCTCGAGGGGAACATGTCGTTAGCGGAGTTGACGCTGAACGGTGTGGCCACTGAAATCGTAACGGATGCCGCTTGGTTCCGCTCAGCTCAGTGACACACATGCGTTAGGTTTTGTTTCTCGAGGGGAACATGTCGTTAGCGGAGTTGACGCTGAACGGTGTGGCCACTGAAATCGTAACGGATGCCGCTTGGTTCCGCTCAGCTCAGTGACACACATGCGTTAGGTTTTGTTTCTCGAGGGGAACATGTCGTTAGCGGAGTTGACGCTGAACGGTGTGGCCACTGAAATCGTAACGGATGCCGCTTGGTTCCGCTCAGCTCAGTGACACACATGCGTTAGGTTTTGTTTCTCGAGGGGAACACGTCGTTAGCGGAGTTGACGCTGAACGGTGTGGCCACTGAAATCGTAACGGATGCCGCTTGGTTCCGCTCAGCTCAGTGACACACATGCGTACTCCACTCCGCTTTTGGTGGTCACCCGGCCTAACGGTACTGAACATTTGAATCACTTCCTTGGATCGTATTTGGGAAACTATTCACCAATGAAACAGAAGCGCTGTCAGATAACTAAGTCCCTTGAGCCAAAAAAGTGATTTTTACTTAGAAATATATCTTCTCTGTAAGTCGCTGGAGGCTAGTTCACCGAAACTGGTGAAAATTTTCTGCAGTTGCAATCCGTAAGTATGTGAACATAAACGTAAGGCTGGTTATATACTAAAGTTTCAGTTCAGAAGCTATCGAAGAAATCTGAATTTTTAACCAAAAACTCAAAATTGAAATTTATGATTCCTGAGTAAATTGAAACAAAAACAAATGAAACCCGTATTTGGTTTATGCCTAAAAGATTCTCGTTGTTTGAAATCGATTAGTAAACGTAATTTATGGCCGACAAAAATACCATTATTGTGCAAACATCACGTTTTGATAGTAAAATTTAATTACGTAATTCAATTGCCAATTATACAGACCTGAGACATTCTGTTTTAGTATTTTGCTGGTTTTGATTCTTCCACATTCGGATATTTTATGTTTGAATATAATTTAAAATCTGAAAATATTGGTATATTTTTGTGTGTTTACTGTTATTATTACTGATGGAGTATCCTTATTACTTTATTCATCATCGTGCATGCAAACACTCGAAATTTGAGAATTTAGATGTTCTCAAGTAAGAGTTGTGAGTGTAGTAGGTTATAGGTGTTATAGAAACCGTGTGTAGGTTATGCAGGGAAGATCAGGAAACTGCAGATCACATAATTTATTGCGTGAGGCTTTTGCTAGGAGGAGACGCGGAGGACCTCCAGCAGAATGTGCTAGTCACCGGATTACTGAACTTATTAAAGGATGAACTCGGTGGCCTAGTTGATAGCGTACTGGGCTTTCACCCCGAGGTCCCGGGTTAAATTCCCGGCTAGAGCTTGGCATTTTCATACGCTATAAATCATCCCATCGTCTGTATTAGCCCAAGTGTGCACAATAGTCGGACTTTAAAAAAAAAAAAAATTTTTTTAATAAAGGATCACTTTTTGAAAGGTCCTCAGTAGTAGTGTGCGTGAATTTTATTTAACGCTAATTGATATAATTGTGAAATTATTTTGCAAAATTGTTACACAGGCGCACGCACGCACGCACACACACACACACACACACACACACACACACATATATATATATATATATATATATATATATATATATATATATATATATATATATGATGATGTGACTTTTTGACAACGAGACAGTTGCGTGCCGCGATTATTTAAATTTAAAACTACGAAGTTCGAAAATGTAGACATTTAAATACGTCACGGATGCTTGTCAGGGCAGCATAGGAATGCGGTAGCATACCGCACAGGCCATTCTTCAAAATCAGTTCCCATTCTGCGGCCCTGTTATAAATATAACACCGCGTCGGGCGCCAAAATTTAATTGCCTGCAAATATTTGCAATTCTGTTACACGTATCTGAGTGATAAATGTGATAAAAGGTCAGAAGAAATGCGGCATTCGTATGTCACCGCGCATTCGTATGTTCATTGCAAATTTAAAACAGCTGATTGTAGGCTTAACCGTTAATCGGTGTTATGCACAACGGAAATTTTTGTTGAAACCCGATAAACCGTGCAGTAAAAAAAAACAATAATACTTTTAAAGTCAGGTAAACCGATTTTGATAATTTTTTTAAAGATTGATAATTGGCGTGTTTTGTTAAATGTACACAGAATCCTTGTCGATGTTACGGGATTTGACAACCGGATTTATGGTTCATATTTAGAAGAGAAAATCGCGCAGTGTAAGCCGATTTGTTGCTGCATTGTTGCAAACTGGGTGCATACTGCTCGGTGCGTTGATACAGTGGCGCTATCTAGTGCTCGCTGGAAGTGCAAAATTTCGTCTTATTTGCTTAGCATAATTTACTATGGACGTAAGTGTTCTCTGTATATCACGAAATGTGAACGGAGTTCAGTCAGTTCAAAGAACGCGTTTGTATCCGTTACGTTTACATTGCCAGGTGTACTGTAACGGATTCTAGGAAACCGTTTAAAAACCATAAGTTGGACAGCTGTAATCTATGAAGTAATGCGTTGTCAGCGTGGTGGGGAAGCTGAGAAAGCTTCAAAACCGAATTAAACAGTCGAAGCACAGTGATGCCGCTAGGCTCCGCTCAGCGCTCAGCTCCGTTACGCTTTCAGAGACCGCACTTACATTTAAAACAATATTTTCGGTTTTGAATGCGTAGCATTCGGGCTTCGCTCCGCATTCGGTGGCCGCCCGGTCTTTAAGCATTTTATAAATATTTACATTTGTTAACAATTTAGCATTCACAATTTTACTACAGTTTGATTCAAACTAAGCACAAAATACGATATTGGTAATAGCTTGGGTTAGTTCCTTTACGCAGGGAATGTTTTGAAAATTTTATCTCACTCTTATAATTAGCATTAAAGTTAAAACGTTGTGCAGATTATTTGGGCCCTTTTTAATAAGTAGACTAACGTTTATACAACTGCCACTTAAAGGTCATATTGCAGATGATACAGTAGGCAGTGGTATTTTGCTTGCTGCTCATATAGCCTACATTCCTTCATTACTTCACCGTTATACCAATAAACAGAAATAGAAACATTTACCTGGCAGGCTGTGTTTGTGTAAATATTTTCTCCTGTTAGACTGGATGTTGGGTTCTGTGTGTAAACACGGTCATACAGACAGGATACCCTAGAATACCGCGTTAACGTTTAAATTATTAAATTTACCGATTTTCGAAATTCAAAGGTAAACGTCAAAGGTCTTTATATGAAAAAAATCTATTCGAAATTTATCGATTGGTAAATATAGAGAAAAATCTCTTGCTCTGAATAATACTTCACACTTGGTACACTGGTAGAAATTTTATAAATATGATTAAAAAATGTTGTAAATAAACTATTAATCTAATTTTAAAAAATGTGTTGAATTTGTTTATGTTGGATGAGTAGTGGCTAAATTTCTTCGAAATCGTTAGATCCGATATTTTTTTAAATTAATGTTTTTTTCAAAGAGTTTTTATGAAAAAAGAGCTTAAAAAGTATAATTTTTGAAATTAAATAATTCGTTTGTTTTTACCATTATAGAGCCAACGTGTCAAGGTGTTTTTAAATTATGAAAATTGTGTAAATTCTCGACGCGCGTGTACATACATAAACATATGAAGGTCGTGAAATTAAAAAAAAGTGTAATAAATCTCAAATTTTTAACAATCTTATTGCGTGTCCATGCTTCCGATTGTGGACAGTTCAGTAGTACCGAAACGTGTATGCAGGTACCATTGGCTCCTTTGCACATATAACTACGATGTGTCGTTTTCATTAGTCTAATTGGCTGAATATATACAAAAGACTCGCTAGTATTGGGGAGTTGTTAACTGGCTTTCTAGTTCAGGATTATACGAACGTGTAAGATCGCGCAATGTACTTTGTATGCTGATTTGTTGCAGCGGTGTCGACAGTTGGTGCATGTATTATCCTTCCTTCCGTACTTCCAGCTCATACTACTCTCATTTAATTATTCAAGATACATTCCTTACTCTGTTTAACCTGGCTGACTCTAAAGTGTAAAGCGACTCGTGCTGATGGAAGTGAATGACACCGGCCTACTTGTGTATCAAACGGACCTCTGGGATACCTGGCAACCTCCTAGTGTACCTTAGCCTTAGAAATGCAAGCGGGGCTCCGGGTGGGCGGACAAAATTTTCCTAGCTACTCCCATAAATAAAATATAATTAACGGGAACCCAAAGCTGGTCAATTGGGAAACAACCTTTGCGATAAGCGTCAAAAGTGAGGGGGATATTGAAAGGGATTTAGCAGAGCAGACATGTCAATAAGGAACTGGGTAAGTCACTAGTTAGAAGTGTAGGGAGTCACCCACATTGAATCCTCTTCAAGTCCTAGACTTTATTACAAGATCAGGACTGGAGAAGGCGTTGCAACTGGGCAACGCAGGATTATAGAAAGGAGGCACAATAGATTTACAAAGGTCGCAGTGCATTAATAACCCTGGAAAGTTATTCATTCCCTTCACACCCACTCTTCTGTTAGACTTCACAATATTGCTCAGTATGTTGCTACAATAGCGTACCCTAGCGATGGAAGTGCGAAGCTTCGTTGATTTAATTAAAATCATTTACAGTGATCGTAAAAATGTTATACGTTTTAATTTGCATGTGCTTAAAACAAATGCGTTAACAAAATGTTGTGATAACATTACAATTAATTGGTCCAAGATGTTATACGTATTATAAAGACTGTTCCTCCAAATGCTTTGGAAACTTTCGACTACGGGTCTGAGAACCAAGTGATTTTTTTTTAATTAATTTCATAATGGAACAATATTTTTGTGTAAATATCCGTTAAATTTAAATTGATAATAGTACTGATAGATACAATGTGTAAAATTATTTACATTTAAGAAAGGAATTAATTCTAAGGACCAGCTTATATAACGGGCATTTGTGCCTCCTGTAGGTCCTTCATGTATTGTGTTATTTTTAAAGGAATTTTGGAAATTAATAAATTACAGGATGTAGACACGCCTTCGTAAGCGTTTAAAGTATTGTTTATCACTCGTAGCCTACATAACCAATTACAGTACTATACTGATACAGCCTTGTCCTTGTACACTATTCTACCGTACTTGTACTAGGCTAATGTATTTATTTAGTGTAATCTCAGTCACTGCCATGTAGTGGGCAAACCTGTCTGGCTGCCGGGCGTAGGTTGGTAACCGTGGGTATTAACCAGATGGTCGCCTCAACACTTCCTCCTATGGTCAACTCTCCTGCTGTCAAAAAGTCTGTATGTTTTCTTAGATTTTTTTTATTGTGTTATTATTAATACAAGTATGATACAATGTTATTTAGTGGTTCACATTGCAATATGTTCGCTTTTTGTTGGAAGTCACTCCTGTGAATGAGTGTGAGAAACGCGTTAAAGTCTCCGCACTACGTATCGAGGAGATCATCATTGGCATGGTCATGTTCCCTTGCAGCCGACTTTATCACTTCGGTGACGATTTCCATCTTGAGGTTTGTGTTTATTATCTTTACGGACGTTATCAAGGATGCCGCTGAGCAGTTCCAACTTATTCTGAAATTACCGAATCTTTTTTACCATCGAGAGGACGCTGCTGGTGGCATCTTGCGGCAAAGTGTTCAACTACACTAAAATAGATAATACGAGTAGTACTGTCTATTATTTCAAACGTCTACACCCCTTGTCGTTGCAGCGTTCGTAGCGTTCTGTTAACTACTTGGACTTTAGCCGTTGATATCGAGCAAGCTTTTTATAATGTGGACTGTACTTTTTTACATTAGTTTTCTTTGTGCATCTCCAAAGTAGCTGTCTGTACGTCCTAATTGGTTTCAAGATCCGCTTCTGGTAAATACAATTTGTACTTTCGTTCCAGAAGCCAACACCACTCGTATGTTCTCAATTTGAAATGCGTTCACTAATTCAGCTTTGCGTCAAGAATTACCCCGTGATTATCCTGTACACTAATTACCGTTTCATTTTGGCTCGTTTAGTTTCACAAGCCATCTGCTGATGTAATGCGGAATTCTCGAACACCTCTTTCACAATAGTCTCCAACATCAGCAAAGGAAAATTGTCAGCAAAAGTTGCCGTTCACATTTCCTCGTTGACAGTTAAGTTCTTTGTTTATAATTCTTGAAATTTGATTCAACGATGTGTTCCATTACCATCTAGGTACAAAGTAACAGTGATTTTACGCTTACAAATAAGAAATAGCTGTGATTTTTCGATGTAGTAAAGCAACCAGTAGCATACTTGTGTGACGCCAGTGACTGATTGAATCACTCAATACTTAGAGTGATTACACAGGTCAATACAACAGTGACTACACTATTGAATATTCAACCTTTTACATAATTCAGCGTAGCCAATTAATTTGTTCAGGGTCTATATGTTGTTTCCTTTAAATCTAATTCATAACCAACATAATAGGCCTGTGTGTCCTTTAACTTTTTTTAATGTACGAGGTTTTAAAAATAGTTCGGAAATCGTGAAGAAATCTATGTTGAGGTTTTACAGGCTCAGTCCGTTTTCAGGTCCCCGCTGTGTACGTACGGGAATGTCTGTAAATCGGTATAATTGAATAATTGACCGATATTGTCGAAATTGAAAATGTAATTATTGTTTGCCGATATCTGAAAAAATTACGTGTGGCACTTGGGGGGGTGTAGTACCAACAGAAGTAAAAATTGGTATAGATCATATTCATTAAATAATTTAAGAACATAAATTTAGAAAATACACGTTTTTAAAGTTAATAAGAACAATAAACATAATCTCAATTGAAATGGTATTGAAACAATAGCTGTTGTGGGAAATCAGAAAAGTAGTCGTCACTTCAAGTTTTCGCAGTTATATATGTTTTGAGGTGTGTGCTACCGAATCACGCGTGACGCAAAAGCAGATGTTTATACTCATGTTTTCTCAAAAGAATTTTTTTAATTCAAACAATTTTTGTCTGTATTACTCTTTTTTCTTTTATTTCAAATTGCAGTAATCGATTTTTGAAGAATGTGTTGTTTGTCCTGTATAGTTTGTTTCTTTCAGCAGTTTGTGTAATACTGTCACACCATTTATTCAGGTTGTGTAATTTTTGAAAACGCCAAACATGTTATTGTGCATTACACAACCTATAGTTACAGTATGTAGCGTGTTACAAAATTATTACTGTTACAATAGTTGTAATATCATATAATACGCTTACAAGTACGTGTGCTTGTCAATAGTTGTTAACATACAATGGTCGTATGCCACTGCGTATCCATTGTAACAAAATCTATCAGACAAACTGGCCTTGTATCAACACTGTATCCTAACTATAGAGGCTCTGTTTTAAAACCATTCGTCTTTATCACGTCGAGTTTTGAAAGGTTCTTCGATTTGCTGTCAGCGCAGCCATTAGCTTTGTCCTCCTCGCCTCCTCTCCCCCTCGCCTAGCCTTATATCTTTTTAACAAAATAATCTTCAATCTCGTTATATTGTGTTTGTAAAGCTTGTGTTCGAACATTGAGCCCGTTAAAAAACTGAAACTTCATCATTTGCGTTCACATTCGTTCAGGTTAACTATTGGAACGGCCGTCGTGGTGACACCCGGATATTAGAATCTTTAAATTAACGCCTGTCGTAACCACTAGATCGCTTTTTTGTGCTTTTTTTAGCATTAATGTTGGTCTGATTTGTTTCAAATTTGGCTTAAAAATCGGTTTCGGGTAGCTTCAGCAAAATCCGTTCAGCAGTTTCAAAATGGCAGCCATTCTATATCTAAAACAATCATGACGTTTTTATCTTGAACTTATTTGAAAATCTGATTTCGGTGTCAAAATCGGCACAAATTATTTCTAATTTTATTAAATATGGTGGAAGTAAGAAAATTTGACGGCGGTCATGGTTTATTTTCGTTGTAATATAGTTTGAAAACTTTAATGTGCTCTTTATTAATGCCGATTTGATTCAGGCTTGGCACAAAAACTGATTGTGAAAAACAGTCAAAAAGTTTCAAAATGGCGGCCTTTAAGTTTACAAAGTCTATAGAATTTAAGAAAATGAATTTCCCAACGGGTCAGGGTTTATTTCTATAATTTTATAGTAGAAAATGTTGATTATGGAGATTTTAATAGTTATATTTTAAAAATGGTTACAATTTGCGGAACAACTGTGTGCTTAATTTATTACTAGCTGGTAAAAGGTTGATTCAGTGCATTTTCATTTGGGTCAGATTTGTATGTTATCATCGGTTTTGTTAAGTATACATAAACACAATAATCTGTAATCAGTGTTTAATTTGCATTGTCCGTGATCGTGTTACGTGACATAATTGACTGACAAATTAAGAAAATCTATAGATCCGATTTAGCCTATATAGAAGGAAAATTTTGCACAGATGGCTTGTAAGGTCACTGCGGCCGGCCTTGCGCGGGGTCGAACCCACGATCTGTTGTTTCAGTCCGAGGTTCTCTTTGTTAAAATTACCTTTGCTGCTTACGAAACCAGTGACACAACCGTCACCGTCTCACCTAACCTACTTTACGCAGACTTATTATTTTGGCTCTGTGGGATAGGTCTATACGGCCGCTGTAACAATTCTATTATAGAGAAACGTTATAGCCTAACTTAATAAAATCTGGGTTGATATTTGGGAGACAAAGAATTTATCTGATTAACAAGTAGCCTGATACTGACTGAACTAAGGCGAGAGAGTTGATGGTCGATTTCATTTTGAAAAGTTGTTATAGCCTACTTATAATAAATAACATTTGTTATAGCTATAATATATAATATATCATTATTTGGAATCTTTTTCTTACTTTTAAGAAGAGGGCTTCAGTGGAAATTCAGACATGCCACTGTTAAAGCACTGCGTGTCATTTTTGTTCCAACTGCCAACTACCCCCTTGTAACCTAACAAACTTTTACAGCTAATGGAGTAACAAAACAGATGTCAATGTAGTGCGATATTTAATTGTGCGTTTATTGAATGATGTTTGGTCACTAACGGAGTGCGTTGTAGATATCTTTTCATTACCTTAATACTGTTCAAGGAACAGTAGACCTGCAGAATTCATATTTGCTTGACCACAGCTCTGACGCGCTCGTAACCTTTTCCGCCAATTTATTAACTACTGACCGTAATGTTTAGTTTCTGAACTACTTTTATTGGAAAGTTTAGGCCGTTTCTCAAAGAAACGGTCAAAATTGATAGGTCTTGCATTTCAGCTAATATTATGACAGAATCAGTAACTACACTAGTCATCGTTAAACCGAAACGGAATAGGGGAAATTTTACACAAACGTCGTTCAGGTTTTATACAAAACATCTTCGTACTAAATTTCAAAACGATGTCGGTGATTTTGGACAAAACTGCGTACATTCGTCTTCGCTTCTAACGAAAGTAAACGGGGGGGGGGATTCCTAACACTACGTCGTTCGAGCTTCGTACAAAGTACCTTCTTAGCAGATTGCAAAACAGTAGGACTGTGCATTTGGCCGTAGTTAATAGACGTTTATCACTAAGAAATATGTAGCGCTTTTATCGCTGACGTGTGAAGGCTATTAAAAATAACAATGTTTAATTAAATAAGTGAACACTTTTATATATTGTAACAATAAAAGTTGCATCTGATTAACCCTGACCGCCGTCTGGTTAGCATTATTTATAATGCATATTTTAACGTTGATTACGATGCACTAAGCTTGTAAAAGTAAATTATGAAACATGTTTAATTAAAACCTCTATTAATTCCTTTTTTTTGCTTGTACTGGTACTAAAACAAGAGTATTAATATTATAATGTCTGCAATTTATGATTTATAGGTTATTATTTACAGTTTATTCAGATAACTCGTATATTATGGGAGAAACCATTGTAGTGTTAAATCAATTGTTTGCGTAAACCTTGCTTGAAACGCATCACCGTTACACACTCTGGCATTCTAAATGTTTTTAGAAAATTTCTGTTGAAAATTGCCTAAAAACTGGCGTCTGCGAGACAGCTGCGTGCCGCGATTATTATTTGTATAGAGTAGATATAACAGTTTATCTTACCGACTATTCTCTCTCCGATCGCTTTTACCAACAATTCCGTCTTCCGATCAATTTTACCAACAATTTCCTCTTCCGATCGCTTTTGCCAACAATTTCCTCTCCCGATCTTTTACCAGAAATTTCCTCTTCCAATCGCTTTTACCAACAATTTCGGATCGCTTTTACCGACAATTTCCTTTTCTGATCGCTTTTACCGACAATTCCCTTTTCTGATCGCTTTTACCAACAATTTCCTTTTCTGATCGCTTTTACCAACAATTCCCTCTTCCGGTCGCTTTTGTTGAAAGCGTGAAATGTTTTCACTGAGCGTTTAGCGTTTTACGTCTCCATTGTGTATTGTTAGATATTATTTTACAATGTAAATCCCTTCTGTACTGTAGTGCATCCATCCAGGCAAGGAGCCTCTAATTGGTTACGCTGCCGTTGGCAATGCAGTTGTACCAACCTTGCGACATGAAATTATTATAATTGCAATTAGCGAGCGTTATCGTTCGTTGGATGAGATAATGTAATCGATTTTCGGACGTATCTAGAAATGTTTTGTTTACAAATTAATTTAACGATTACTTCATTATCAGGTAATCCTGACAAAAATTTAAAACACCATGACACGGAGTACCATGATGGTCTCGCTGCCTGAAGGTACATTGAGGTTATTACGTTTTTATTTTCTCACCGTAGAAGTTCAACAGAGCGGAATTTAAAACTAGATTGCGAAGCCCTTTTATTTTAGAGCAATTAAGAAAATCTTATTTTTTCAAAATGGGCTGATTTTTTCCTCAAATGTATTCATAATTATCCAGTAAAAATTGATGGGTTGCTAGAGCTCCAACAGATTTCGGATCAGAAGCTGTCAGAAGGTATGAAAAACGGGCGTAATAACAGAAAATAGATCCCTCAGGTTTTGGTCATACGTAGTGTGGCAAGGTTATAAAAACAGTTAAATTATTATTTAGGAGTAAATGAGAAAAAAAAATAGTTGTATTAAGTTGTCAGCTTTACTAAAAACAGACCGGCTATAACTTGGCACAACTTAATGTGTTAGTGTAGATCTAATATTTTTTGTTACTAATTTGCTTTAACTTTAACATTATTAATGCAAAGTTCGATAATGAAACTAAGTCACTTTTACGGTAACTTCAGATAGAAGGGGGATAAATGGTGCATGTTATTTTTAATTCTAGGTTAGGTTTATTTGACAAAAATTTGCCAATTTACAGCTGCGAGCGTAACAAGCAGGTTGAAACCATCGCGTGTGATGTTAAATGGCCGGAATAACCTTTTTTAAAAGTATTTTGGATTGCACGTTAATATTTTGTATTTTTTGTTCGCAGGTGAGTTATCGTACTAGATTCTTGGATTGCTGTTTGTTTCGTAAGTAGATTAGTTTTTACTTTTTCATTGCTATTATCCAAAATTACGATACGAAATATGATGTTTGTAAACTATACTGTGATGTGTAATGTGAAAACACAATCAGCTGATTCAATTAACCAGCTGATTGAAACGTCGAAATGAGTTTGAGGTTAGGATTTCAATAAATCCGCGATAAAAATAGAACGCTGTTTGCCGTACTGCCATTCTTCCGGAGGGAACAGCAGGACCCGGGAGTGCTGTTTGTGTTGGTCGGCATTCGTCTTGTTCCCTCTACGGCATTTGTCACACTGAGAGACGTGTTTTGTTGCTGTGAATAACTTACTGTATATCTTTAGTATGCTGTTTGGCGGAAATCAAGCACAAATTTTCACACAAGTTATCAAAGTTTCTCAAAACCGGTTCAGCAGATTTTGCTGAAATTTTTTGGCACACAGTATTTGAAGAATCATTTTAACTAGTGTTATGTTTTAGGCTGGTTGTGATGTTGGATTTTGAGCGTCGCAGGTCTCAAATTAAATAGAATTCAAAATTATTGTTTCTGTCCGTAATCGAACCGGTGACCTTGCGCGCTAATAAACACTACACTACGGAAACATCGAAGTTTGACCGATTTAAATACGCCTATATAAAATGAATGGTTAATTTAATGTTGGCAGTGTTTAGTAGTTTTCTATTGCTTTGTAAAGATTAACTGATTTCATTGAACAGCTGATGGGCTATAAGTTTTAGCTTATGTTGTTAAAAACTAGCTTTGTTAGTTTGTCGTTCGTTAGCTATGATAATAGTGTTAATCCTGTCACTTCTTTATAAAAACTTACCGCGTACCCTGTGTTATTAATACATAAACAGACAAGCGGTGTAGCTCGATCAATCTTGTGATATCGCGTTTGCACGATTTGATCCGGAAAGTAGGCGCAAGTCGTACGTCATTTTCTGAACGGCTGTATCGACAGTTTGGAAAGCGTCTAAACAGTAAAGCATAAAGTATGTTACTTTCTCGTGAAGTTTTAATTTTGCACTTTGCGAAGAGGCGTAATTTATAACAGCGTGTAAGAAAACAGATAGGTAATCGGAAATTGTATTTTCTAAGCAATGTTTGTACAACATATCGCTCTTTCTATATGCAATATTAGAGTAATAAGTAAACAGATAATACAGGTGTAGTTTTAAGCCTTAATTTTGAAATTATAAGTCCTTTTTATTTATTTTATTTATTTCACAGTCATAATTAGCGTTAAAATCTGTAAACATTTTTTCAAACATCCAATTACACTGAAAATAAAAACGTATCTTGACCTTAAATTTTTTAATTTCAACGGATTTTGAAAATTCATGATGACATCGGCTTTTCAAACATATTTAAGGCAAAAATATTACTGGCCGCCATTTTGAAACTGTTGAACTAATTTTGCTGTTTAACGAACTTACTTAAGCTGTTAACAATAATCGATTTTTTCTGCCCCGTTTGAATAAAATTTGACCAACATTGCGAAGTGAGCGTGCTAAAACGAGCGCGTGCGCACACACCGGAAATTCACTAATAAAACCACGCATTTCTGCTTCAGGTGCATTAGGTAGGCTATTTAACGGTTGCATACTTGTACGTATGCAGCGTTTTTTGTTGTAAAGTGAATCGGGTACTACAGCCTGTTGTGTCGTTAGGACCAGTTTTTTTCTACAGCAAATTAGGTCTCGCATCATCGTACACGCTTATCTTATCTACGGTAAACACGGGAACAGGCTGCGTCGTTATCACGGTACAAGTTAATGACCTTGGTGATCGAAAAATCCAACTTTTTTCGATTATTTTTACAGATTTTCATTTAAAAAATTGAATGCGGGTGATTTCATCTACGCTGTGTTCAGAGACTGTAGTGTTTGTAGTAAATTTAATTTTGTTGAGTTCGTTACCTAGTAAAATCCATTCAAAAAGGGATTCGTTCGTCATAAAGCGTTTAGTGTGTGTGTGTGTGTGTGTGTGTGTGTGTGTTTTCGGGTTTAGGCACACACACTTTTGGTCCTAATTGATTGGTTCAAAGTAATTATTAAACAAATTTAAATCTACCCTTTGTGTTGATTTTAACTCTCATTTTAAATATTGTAAAATCAGATTTTCAAAAATGTGTAATACAACTCTAGTTATATTACATGATGTTTTACGTGATGTTATAATAATATTTTTTGCAAATTCACGCCATCACGTCAGCTAAACAGGTGCGTATCCCTAATTTGTCAAACTAACACGGTTTTTGTAGGTTTTGAATTGAAATAAATTACGCGTAATTACGAGTAATAAGAGAGTGATATTTTATTAAAACTATTTGTTAAGCAAACTAGGTGGCATTCTTCGTACTGGCTGACAGAAGTGATTTTTGTTTTTTCAAGCACATTGAGGCCTTCCTAAATGTAAGTGTGCGTTATACTCGGGTACCGCGAGGGACGTCTAAATCCTCTCAAATACATGAAGGCAGATCATTGGTTTATATAGAAGTAATAGAATGTCAAATTAATTAAAATGTGTTACGGGTTGGCATTCGTTGTTTATAACTATTCGTATACACAATAAACCATTGTTCACTATGAACAACAGCAATTAAAAACGTAAAACGTTAATCTTGTACAATACACCCAACTGTTAATGCTCTAATAATTATGATGCCTGGGCTGAGGGTATAATAGGCCTACAACGCGTGTAGACTCTGGGAACAATTTTGTTTTTAATGGGTTGGGTACGTAGTATAATGTTGTTAACAGTAATTTATTATTGAACTTTAAGAATAGTATCGTATACAATGTGAAAGATATATTTAGTTAACTGTATACACTCTAACAAGTATGCGCTAGATGGGTTGTGCGTGTAGGATAATCGTGCTAATTGTAATTTTAATATTAATTTATTATTGAACTTAACGGAACAATTTGTATTTACTTAATGTGAAAAGTATGTAATATTTAATTATTCTAACAAGTATGCGCTAGATGGGTTGTGCGTGTAGGATAATCGTGCTAATTGTAATTTTAATATTAATTTATTATTGAACTTATTTTTATACATATTATTAAAGTACAGTCTTGTACATAGTATATGAAAAATATATTTAGTTAACTGTAAACGTTCTAACAATTTTATGCTAGATGGGATGGATATTTACTATAATGGCGTTAATTATAATTTAATATTTATTTTCGAAGTTTTTTATATACGTAATTTTTAATCAAATAAATATTGAACGTACGTAGAATGTTACATTTTTCACATGTGATATGGGAATTTCTCATGTGAAATAGCTGTAAATTTCTCGCACATCAAAAGCTTATTTGCCAACCCATGTGCCGTGAGAAAGACTGGACTACAAGTCAGCAAATGCGAATCTGGAGTACTTCCATATTGGACTAACCACTCTGTTTGGAACAGGGCTTTAAAACCTTTCATTTGATACATATATATATATATATATATATATATATATATATATATATACCAGCAGCATAAGATGTCTTACGTGATGTCATATTTTTTTAAATTTCAGTAAAATTCGTGATTGCATTTTTTTTGTTTTAGTTTTTCCTCCTAGGAAATGTTAAATCATTTTTTAGTTACTGATTTAAAACAAAATATATTTAAATCATACATTGTGCCCATACACTACGTTCAAAAACTTCGGCATAGAAATAAAACATTCAAATTGAACATATGACCCAAAACTGTTCTACCGATTGCAATGAAATTCTGTACAAACATTTAGTTAGTTAAGACCCTAACTAAATTATTTATTATTTTCGAAAATAATAATCGATTTAATTAAAAAAAAAAAACAGTGACAAAAAGATGAAAACAATTTCTTGGAATTTGTCTCTTAAGAATTAGGTTAGAAGCAACTTATTATTATTATTTATTTAAAACTTTTTTGTCATTTTGATTTACAGAAAAGGAAAAAAGTGAAACTTAAACGTGAACATTATTTTTCTTGTAATTGTTTTGTGAAATTATTGGTTTTCGAAATAAAAAATTTCAAATGGCCGCCATTTTCAAACGTAACAGTTGATCAATCTGATTATTTTTTTCAAAGTAATAAAGTTTTTTTGTTAAATAAACAAATTGGCAGGTAGATGAGTAATTATTTGGATCGCATGCTCAATCGAATATTTTAGTTATTTTGTCCCAAAGAAACCATATCATTAAGTCTTGGTACGTAATTTCTGGGATAACATGTATACCTTTTTACTCATAGTTTAGGCACGGCAGGTGTGCTGACAACCTAAAACAAGACTTTCATTCACTAAAATTAAAACACAACTAAATACCCAACGGATTTAATATTTTATCTATATAATGAAAGTGTCCACTTATCAAACAAGCGTTACAGTGTCTCTAGTGCTTTGAATAAAAATAACTAAAACCGACCTTATCAGAATAAATATGAAACGAAGAAGCCTCGGGGTCACTTGTATGGCGGACGGTGTCGGATGTTTTTTTTTTTTTAATTAAAATGTTCGGTCGCCGAAACTGTTTTTATCGTTGCGCTTTTTTGCAGCCTGCGATCTAAAGCCCTCCAAGTGCCGATGCCTTTGGATTAATTAAATTAGTTTTGTTTTAGTCCGTCATCGATTGGCAGCACTGCTTTGTGACCGTTGCGAATCTATAATACTCCTTGCAGTATTTAAACAGTGTTTTCGAACTGTGCGAAATCGGGTATATTTGTTTTTCTCTCCGCTGTTTTGTATTGTACATTTTACTGACACATTATAATTTAGGAAAAGTTTTCAGTGCGAAATTTTCTATTTTGTAAGTTATAGAACGAATTTGTAACCTATAAACGTTACAGAGTAGTGTTAATGTCAGTTACTGAGGCTCAGGGTTAAGAAAAACGTGCGTAATGTAAAACCTAATTACGTTTTTCCTCAAACTCGTAAAAAAGCGTGTCAAATGTTTTTATTGGGTGCCTCTCTATGCAGGCGGTTTTAAAGGACGTTTCGTCGGTCGTTGACCGTTTTTTAAATTTCTTACGTCGTGTTTGGTTTATTTTATGGTTACGTTATGGTTTTGTTGTGCATTGTTATAAGTTTTATTTTATTTATCCTTTTTTTAATATAATTTTTGTTAATTAGTTTTAGTTCAGTCATTAGTTATAGTTTTTGTTTCTCCTACTCACTCTTTTGTTATATTTTGTTGTTTTTCACATATTTATTCTTGTTTATACAATTTATCAATGTTATCTACTTTGTTAGTGTTTATTTTTTAATGTTCCCCGTATTTGAAATTTCACTTCACGTTCTGTAGAATATTTTTTTACTACATCGTTGTAAGAAACTCATTAAAAAAAAACCAGGGCCAAACGGTTAGTATATTTCTAGAATGCAGTATCTGTTGGTGCATATACACACCACAAGAGGTATTGAATGATTAAAGGTTTTGCTGCGTCAGGTCAGGTTAGGGTTAGGTCCGCGGGGAATTCGTTGTAACGTTATTCCATGATATAATTAAGTGGTAAACACGCTGTGTAAATTGTCCCTCCCCTCCTAGTCTCTTCGTTTGAAATCCAAACGACATACAGTCACTAGAGACGTCTCGATTATTATACGTCGTAGTTTTCCGTATATGCTTTTCATAAGTCGATTGCTGTTTTCTACCGTGGCGATTTTCTATCGATTTTGTAATGAATGAATGAATTTGTAGCGCTACTATTGCACTGCGACCTTTGTAGATCTGTTGTGCATCCTGAAATGCTCAGTTGCAGTGCCTTCTCCAATAGTAGTCTTCATATCGGCTAGGATTTAGAAAGGATTCTCAAAGTGGGCAGCACCCCTCGCATCTAAATGGTGACATAACATTTCGTTATTGAAGTGCCTGCAGATTTCCTTTGCTTAGTTTCTTTCAGTTTTCTTTCTCTTCGCCCTTATCACGGGCTTTTTGCTCCATTTGGCCATTTTTGTTGTGCGGTAAGATAGCGTTCGTTTTATCTTACATTCTTACTTATGCTTCACCTACAAGTAGCTAAGGAAATGATGTCTGCCCACACAAGAGTTTTGCATGCATGGGTAAAGCTAAGGCACACTGTGAGGTCTCCAGGGTTTGTTTGACACACCATTAGGCCAGTGCATTCACTCAATCAGCACGGGTAGTTTTATAATTTAGATTTAGCCAATATATGTATGTGTGTCTTGAGTAGATGGTCTAGAGGTAAGGTGGGATTTGTTAAGCCTTCTCCGGAATCGATTGTGTAATATAACACATTTCTCATTTTATATTTGACTAAATCTGTTTTAAAGGGATTTTTAGAACTCCCCCACCCATTGCCTATTTTCTGTTTTTTGTCGATATTTCTCAACTGTTGGGTCCTGGAAAAATGTACTGTAAAAATATAAGAACGTAAGTTCATGCGTACAATGATAAAATTTTGAAGGCGGTGTAGAGTAAACAGCTGATTTCGCATCACAGCTGTTCCTCAACTTAATTTCTTACCAATGTCTACAACGATGTAAATATATAACAGCAATAGAATCGTTTTAATTTTTATTTGTTCTTAATATTAAAATATTCGTGTTAAACTGTGATGAATACTATCGACTCAAGCGATTTATTTAATTAATTTTGCTGTAATTGACAACATATTTGGTAATTGTTTTGCAAGTGTTTTACAGCGTTGTGAATCGATAGATATCAAGTATAGTCACGTTGAAAATAATTGAAATTATTGCAGAAGGAAATTGTTTATGCAGAAGTAACAGGTGGCAGAAAACCTTCCGTATTTTGGATAGGCCTATACTGAAGTTATTTGTGACGATAGATATACGAGGTAGGGTCAATAAAAATTTATTGAAAGTGCGTATAATATTTTAACCTTATTTTCCTTCAGAATACATACACTTCTTCCACCGTTCGTACAAATATTGACAACACTCCTGAAAGTCATTTTTGGTCATTTAGCCGTTTCCTCGTATTTTCAGTCGTGGAAACAAATAAAAATCCGGTGGTACAAGGTCGGGAGAATATGAAGGGTTTTCCAGAGTTGTGACATTGTGCTTGGCAAGGTATTGTTTCACCATCAGTGATCGATGTGACGGGACATTGTCATGCAACAAAAACCAATCGTTCCCTGCCCATTTTTCAGGTAGTTTTCATGTAACTGCATCTCGTAGCCGTTTCAGTATCTCCTTGTACAGTTCTTTGTTAACTGTTTTCCATTCAGGAATAACTTTGTAGTGAATTAAACCAAACACTTAACGTCAGTTTACCACGGCCTCTGTCCAAGCGAACTTTTTCCTTTCTTCTTTATGTTTTTGATTTTCATTCAGAAGACTAACTTTATGTCCGAGAGTCGTAAGGAAAAAACATGTTTTACCTAATTCCATTCCGAGACTGAAAATGACATTCAAGGGGCATCGCTACGAAGCTGCTACACGAAATTTCCAAAAATGACTTTGAGCAGTGTTGCCAACAATTGCATGAAAGGCAGAAGAAGTGTGTGCATGCAGAAGAAGAGTATTTTGAAACAAAATAAGATTATTTTAGTACTTTCAATAAATTGTTATTAATTCCGGTAACTTTTTGTCCCTACTTCGTATTTAGTTTTTTGTGGGCGTATTTCCTAAAAACTAATTGTGGATTTTAAAAAGTAAGTTTCTCATCTCAATGGTTAATGTAATGAAAATTAGTCCTATCTACATTGTCTTGCGAACCATAGTTAATGCGCCATGGCATATTCGTAATAATGATATCCACCGGGAATTTAAAAAGTCACCACTGTGTCTGAAGAAATGTGCTCAAAGCCACGTGAAACGACTGAAATATCATGTTAACGAGGAGGAGTGTAGTTCTGCTGGATAACGAAGAACTGTACACAAGACAAGAGGATCAAACCTTTTGAACTCGCACTGTAGTCAGGACAAACTGGGAGCGCCGATGGGTTAGCCTGGCATATATATTACTTGTTAAATGTAAAATTATTGTTAATTTTGTAACTAGTTTCTCTAAAAAATTATAATAATAAAGTAAAAGTATCTGTTTTATGATCACTTTAAAAATCACGGCACGCAGCTGTCTCGCTGACGTCATGGAAGCTAATTTTAAAATATTAATATTTTTATTGCATTTTTTTGAAAATCCCACTTTATTATCATAAACAACGTTAATATTTGCATGATGTTATTACATCGACACATTCAAATTACAAGTAGTCGCAATTTTGACACTGTTGGTGTGTGTGTGACAGAGAGAGACTTTTACGACCACTTAAAAAGTGACACGGTATTCGGGTCTGAGTCAGTGGATAGCTCATTTTCCAATGGATATTGCCTAGATTATTTTAACAAATTGAAGTGTTTTCTAACGAGGAATGCTTAATAGACTCGGCTCTGTGTGAACGAGCTCAGCGAACACGTGCATGTCGTTGGTGGAGGGTGTGTGGCAGGTACATACAGTATAGTTGCGTGACTTTTGGCCATTACTGTACATGTCTTATCAAATCAAAATTGTAATCAGTGTGCCTTTAACGCCTGCGGCTGCATTACCGTTCATCCACTGCCGAGGGTTCACGAATTTAGTATTACCTGAGGAGAAGAGAGCTGGGGTGATTGCTTGTAAGATCGTCGGTCCTTAGGCATGATGCATTTGTCGAGGGAAAGATAAAAATTGAAGTCGTTTTTTAAACAGGTAGACTTCTTTCTTCCACTTCTTTCGATGTTTAGTTGTTTATTAATATTTCAATAAATAATAATTATTATATTGAATAATAATATAATAGGCTTGATTTAATAAATTGCCACTTTACCACTATTCTTTTTACCTTCAAAATCTATTATAAAAATACGAGTTTAAATTATTGTGTGTGTGTGTGTGTGTGTGTGCGCGCGCTCTCTCTCTCTCTCTCTCTCTCTCTGTCTTTTTGCATGATCACGTTCAAAATTTTGGCCTGATTTGTTTGAAACATTACACAAAAATCGATTATGTTAATAGCTTAGACAAGTTCGTTCAACATTTCAAAATTATGGTAATTTTAAATCATTAGAAATTCATAACTCTTTTCATTCTCAAATATGTTTTTGAAAATCTAATTTCACCAACAGCGTTAAAAATTGCATTTTGGATTTTCAAAGATTATATACGTAGATTTTATTGCTGATTACGATGGTGGAATCAGTATTTCAAAAATGGTTAGGTAAAGAAAAATATTCAAGGAAATTTGGGACTATCACGTTAACGAGACAAATGCCTGTCATCATTATCTCTCATATATTATTACTTTAACCATTCCGATCGGTTTTGTACCAAAATAAGGACATGTTATAAAAGAACTACATATATGGGTACCCACAGGTTCGTGAGAACACCATGGAACTATCATGCTTCATACTTGTCCATTTTAAGGCTTTACAATAAAATAAAACCGATAAAAGAAAATGAAATTCCAGGAGCAGTGTAAAGTGTCCTCACCAGAGTGCAGCACAATGGTGACAAATAATGTGTGTACCAAAACAGCTGATTTCTAAGAAAACATTGTTGAAAGTAATATTTAAATTATTATTGTGCAAAAGTAAATGTTATTAAATAAGACTGTGTTTTTAATAAACTGTAAATACTGTATCATAATTTAGATATGTAATGTAAAATCTGGTTGTTTTAACAGAAGAAAAGGTGGTACAACTTCTTGTTTAAATTAACACAACTTCTGTGTTAAATTATTCGTTTCTTTTTACTATTAACTGAGAAAGGTCGCGCACAGACCCATTAGCATTTATAATGGGCTGATTACGATGGTACATTCACATTGTCATAAAGTTAAGGGTAGACAAAACACTTTGTGATATTGTTATCGTTTAGAAATTCGAGCAAGACATCTGCGTACGTGACGCTCTGTATACAGTCCAGTAGGCCACCACATTCCTGCTTGACATACCGCTTGGATAGCGTCCAGTGGATGCGGGCCTAATGGTGTCGCACATTTATAATTCTATGTTTTGCTTTAGTTGTTTGTTCAACTGACGTCTAATTATACAAAGCATTTACTGCGCCCTTTGTGTCTTCTGTCTTTTACGTGCTTACCTTACTGTCGGATTACTTTTTTTTAAGCTGCCGTAGTTAAATCTTAGACTGCGAATTACAGGCAGTGTTGTTAGCGACTATACATGGGAGAACCATTTTAAGAAGTGAAATAATTAATAATTTATCTTACATTTTTATTTCACAAGTTTTCCTGTACTATTTACACTTACCCGGTGGATTTTTTTAATACACTTCAGTTTTTTTTTTTAATTTAACCAGTACTCGCTGTGATCACTCTTTAAATCACAAGTTGTTTGTACCAAAACAGCTGATCGCTAAAAACATTGTTGAAAGTAATATTTAAATTATTACTGTACTCAAGACATTTAAATATTTAAATACGTATTTATCGAATCAGTTTAGAAAGTAGTCAGTAAGACAATCTTGGCCAATCGTAATACATAAATATTATTAAATAATACACTCTGCTTTTAACAAACTAGAAATACTGTAACATAATTTAGGTACTTATGTAAAATTCGGTTATAGTAGGTTTCTTTTATAAATATTTCATTTAGATACAGTGTTAAAATGCAGTCATTAATTTTATAGGTTATAGTTTTAAATATGAATATAGAATAAAGTATTTACAGTTATAATCATAATTATAATTTGTGACGATTTTATCGCTGATTTGTCATTTTTCCGGTAAAAAGTTATTAATGAAATAAAAACACTTTTGTATGTTTCCACAGCTTTTTTTATTGGAGTCTTGCCAACCAAGGTTTTACTCATTAGAGCCTGTTGAGCGAGCGGCCTTGGCATTGTTTTAACGAGTGAAACCTTGATCGGCAAGACTCCGATAAAAAAAGTTGCTGAAATATACAAGTGTTTCTCATGTCATCAATATAATGGATTTCCAAGAAGTACCAACGGTATTGTTATAAATAATATAAAAAGTTAATTGTTGTCATAATATTGTTGGGCCTGGTTTTTTGGATATTCGCATCTCATCACTTCAGCAAAACATTTGCGTAATGTGGTTTGATGTCAAAGTAATTTTTCATTTTTAGATATTGCCAAACGAAAATTCTGTTGTGTCTTAAAGAAATAGTTGTCTGGATATTTCTGTCTAAGCACGTAGTTTAAATAATTATTTGAATGTTAGACAATTTGTGCAACGAGATTCCGCAACTTTCAATCCTTAAATAGTTCCTACACATTCATCGGCGACATTTAAATTCTCTTATAATATAAACGTCAAGGTCACAATGTACCAACTCTAAATGGCGGAAGGTTAAATTCCAATGCCAACTAATTAAATTTAGCTCATTAAAACGATTAAATTCCGCGATCCATACGAGCAATAATTGGAAAACTTCAGTAACCATCAAACCTAAATTTAGACCTTACTTTTAATTCAAATGTAATGACATATTTTCTTCATCGTCAATTTAAAATATTAAATATTAAAATATCACGGTACCCAGCTATTCGCTGACGTGATAGAAAAGAATTACCGAATTTTTCTTTGTTTTTATTACCGTTTTTTTAATCCTGATATCACAATCAGCATTATAATCTGCATGTATTAGCATTTTAAATTTCCAGATTACGTCGAAAATACGAAAACGAACTCTGACCGCCGTATAAACATTCCTTTATTTTCACGGATTTTTAAAATTCGAAATGCTAATTTATGCAGTTTTTAATGCTGATGATGAAATCTTTCAAAAACGTTTAAATCACGAGAGTGATGAATTTTTAAAGATTTCAAATGGCCGCCATTTTGAATCTTTTGAACGTGTTATGCTGATCAACCTAGCCTACTTGTCTAAGCTATTACTGTAATCAATATTTGTGCCAAGTTTATTCAAATCGTATTGGTGAAATGTGATTTTCAAAAGCGTGTAGGATGAACGTGTTTTAGATTTTGAATGGCCGCTATTTCGGAACGATTTTTTTTTTCAGTAACTAATTGTCTGAGACGCTGCATTATCGAAATCAACTCGCCGTTTGTGCTAAAACGTATTAAAATTTAATAAGAACGCGTTTCTATCTTTTAAATATAAATATTTATAAGTGCGATTATGTTTTAAAACTCTAACATAGAAAATGAGAAATAATAAGTTTGGAGGCGTGGTGGGGGATGCCAAGTCAGCTTCAAAATCGAACCTACATAGATCCCAACGACGCCATTTGACTCCGCTTTCAGTGACTGCACTTACGTTGAAAACAATAGGTTACGTGTTGAATGCATAGATGGCGCCTAGCTTTAAGGTTCATTTTCTAATGGAAATGGTGTAATACGGAGCGGAGGGAACACAATTAAATAACGGAATCGCTGTGCCGAACGGAAACCACGACCAATAATTAATCACGTGCTAATGTAATAGAATAATTCTTTACGCCCGGTGTGGGAATTAAGGGTAGTTGGGGAGAGTGCTTTTGTTGGTACATTTCTGCATCGGAAGCCGGACGTGATTGTAATACGTATTTTACACTGTTTTAGAGTTCATACTGAAGTGCATGCGTAAATACACAGGCCGTTTTCAACAGTAAATATAATGAGGGTAGGGTGGTGCGAGGGTAAAGGGATTTGAACAGCTGCAACAAGTTTGTGCAACTCTTCTCCGTTTAGTTTTTCCCTTAGATTTCAAAAACGAGGCATGCATTTACGTGTGTAGTTTGCTCAGATGTCGGTATATTTTCAAAAAAAGAATTGTTTTTTAAATTTGTAAAAAATGTGATATTTTCAAACGATTTTGATCAGACTTTGCCACAATGCCTTCAAAACAACGTGTAGGAGGATTGATGTCCGAAAGATTTTTCAACACTGAGAAATAAAACATTTGAGGCTTCTTCGGTTTATTCTGAAATTGTGTTTTTTTTATCAAAATTACTACTGAAATAATAGTTCTGAGGCTTCTTTTAAGTGAACAATATTCGGACAAGTTCTGCAGAACCGATTTTAAGAAAATAAGTCCATACCTTTCGGACAGGATTTTTTTAATACGTTTAAAATCTCCAAAATTTAACGTTTTTGTGCATATTGTCGTTAATAATATTCATTTTTTTAGATAAAAAACAGTACTCTATTTTCAAAGAACTCTGTTTTATCAATTCGTAACGAAGTGTAGCTGTAGACAAATTTGGCAACACTGTGTGTAAATCAGCTGTCAAACCGGTGACTAAATTACGGTGTGTCTACATACTGCAACACACGTAAGTACCTCTATATAGAGCCTGCAATCATTTCCTCGCTCTATTTTCACCAACAAAAGACAGTTGACAAAACCAATCAAGACGGGAACTGATGTACAAAACACGTAAAGGGAACGCCATTGTAATGAACATACGTGTGCCAACATAACAAAACGAAACAAAAAAACCGCAGTGTTGCCAAAGCTTTTGTTCTTTGTTAATCCCGGGCGGGCTATCGCTGACGCAACGCTGATCGACTTTTTATTCGCTTCGCTTCGATCGGAATATTCGGCAAGCTCCAGTTAATGGGCGATGCAGTCGGTCAGGTGTTAATCACCTGTTACCATGCACTTTTGTATAAGTTGTGCCAATTAAAATTAATTGTACGAGTGTTATTGTTGTCTGCAGAAACATTGTAAAATTAATTTTTCCGTTACACAGTTATGCGGTTTGGTTGTTATGATTATTAAGTAATTATAAATCAATTACGTTTTGCGTTGCAATTAATTGTCTTATTAATAGTTATTTCCGTACATTCGTGTGAAATAACGGTCATTATAATTAGCGAATTTCAATTGAAAAATAATGAGCAGTTGGAACGCCATTATAGTAAGATCCATACCTGGGTCTCAATCCGACTTGGTTCAAAAATCAAATTTTGGTAATAGCTTGGGAACACGTAGCCTACGTTAACTAGCAAAATGGCCCCAGTCTGAAACGTTTTTTTACAACTATACCATCGTAATCAGCTTTATAAACTTCAGTAATTTAGTGTTTTGAATTTTAAAAGTCCAAAAATTATAAGTAATTTGACGGCGATCAGGGTTGAAGTAACTACTCTTAATGCTGTCCATGTTCGTGAAATGGGATTTTCAAAAGAGGATAAGATAAACAAAAAGAAATTCTATCACGTCAAACACTAATATGAGCGTATTTTAATGCGATTATGGTGATGAAAACGGATTTTCAAAATAATGTAAAATAAAAAGAAATAATTGTAAATTCGCTTGCATCATGTCAGCGAGAAAATGCGTGTCATGATCATTATATATATATATATATATATATATATATATATATATATATATATAATTTTATTTTAAGGCGAAAAGCACATTGAGGCTATTTTCGCCTCCCTAAATGTAAGTGTGCGTGTAAGTCGTAAGTGCAGTGTTGTAAGTGTAAGTGTGTGTTAGATTCGGGTACCGCGAGGGACATCTAAATCCTCTCAATAGGTGCAGCTAGTCTGCACCCCCTGCAGGTTTATAAATATATTAGTCTAAAATACAGTAGGCCTACTAAATACTTAGTAGTTGATATTAACTTTAAAACACATTTTTATTAGGTTAAAAATGTGTAACTTTTGTTCTTGAAATTGGTATATCTTCATAATATGACCTTAATTTCAGCGAAATTTTAACTAACCAAATTTCAGAGTGATGTTTGTTTTTTCGATTCGAACATTTTTATACCAAAAGTTCGCTGGTGAATAATTTGAAAACTGTATGTATTGCATTGAATGAATATAACCGGACTAGAAGTACAGCCACCATTATAAAAAGTTGCTCGATATCAGCGGCAAGTTATGTCCCAAGTAATTGCCGCTACGAACTGCCTTGTATATTGCAAGGAGTGAAGATTTTTGAAGTAATGGACAGTACTATTATCTTTTTAACTGTAGTTGGACAAAATGCCGCAAGATGTCGCTAGCAGGTATCTCACCTTTCATAAGGGTTATATCAGTCTGTTGATATCATTACTCTTGAAAAAGATCTTTACAGGTTTGCTTAAGTGTAAGAGATGTGCAGCCTGGCTTATGTCCAGTGCGTGGTTAGTTTACAGTGTGCAGTGGTGTATTTACATCTGACTTGAGTAGAATCGAGTGCCTGATTGATATACGATAACAGCTGTTGTATCACTTGATTGCATCGGATAGCTTTTAAATTGTAGACTGAATCAATTATAAACACTTCAAAACTTACTGGCAGTTGTAATTTTGATAATAGCGGCATGCAGCTGTTTCACTGATGTGATGGAAGCGAATTCCCAAAAGTAATTTTGAAAGTGAAAATTTTTTTAGGCAGATGTGACACTTATTTGCATGAACGCTCGTGGTAGTACGAATAGCGTTTAAGAAAACATCACGCTTGTTGCGTACAAGGTTTTAGTATTTTTTGTAATGAAAGAAGATCTAACATTGTAAAACTAAGAGACGTGAGTTAAAAACCCGCTACTTGTTGTAATCTGCGGGAGAAGTAGAAGTCCCGGTGTTTACCAGGTCGGCCGCTGGCTGGCGAGGCACGTTTCCGGTTTGGAATAGTGAAAGAAATTCTGGTTTAGAGTTGGCTGAATTCCTCCTATTTTCTTCCATGCAAGTTATGGTATCTTGTGTAGTTGTTCCGGATGTTGGTAGGCTGCGTGTAGTTGTTCTTTAGTGGGTGTTCCTCATCGATGTTCTGCCTAATAACTGTTTTCGACCTGTATTTATACTCGAAATTATGTCAGCAACCATAATTTCTCAGAATGAAGTTTTTGAAGCACGATGCGATGCGCTGGCAGTAATGGATAGGCAGAAGTTTATTAGCCTATCGTAGTATAAACCCGATATACGCGTGCACTGCGAACTAGTCGAATTATGGTATTGATTGACAGGAGTGAACTAGGTTTCGCAGACTTTGGCTGTTTCAAAGATGGGAGACAAGTACGGGGATTTTTAGCGTGGTTATTTAGGTATTAGCAAGCGGAACTAGGTTGTGTAACTCAGTTTCTATGTTGTTCAGGCAGTGATATACTAATTTTTTAAAATTATTTATTTGTTAAATATATATAGGTACAATATCACAAACCCGACCCATTTTGCATTTAAGTAATTAATGAAACATTTAAGTAATTAACACGCCCAGCCCAGCCGTCACAATTATTGTTGCATTAACAGTTGCATATGTTGTACAAGACTGATATTTTATATTTGTATGTGATGTAGATAAACGTCCATTTTCTTTCAGATCAGTTGTATATAATTGGACCAACAATGAACACTGAGTATTGCTTCAGTTTCAGCTTACGTCGGCCGAGTACCACAGTTTTTAAATTACATTAAAAATTAAAAAATCGGACCCTGAACGCCGTCAAATATGAGTTCATAATTTCGGATGCACGAAATTAAAGCGTGTCAATTGTCTATAATTCTTTATTAATTCTGTTTGTATATTTTAAAACGTCAATTTTTAAAGAATTTACCGAAAAATATTTTTTCACGCAGTTTTTCTACTACTAGCTGCTTTGAAGATTCATAATTTGTTAGTTTTTAGTCCACAACAGTATGTTATGGTATAGACATTTGTTAATGTATCTGCCGAATTTGACCGATTTTTGACGAAAATTGAAATTACGGTGGGGGAATTTCTTTGTAAAAAATTGCTCATTTTGTTACCAACACCTTTATTGAAATAATTCTTTAACAGACGTCTGTAATTTTACAACAGTATTATGTAGGCGTGTACAATCAGCATGTAGGCTTATGTACAATAGCGTGTAGGCTTATGTACAATCAGATGAGTAAACCTAAACTTATTGAAACGAAATATCAATTAAATTCTAGTACCACTCACACCATTGTGTTGCATTTATCAACGTACTGTCGGGTGGCTCACGCTGTAGACCTACAGAGCCTGACAATCTTTCCAATTAAAATGTTATTTCCAACTCCAACGTGACTGTACTGGTGCGCTAAGTGATCTGATTAATTAATACTCAAATTTCGTTCAATTAACTTCAAGTTTACTCATCTGATTGAAAATAAGTAAAATTACAGACGTCTGTTAAAAAAATTATTTCTGTAAAATTGCTGGCAACAGAACGAACACTTTACGACAACAAGAAGTTTACGAAAACTTAATTTTTTTGTCGAATTCGGCAGAAACATTAACTAATGTCCGTACCAGTACATACTTCAACAACACTGTTACAGAGTACAAATTAGCAAAGTTATGAACCTTCAAAGTAGCTACTAGTAAAAAACTGCGTTAAAATCGAATTTTTTTGGTAAATTTATTGAATTATAAGTTTTATATTAGGTTTTACTCATGTGAAATTACAGACGTCTGTTAAGGAATTGTTTTTAGTAAACTGTTGGTAACAAAATGAGCACTTTTCTAAAAGAAAATCACCAGAATTTCAATTTTTTGTGAAAAGTTGGTCAAATTTGGCAGGAATATACATACTAGAACAGCATCGTTGTGGAATAAAAATTTACAAATTTATGAACCTTCAAAGTAGCTAGTAGTAGAAAAACTATGTGAAAATCGACTTTTGCAAATATATTGACGCAATTAACATATCTGAAATTTCTCTACAATAACCGATTGGAACGTTATAACGTCCTAAACACAGGTGTTTTCTTCCGTGGACCAGACTATAGGAAATTGGATTTTCCGCCTGTTCTTGTCGATAGCACCATGACCCCGTGTATTCCTGGGTGAATCAGGACAACAGTTTGTTGAGATTAAGAGATGATGAAGTAAAGCAGGATACAAGGGAAGCCAGACGTTGAGACGTTGGCTTGCTTAGCTCGGACAAATTGCCGCAGAACTTTACGGTCCGATGAGCGGGACGAGTGAATGCCCTTAGCGCCTCGCTATCTTCGGACGTTCAACCCGCTTCGCTACAGTTTCGCCGCTTCTTGTGTCCGATGGTTACGTGCTGGTTGTACCGCCGAAACTACAACGCGCTACTGCGCTGTTTTCTTTGTGCAGAGAACTTTTTCACTTTAGAACAGCGTAAATTGGGCAGCGCTCCTGGTGTTCGAAACAAAAACACTGCGTAATCAGCCATGGTTCCCCCTTTCTTTGTGACACATGCTAGCACAAGGTTTTATTAAAACTTCTTTGCAACGTAATTATTTATTGAGTGTTGAAAGTGTTTTTCCCCAAATGCGGCTTTTATATTTGATGCTAACAGATATCGACTTTATCTTCGTTTATTGACGAATTGCCTTAAGCTATTAAAGCATCCATCATAGTAAAACCCAGATCAGTGACCTTGAAATGAGCACTGATCCTAACCTTTAGATTATTTATTATCGAGTCTCAAAGTGTGTGTGTGCGCGCGCGCGCGCATATTTTCGAAATTTTTGTCCGATTAGATTCAAACGGACAAGTTCGTTAACTAGCAATATTCGTTCATCAGTTAAAAATGGCGACCATTTCAAATCTTTAAAATTCGTGGCTCTATTAAATATTTTTTTAAACCTTATTCAATCAGCGTAAAAACTGCATAAATTAGCATTTTGAATTTTCAAAAACTTGAAATTTAGAAATCAAAATTTTCAGCGGTCGTGGTACGTGTTTAATTCAAAACGTGGAAATGTTAGCGTATGCAGATTTTAATGTTTCTTAAGAAATTTAAATCAGATTATTGTTTTAAAAAAAAGCGTTTAAGGTAATAAAATGTTTTTGAAAATATCGTATTTAGGAAAATAAGGACGTTTAGTGTTCAAATGTAATTCGATTTATTTTGTCGGGTAATTTGTTTGGTGTTTATTATAAGCTTAAGTATTGTGAGGCCAGAGCCATTCTGTAGCAGTGTACCTGTTTCAGCGACTGTCAAAATCACCGCATACTGTCCATTCGATAAATATTTAACAGAGCTAAGCGTTGTCTCTTGTTTCAAATCGGCCGTTGTATATTTTGTGTTTGTTAAGCAATTTTCACAAATCGCACTGACCGATTGTTTTGAAATTTGATATAAATTATAATGTCTGGACGACGTATTTTTAAGAATGTTTACCATTCACTTCCATTTCAAAATGGCGGTCTCTGATTTACGATGATTAGTATACACAGTGTTGGCCAATCGTCGTGACCAGTTGTTTTGAAATTTGGTAAAAAAAAGTACTTGGTATAAATCTTAGATGACGTATGTATAAGATTATCCCCCATTCACTTCAGTTTTGAAAATGGCGTCCTGTGAATTTTACGATGCCTGGCTGTTTACAGTAGTACTGGCTGTACGGTAATTAATTGTTGATCCTTTAACTTTTCGTAAATATAACTGTTATGGGTTATATTGATGGAAAACGTGAGTGCGTACAATGTGGTAGTCAGGCAATTAAGGATATTCTGCGAAGTCACTGTTCTTTGAACTACAAGTTAATAGTGCTTCATCCCAAATCGATAGCTGTTATTTACAATTAGGGCGAGCAATGCTCCCTTTGGGTCTGTATTCTAGATTCGAAGGTAATACAGTATCGTTCTAGTATTGTACGTTTTCAAATATTTCTATTTATTTATTTTTTGTCACTGATGACTAAATATTTACATTGTGACTACTTCTCAAAAAACGATGTCTTCGTAAAATAACAGTCTCTTTATAACCGTAGTAAGCTTACGAACAGATTCCATTCACTGTTTATATCCAGTCAAATAATATGGACCGGACTGTGCTACAGTACTCGTTCTGATCGGTTATGTAATTACCAATCAGCTGTTTCTTTGTTACAAGTTTTCCTCCGACTTTGTCAACAACCTTTAATAAACCAAACGCTCACCGTGTGACGTTGGTAATCACGTGATTCGTAAGCATGCGGGAGTGCTTATTTGAAAGTTTATTATTATCCCCGTTGTCGGCGGCCTTGATCCTTTAATGGAGTGGAGTGCTTGTACGGTTTTATCGATACGGTAGCGCCCACGCACGTTGCGCCTCTGATTGATCGAGAGATATTAACAACGTTTATCACAGCCTCCTCGATTGTGGTCCATGCCTCTCGTACAGTGGTCCGGTGCGGAGATAGACTAGCAGATGTAATTCTCAAAAACAATAACAATCTGCAATCGGCGTGGATTCTAAGACGCTGCCGTTAAGCCTTTAAATTGATTGGTTGAGCTATTTGGATTGATTTTCCAAATTAATTCAGTAGACGTTTTCTAGCAGTGTTTCCCCAACGGGTTGGGTGGGGGCTACGCCTCACAACTTGAGTAATTCTAAAATGGACTCGTCCGGTGAAAGTTAACCTTATAGCACCCTTAAACGCTAACCGAGCTGGGTAAACATTTTGAATAAATAACCTGGTCCACAATATTTGTAGCCGGGATCTCAGTTTCGCAGTAACACTCGGCATTTACCGTTGGTATAAATTTGCAATAAGCGTCCCTTAAATTAGTGTAAAACTAAATAGAAATTATATACATTGTATAAATATAATTGATGTATAAATTTACATGGTAATTTTATAGATTTCTGTTTTAGAAGCTTTTTTCCGGAAAACGTATGTCGAATGGGAAAATGTCTTTTTTACGGTGGGGTAAATGTATCATACATATTTAAATACCCATTTTTAGTCAACTTCTATTCCAGTTTATATTATTGTTTTTAGTAAGTTTTTTTTAAATCGTTACAGCTGATTTTGTGAATATTCGATTTCTAATATGTTTTTTTTTTTTTTAGTTAGGATTATTAGCTTTCTTTTATTGTTTTCTTAACTCACCTCGTAAAGACTAAGGCGCGGTTTCGCAACTTCACTGTTTCATCTTCAGGTCGTAGTGCACATGGTTTTGGAGAGGTCGCCACAGAGCACTGAACACACTAAACACGTTTACACGATTTTTATTAAAACGCTTAACGATAAGATTTGGTTTGGCCAAACACTACCGTGCAACTCGTATGCCGTTACAGTTCGGACATAACGATTGTTTTTTTTCATTTGTATAAAAAGTTTTCGAAATCATTTTATGTATTTTCGAGCGCACGAAATTGTGCTTCAAAATATTTTTTTTTAAATTAATTTCTATATGCACTAATAGTCACCACGTTTTACTCAGAGGCGGGTTTGTATCGAATTTTGGCAATTTTAGGATCGATTCTCCCCATCTTTAAGCTGTCATTATATTTGTTATTGACAATTTTAAGATTGATTCTTCCTATCTTTAAAAGCTTTCTTTATATTTCTCATAGTGAAAAAATAGAAACAGCTTAGTGAGGACGCAGATTATTAAACATGTTCGTATAATGTAGACGTTTGTATAAAACGCCACTGTAGCTTGAAAATCCCTTACAGAGTATATTTCGCGCAAGATTTTCTCGTTAATAATGCAGCCATTGTTTACCCTTAGTCAACGTCAGGCGGACTGACAGGAGCTGCAGAAGCCATTTAATGTGCATTGACATCTTGACCCGCTTCCGTACTTATCTCTCTCGCGAAAAGTTAAAAAACACATTTCTGTCTGTACGTCCGTCCCGAGACAACGCGATCTGTTGTATTTTTTTACAAAATTTGCATTGACGCTCGTCTATAATTTGCATCCACTGTATTTATTCAAATGTTTAAACATTTACCGCTGTTGATACAAGGGACGTTTTTATTATCAGTCGTCTGTGCAGTTGGTTTTGTGTAGGAAAGCAACGATCGTGACCGACAAATGGGAAAGTTCACGTGTTTCCTATGTCGGAGTCACGTTCTAGGAAATGTGTTATTTGAAGGCGCGTGTAAACAAAATGTACAGTGTTTTTTCTCAGCGTAAATAATGCTAGCACGCAATTGTCTCGCAGAAGTGATTGAAGTTCTAAAAGTAACAAAATGGCAGTAATTTTTGTTTATCTTTCTATAAGATATACATCATTTTCGCAGTCGTGTTCATTTTAATAGAATTTGAAAATTAGAAATGTAGATTTTAAAGCCGATTATGATTGTAGGCTATATTGTTTACAAAAATGGTATGCACGTGTTTTGAAATGGCCGCTGGGTAGTGAACATGCTGTTACCGAAGTCAATTTTTGTGCCAAATTTGAATTAAATCTCAAAAATTGCGATCGCTAGAGTGCTAAAACGTACTAGGAAAATAACCGTAATGAGAGGGTGAGCGATCGCTGCTAGCGACATTTTGCGACGTGTTCCAACTACATTTAAATAGAAAACAGTAGCCTACTGTATATTTTCGCAACCGTCTTGCGGCTTGCAGCGTTCGCAACGGCAGAAAGTCCAATTACTTAGACTTTAGCCACTGATATCAAGCATGTTTTTTTATAATAGTGATTCTACTTCTGATAAGTTTATATTTAATGCTAAATAAAACTACATTCCAAAATTGATCTGGAAGTAATCATCTTCAGGATCAGCGATCATTGCAGTGTCCTGGGTTTGGGTTTTTACTATGATTAATTCGGTGCAGTAGATTTTCTTTTGGGAAGGGCAAGTAGAACAATTGGTAAATTGAATAGAGTTAATATTGAATTAACTCTATTAATAATCATTTTACTACTAATAATCATTTTATTGATTGACGAATACAATACTGTGTTTTTTAGTTCGGATAATATAATATTGCTATGGGTTTATGATTACTTACTACTAATAACTAAAAAAATTAACGATTTGACAATCCATGAATTGTATTTCTGGTTGGACTAGAAAGGCAGCCACCATTATAGAAAACATACTCGATGTTAGCGGCTGAAGTCCAAATAATTGTACTATCTGTAGCTACGAACGCTGCAAGCTGAAAAAGACGGGGAGATTTTTGTTTCTTTTTTAACTTAGGGCATTTCCAACTTCCTCTTCACAGTCCGAAGTATTATTTCTAATCTGCTTTTCAAAATAATACCTAAACATAATTTTACACCACGTATTCGTAGTCAGTGAATCTATCGGACTAGAAGTACAGTCACCATTATAAAAACTGTGCTCGATATTAGCGGCTAAGGTTCAAGTAATTGGGAGTATTTGCCGCTACGAACGCTGCAAACCGCTAGAACAGAGGATGGAGAATTTTGAGAAAATAGACAGTAATTATGTATTTAACTGTAGTTGAACACTCTGCCGCAAGATGCCACGAGCAGCGAACGTTCACGTACGTTACATAAGGGTTATCATTGCAGTACGTTTGATAACCCTTACAGTACGTTGGGGAGGGAGGTTCAGTCCCCACGTTTGCTTACGTAACAATTATTTTACACACAAACATACTACAAGCGCTGAGCGAGTAACTTAAAGCGGAAAACACTGTAATAGACTTGTAGTGGAATTTCCCATGCAGCGCTGCGAAGAATGACTCAGACCAGTGCAGTAACTGCACAAAATGTATTGCAATAGCTTCGGTCTTCCCGTTTTTTACGAGGAAATATTGTTTCGACCAATTATAAATGTTGAAATTATATTTCTTTTCGGCGTTGATGTAATTCTAGAAATTTTTCGTGCATTGTAAAATATGTAACATATTAATAGAATCATCGTTTACGGAGATTTGAACCACACAGCGAAGCTAACGGCGCCGATAAAATTGAACCAGTGTTGCTTGCACAACACGGCGGCGAGTGAAAGACGCGGAAGCCAGCGCAGTAAAACCAGTCACGCGCGATGCGCCCGAATCGAAACTCTGAAATATTTATTACTTTCGCTACAATAAGAAGTATGAAAAGAATTTGGTCATCTTGGGGGTTTTTATAGATCTGTCCCTTTTTTAAACTATTTTCCAACCGAATGAAAAAATAATGTGGAATCGAAAGGTGCCGTGCGCGTGCGCAGTAATTAGCAAAATATTTTTGAAGCCCGTTTTTTGTCACTATTAACAATCAGGAGTTTCACTAAATCGGCTGTAATGATTTTGATCAATTTTTTTTCTAATGGGTCGCTGTTTTCTGTTAAAAAGACGGGAACCATCGAAGAAAAAGTGAAAACTGTTTTTTTTTTTTCATTCAGATATGAATGTGCATATTTCTCGTGAGTGCAGTAAATTTTTTAATAAAACGAAATTTTCTTTTCAAATATTGTAACACTATCTTGAGTTGGTATTCTTTTTTATATTATTAAAATTTTAAGAAATCTAGTGCACCGAATTTGAGAAATAACGTTGTTTTCCGGTAGCTCCCGAAGAGATTTTTTTGTAATAATAATTTAATGTAAGATAGTACGTGCTTTGTTTTTGCACTACGTTTTCCAATTTTAGTACGCTTTAAAAATCTTGTCGCTGGTCGGTTTGATACAAAAAATTTTCCCTGTTCTGGTAATCACGTGTACGGGCAACATAAAAAACGCATCTTTTCTATAATAATGTTGTAAAAAAACTCGGAGTAGTTGTTTCGTTTCAGATGTCCGAGTTGAGGTGAGCGGACAACGCCGCAGTGTTTCTCACGCGTTGCCGGAACTAATGCCTGAAGAAGCGGGCAGAATCACCTCGACCTTGTTATTAAGGTGTGAATGTCGCACACCTTTCCGGTTCTGCCTATTGTGTCCATATTTATATAAGACCGCAAAAACAAATGATTGTCTCACGTTCAATTGTCCCCCTCCCCAAAAAAAATCCACTTCGGGATCTACCTAAGAACCCAGAAAATCTGCCTAAAATCTCAGAATCGGTACGTAAAATATTGTTCAAGTATTTGGTCATAAACGAATACAACACAGCCTGTGTAATTAATGTGAATTAATAATTATTTACGGTTAATTTTTGCCACTGACGGATTTTGGTTGACATAGCTCCAAATACGTGTCGTTTTGGTACTTGGTGGAATAGGGGGAGGCTAAATTTGAACAAAAATGTTAGATTTGATAAGAGATTCTGTAACTTTTTTTATCAAAAGAGATATAGCCTAAACCAGATTTCAAAACGGAAATTTCATGGAAAATTCTTGAATTAGTTTAGTTTCCGGCGAATAACAAGAATTCTAGGCAATGTCCGGATTCTTCGGTCTAGTGGTCTTTTAACTCACCTCGTAAAGGCTACCGCGGTTTCGAAACTACACGGTTTCATCTTCAGGCCGTAGTACAAGTGGCCAAATCCTCTTGCGAGGTCGTCACAACACGAAACACAAGTATATGACTCAATGAAAACGCACAAAGATAAAATTTATTTTGGCCAAACACTGTCGTGCAACTCGTATGTCGTTACAGTCTGGACGTTAGCGTTTTGTTAATTCTGTGATGACGACCTCGACAAAGGGATTTAACCACTACGGCTTGAAGATGAAACAGTGAAGTTCCGAAACCGCGGTAGTCTGCGATGTGAGTTAAAAGACCTTTAGAAAAAAATATGTGGTCCGCTGGCTTTGTTGGAATTTCCACTTCATTATAACTTAAGGTTTGTTTTGAGAAAACCCATATTTACGTAGTACATATGATAGACTATATACCGATATCGATATATCGATATAGAAATATCGAACTCGATACATTGAAGTTCGAACAAAATCATTTGTTAAGTGTATACAATATTTGAACTATCCCGTGATGTATTGCTTAAAGACGTTGAGAAATCTATTTAGTAGTGTTCAGTGTTCTGTGAACAAACAGTAAGTGTTGGTAAATGCTTCTGTGTCAGTAGCATTATACGGTATCTGCATGTCAATTCTCCAAACTGTTTTATTAGTCGGTTTATATGAATAAACGGTTTTTTTATAGATGCGAAAATTCTGATGAGGTTATCATCGCATATATCTCTCAGGCAGAACTCGCCCTATTTGTGTCAGTTAAAAAAAAAGTGTTTATCGTTCAGAGTGATTTATAAATTGTTCGAAGAGAACATTGAATTTCTAAAGTTACTATTGCAATACGACGTTTGTAAGATCTGTTGTGCCCCTTTCGATATTCCTAAGATGTTCAGTTACAGCGGCTTTTCGAGTTCAAGTCTAGGATTTGGAAAGGATTCAAAATGGTTACCTCCTCCCACTTCTAATTTATTGATGACTTCCCAGTTAATTATTTTGAGGTGATTTTTTCGCTAATTTTATTTTATTTTTTTCCTCTTGTGCCTTAATACAGAAGTAGTTACGCATTGCGATACCTCTCACATTCTTCTACTTTACACTCTTACTTACGGGAACACTTATGAACTCACAATACATAATACACTATTGACATATATAAACAAATGTTGAGACCAGTTTGGGTAAGTCGTACAACTCTGGGGATAGCAGTCAGACTTCAGGACAGAGTGCTTAGAGGTATCGTTAATGCACCTCGGTATGTTCGGAATGGTGACTTACATCGTGACCTTAACGTTAATATTGTGAAGAAAGAAATTAAGGTAGGAGCAGCAAAACACGTTAATCAAGGAGTAAACTCTGTGCCTGAAGTAATTAATGGCGCTCGTCGCCACAGACTTGTATAAAGATTGAAAGTAAGATGTTTTAAAGTCTGAATTATTGTAAAGAAGAGATGTACATTCTTAGTCAATTTTAATAAAGTGGTCAGAACTACTCATATGTATAAAACCAAAGTATTGTGTACGTTATAAAGACGTCCCTAACTGTCCATTCAACGTATGAAACCTATTTAACCCTTTAAGTGACAAGAAAGCGGGGGACAAAATATTTTGAATTTTTATATAAAATGACATTGGAAAACCTCGTGTAAACATAAATACATTTTTTTGTTTATATACATTTTTTAATTTTTTATAAATTTTAGGGTGGGAAACTTATCTCAATGTTTCTTTAGTGATGCGGGTTATTCTTATCTTCCATATGTTAACACTGGTGTTTCGTAAATAAAATGCTTTCAAATCTCAAAAAAAGTATAATTTGTTCATTTTATATACAATACAAATACAACAAAGATAAGATCACATTTTAATATTTGTTTACAATTTTTTATGGAAAAAGAAAAAATATCCTTTGCATAAAGCGACGTTACAACCTGAACATACCATGTTGCTGCGTTTTTCTTTAGCTTTAGTCGAACAGTGAGCACACCTGTATTTCGCCGCATTTGTCAGTCTTGTATTTTAGATCGTTGGTTGACCATCCGTATGATTTCTTTTGTTTGCTCTGGATTTCCTGGAATGTAGTCAATTTGCTTTGCCGAACTATTTGAAATTTATATTGCATTGTTTTTAAATTAAATAACCTTTTCAGAATCCATTAGTATATAGTTTTTATGCTGAAGTATGTTTTTTGTATTTTTTACAAATTTTTAAAAAATAATATTAATCATAAAAATTATCATAGTGTCATGCCATTTCACTTTTTCTTACACCACTTCCTCGTTATTAATTTTTATCTACTTAAACATTCCCTAAAAATAAAAACCAAGTTACAAAAATGATCACAGTAGTATGAAAATATATATTCTTACCTAAAAAGTTGTGGTTTTCTTCAAATATTCGACAACTGATATCAGTAAATTCCTTTCAATTATCCTGCAGTATCGATACTATGTTTTGGTATTCCGTCCGTAGCAGTGAGTTGGCTGTTTAAACCGACGTCATGTCTGTGAACAAAGTCCCGCGTTACATCAGTTTTTTTTTATCATCCGTCTTCATTCAGTTCGGTTGGACATCGGTTTTGGCAGATAACGTTTCAGCTGATCGAATGAAACTTACTATAAAACGTAGTGTAGCCTATACAATCCCATTATTTCTGTCGGCTATATTTTTTAGTCTGGGTGAACTTAAAAAATAGACTGTGAATACGAATGGAATGCAATCACCAACGTTGTAATACTGGAAGTGAACTTTTCATCCCAACATCTCGCGATACAGCTCACGCCCTAGACCAGTCTGACCTGCGGTATATTGGCACAGATTCACACGATCGTGTTGTCGAACCGATTCTCTCGGCTCGTGATTGTACCGCCTCTAGCGGTCACTTGCGTCATTATACTATCCTAACTTTATAATAAAACTGATTTGTCATTTGATTAAATCAGATCCTTCAATTTAATACACCGTTGTTATTTAACATATTTGATATGTCATTATTTAACAATTGGTAATGAGGTGTTTTCTTTTTTTTTTTTTTTGCAGGTAAGCAAGACGAAATTAATACTAGAAAGTTGGTGCACGTGCCGCTTACGTACGTATGTGTAATAAATAGCCTGTATCTATAGTTCTTGTTATTTTTATTACTGGTTTAGATCACTTTAAGGGCTTCTAACAAACTTGTTATTGTTTTTCCTCTATTAATGTTCAGAATTATCTTTGCTTCTCTGGATTTTAAGTTCATTATTCCGCCTTGTCATTTGACCCAGGCGGAAAAATGAACACCGATAATTACATATAGACATTTTAAGGGTTCGTTAAAAATGACAAAAAACATTGATTTTGATATTAACTTGGACAATTTAATTACCCAGCAGAGTCCGTCTCGAAGGCTTCAACAAAATATCTTTAGGTCACGGGAGTAAGAAAAAAGTTTTGCTCATCGCTGGAGACTTTAAATTGACGGTTTTTTAATTTGTCATGTATATTTCAGCGCCGTCCATGTTTAGGTGCATTTTTACTCAAATGTAGTCATAAGTATCCAAACAAAAAACATTACCGTAAATATTTGAGCAATCGTCTTATTACTTACAAGTTTTGTTTATCAGATTTGTGATGATCATGTAACAAATTTGAATTAAAAGAAATTACGTTTGAAGAAGAGTTCCGGAAAATAAAAATGAGTTGTTTTTCGATTTACTCTAACAGAATTTTTCAAAGTAAAAATGTGGCACACTAATTTGATTTAAGGTTCGTCGTGTGTAACAAAAATTGAGCAAAACCACATGATTCCGAATTTCATCGTTGGAGTTGAATAATTCAGTGGGATAGGAGCAAGCGGACTTGGGCTAGCTACTTTAAGATGAAGATTGAGGAAGAAATGGCCCTGGGTTGAGACAGGCCAAGTAGCTTCTCGGGGACTTTGACAGGTGCAAAGCAAAGTCAAATAAGCAGAAATAAGCTAAGAACGTTGACAGAGTGACGCTCTTAAGAGACATTTTAAAATTTGCAGATACTGCGGGAGGGACGAGGAAGAGGAAACTTTCTATTATCTGCTAGTAGACCGTTAGGCGATTGTTACGAAAGGAACCAGTATTTTGGGAAATCAATTAGAAGTGATGAATTTTCTTACCTTGAAGCCTCTCCAAATCCTGGACTTCGTGAAGAGGACTGCAACAAATACTGTAATTGAGCGTCTCAGGAGTATAAGAAGGGGGCACTATGGATCTGTGAAGGTCGCATTGTGTTTTGTAACCCCTAATCATTCATTCATTCATTTAAATGTGAGAAGTTTGTGTTCTCTATATCATTTATTTCTGTTACGCAGACCCTGACACTTATATTGAGTGATTTCTTTTTCGAAATAAATCAATTAATTGTCGTTCGGAGACGTGACTGGAACGCCTCTAAGCAACAGAATCTAAAGTTTAGTTTCAACTTTTCCCGCAAAGTTGTAAATCGATTTACTTCGACGATAATTTGTCGCGCAAACTTTTCACTCGCTCAGTTATATTGGAAATATTTCGTCGCAGTTCAGGTGGATCTAATCAAACTCAAGTCTCGGCGAATTCCGCAACACGATTCTGTCTTGCAGCCGCGGAGTTCTTGGTTTTACAAGCTTATTTTAATTTTACCCGCAGACTCGGCTACTCCCCCCCCCACGCCGGCTTTGTGGGTTTCCACGGATTTCAATAAAGCCGTACAACGTTTCAAAGGGTCTATTATCAGAGATGACGCGCTGGTATTACGGGCCTGCGGGTAAATCTTAGGGCAGACATTATCTTTGGAAGATTTAGACGCCGGTATACAAGACAGGTCGTGCATTCAAGCTTACCGCATGATTAATGCTGTTTTCACAGAAATTTTTGTTTGGTAATTTTATCAAAATAATTAGCGTTTCTGCGCGTTGTAACAGAAAAGAGCTTCCGGTTTGATTTTGTGTTCACTACGCGGAGAAATTTTAATTTAAGGCATTGTTTGTATACATGGTGTATATTTATTTAACTGGACATTATTTGTTATGTTTTGTTGGAGTTACTTTCTCTCTGTACAAACGTGTTATATAATGATTTTATATTATGATCTATATCCCGTTTTCAGGTCCTAAAAAATAGCATATCGATAGATAGTAAACGATTGAACGATTTGTATTGTATATTTCCTTCCGTTTTTTGTGGTTTTATGCCAGTTATATAATCCACTTGCTGCCGGTTGGAAAATCGCCTGTAACGATTTTGATAAATTTTTACTCAGATGTTGTTCATCATTTTACTCCAATGTACTAAGGTTCCGTAGTAAATTGACAATACGCGAAGCTGTTGGCGTTACTTTTGATTTTTTTCAGTCTATGTTTGTTAATTTAAAGAGGCCTACTTTGTCCGCTTTCCACTGGGAAACGGTTTCACACATTTAGGTTATTTTTTTACCTTTGTTAAATTTAGTTGACACGATTTTAAGCAATCTCACACTCACTTAAACCTGTTTCAAACGAAATGACACGGTTTGACAGATTCCAAAGAAAACTTTGGTATTTATTAAATACAATTATTGTATTGTTAGCAGGTTTCCATGCTACTTTAAACTGCCATACACGTATTCGGAACAAAATGGCGGTCACTCGGAATGTTTCATTTATTTTAAAACTGTATTTTCACAAGCTGTAGAAGCCAAACGAGTTGTCTGTTCACTTTATACATTTTTGTTTTTTTTTTCATTTCGTGCATTGGAATATTCAAACATAACGTTAAACAAACTTCTATCTTGTCTCAATGTGTGTTTGCTTGTTGAAATGCAAATTTTACAGTTGAACGTTACGAAACTACGGATTTCAATGAAAACATATCCGTTTTGCTAAATACAACTTTTAGTAATTTTCGAATTTTATTTTACCTATTTGAAACAAAACTATAATCATTAAAAACGCGCATTTTTAAGAGTTCGACCAGCTAACAATGCTTTCGTACTATTTCTTCGTGTAAAATGTTAGTTGTACAATTACAATATCTTAGCGCCAGTCCGACAATCCGACTTGTTTAGCCAAAAAAATATTATATTCTACCAATAAATTGCTTTTTAGTAACAAAAGCATTCAATTTCCGGACTTAAAGACTAACTATTCATTAAAACAAAGTTTTGAAGTCAACTTTAAAATTAATCACCTGTTATTTTTATTTATTAAAAAAAACTTAGGCAGTGCAGGACTGGCCGACAGAAGTGACTACTTTCGGCATGCCTGACTGTATACGTTTTCACTGTTATTTGTTTTTATAAAAATTTAGATGCTTGCAGGAAAGGGCAGATCTTGAAAATGATTTTCGTATTAAATTTCGCGTGTGTTTAAGTTCACAACTTAAAAATTAACTGAAACTCACAGGCTATGAATTTGAGTATCTTAGGCTATATATAGCCTAATGGACTTTAATAATTAATCATTTTATAACCCTACTTTTGACAGTTATACTGTCTATGTATAGTAATAAATAATTTAACTGCACAAATTTAGAAGATACACATTTTTTAAAATTAACAAGAACAATAAACATAACCTCATTTGAAATGATAATGAAGCTATTGTGCGAAATTAGCTGTTCATAAGTAGGTCTAAATATATACAAGAACAATACTGTGAGGTATGCATTACGGATCCCAAGTGTGGCCCGAAAGCAAATGTTTTGTCAACCGCAACCATACAACTTTTCACTTCAAAAATACATTTTATTAATCATTCAAAAAAAAATGTGTTGTAATAATAATGTTAACTAGAAGTGTTAGAGCGTTCCGTGACCGCAAACTGAATTTTTTCCTCGTGCAAAAACACCTATACCACTCGATAAGAAGTAGTCACTTCAAATACCGTTAGCGAAGTACGGTTATACTGAATTCAGTTTTGAAGTTTCATGTAATAATAAAAGTGTGTTGGGTAATTTCCCTGTACGTTTAATGTGTTTGCATGATTTAATTAAGAAATGCTGCGCACCTCTTAGGACAATTTACCTCAGAGGCCAGGTACATTGCTCGGTGTTTTTATGGAAGCGAGAAGTGATTTTTGTGCTGTCATAAATACACCGTTATTAAAATTAATTCCTTTTTATCTTTCCCCTAAGCAGCTTGCTTCATCCACTCGGTATTTAAATTGAATACGTCTGGCGCAAAAAGCAAACAAATCTTATTAAACTCTATTTACGTCTTGTAATCCTCCGCGCCCCCTACTCCCTCTATGAAGGATATTCGTTCTGCAGACAAATTGCTTTTTATTAAACTCCAAGAAACAATAACGTCGAGCAATAATGTAATTATTACGTTAATTCAGAACAAACGAGAGGTAGTGTGGAGAGGTTCCCGTACGAATGGAAAAAATATTAAAAGTGTGTTTTCATCGTGTAACGTGTTAAATGTAAAATAAAGCGATGGTACAGAAAAGTGAATGTATAAAGATATACAGGACGTTCGCGTCCGTAATGAAGCTTTGCACGTACAGTGGTACAACAACGCTGCAAGAATAAGCACAGTAACTCAACTTCTGCATATATAGTCTTCTTTATGTATGTTGTTGATAAGCGATTAGACATTGAAAATGGATTACGGTTTAAGAATAGGTTGATCGAAGAACAACATAAACCCTGATCGCCGTCTGGTTTGTCTGTAACAGGGATTTTTTTTATCGGTTGAGGCATATAGTTGTCAGTGCTGATTGCTCAGAGGTTAGGGAAGTGCCACACTTATACGGGAATGGATCTGCACTGCCGCGACGCGAATTTGGTACCGCTAATAGCGCACAGTTTAAGTACTCCTTTTGAAAATAACTTACATAGTATTCTGTTTACTTTTACCGACACTGCAAAGTTCGAGCTGCTTTGGAAAAAAAACTTCTGAAGTTGTTGGTGAGTTTTTCAATACGCGGTTTTGTTGTTGAGGTCCATAAATACAAAAGTATGTGAAATGTCGAAAAACAGTTTTGTTGTTTCGATTCAAACTTTTTTTATAAATTTTTCGAAAGTTTGTTAACGTTCAAATTAACAGGAGTAACGTAAAAACTTGAAACTTCTGATGTAGTTTGACTTAGACGCGTTCTTTACGTGCAAAACTTTATGTATCCCTAAAGATCAGGATTCGTGCTGCTTCTACGACCAGTTTCGCCAAGTTGGTTTATCATTTACGAGGAGGACACTAAAAATAATCAAGTTTAAAAACGAATCGCTTCGAATTTTGTAGACTTATTTTGTAAAACTTATTGAGTTAGAAAGTAAAGACATTGTAGGCTACAAAGTTTGAAATAAATCTGAAGTAATATAAATTGTTAACCCTTGACCGTCGCCGCTGAATAGTAATATCGTTGAATACAGAACGCGACTTATCACGACGTACAGTAGACAATAATTTATCCTGTGTGTTTGTCAAACGCAGTAGTGTAGACGGGACGGGTAGGGTAGCATTCGTCGTTTCTTCTGCGGTATCATTAATATCAAGACTAACAACACTGTTAACCAGTCCGTGTTATATACGACCGCCATCACTCATCGTTTTGTGTCAGGGCTGCCAACCCTGCGCAGAAAAATCTAGCTCCGTCTGTCTTTATTTTTCCCCCTTTAGAATTCGTCCTCGTCCGTTTCACTTTAATTAAGTACGGCTGTTTAATGAAAACTGGCGAACTTAATTGAAACACTTTTTTATCGATTTACGATCTTATAAATCGTTACGGATTTACGAAATTCGAGTTTTGCATCAATCGACTACACCCGTAAGAGTTCGAACAGAACTTTTTTTACAAATTAATCCGGTTCTGGTAATGCCTATATGGAGATTCTTAACTAAAGTCATAAAAATAAGCTTAGGCTGAAAAATTTGAAATAAATATACAATTCGTCAGAGTTAATCGGAAGAAACTGGACTAGCATTAAAAATTCTCAAAATTGTTTCATCATTGGTCATTGTAACAAATCCTAAACGAAAATAAACTTTTGCCGTTTGTGTTTTCCGAGTACATCTCTAACTGTAAATTTCTCTGTATAGAATAGCTTTTGTGTGGTAGGGTTAGGTGGTCGATGTGGATAGTGTCTTCATGGTTGTTTGTTCTAGCCACAGTTAGGTCCGTTTGAGCGAGAAATGTTCGAACGAATGTAGACTATACTATATAAAACAGCTACGCTGAGCCAACCGGCGTTATTAGTTTCATTGTAGAGCTCTTTGATAGTAAAGGTATGTGAGCGCTCGCTGCTGGCGGAACCTTGCGGCAGAGTGTTCTCAACTACGGTTAAATAGATAATAGTACTGTCTCTATTTCCTTAAACGTCTTCCCCCTTGTCTTTGCAAATTTGCAGCGTTCGTAGCGGCAAACCTCTTGTATCGGGCAGATTTGTTTTTATGGTTTAAGAAACATTTTCGTAATAAATTATGTTCAGATGATTATTTTGAAAAGTAGATTACAAATAATACTCATTCCTCTTCAGAGGAAGTGAACATATTTTGAAGCTTATTAAGTTAAAAAAAGGAACAAAAACACGAGCATTGGATAGTGACAAAGCCAGGGCAACACTGGATTCTTCAGCTAGTTTGAAGGAAACCGATTTTGATTTTTTCGAGAGATCGAAAACTCTAGTCAGTGTAATAAGTTTCAGAGTAAAACGAAAATAACCTGTGTTGTTTGTTTTATGATCTTCTAGCGTCCAAATTTAGTTGAATGTGAGTATGATATGAAAATATGATAAACCGATTTTGAGAAAATGTGGCTACGGCTTTCTTCGACAGCTCTATCCTGGGCTTTATTTTTAGGCCATTTTAATGGTTTTACGCAGACAAGTGTAATGTTCTCTTTGCCATTTTTATTAACAACTTCAAACAAATATGGAAGATTTTGTGTTCTACGTGTCAAAAATACAGGATATATCTTCTAAAATGTACCCAAAACTACTTTATTTGCCTTAACACAGCGCATTTGTTGCCAAAATTTTCAAAAGTCCAGTCCTCCTCTCAATCTGACACCTCTTTGTTTATTGGTCGGTCTGTTAATTGGCCAGTCATCACTTGGCATAATGCAAGGATACAATTAGCCAATCGCAGATGGGCCTGGCAATCTTCCAGCCTCGTCTTATTTAGGACCCACTTGTTACAGAATAACTTCTAACTCTCAAGTCCTCAAGTACTTGCGTGGTATATTAGTAACCTGATGTTATTATGTGTACAATTTGTGATGCTTGTACAATAATAACACTTTGTATTTGTAATTTGTAGGTGTAAAAGTTTTGGCACGCGACGCTACCGCCGGGCCTAATGTAGGCGCATTCGGTATGCAGTAAGGCGTAATTCACTGCGAAGGAAACAGCCGTACTCCCTCAACTGTTTGTCTGCTTAACTATATTAGTCTTAATAATGTTCGTCGAATATGTGATTTTGATATATTTGACTGCATACCCTTTTTCAATGAAATTTTAATAGATATAACTCATTTTCAATGAGATTTTGATAGACATATCACTTTCCAACGAGATTTTGATAAATATTATATCCCATTTTCAATGTCTTAACGGATAAAATAATTTCGTATGAGAACGTCTGTATTGTATTTGCACCATTTATATAGTCCTGTAAGATATTTCAATATTAGGCGAGCTTTGTCAACGTAAATACGATCAATAAATGTTTACATCGACAGTAGTGATAGATTGTACAATGGTACTTGCAACGTAAATTGTCTGTTAATTACAGTAGTACGGTGGGGAGCTTAAGCAGTTAGGTTTGCAAATTCATTGAAACCACCTGAAAAACTGGGTCAGTTCCCTTGCGTAGCTCTCTCTCTCTCTCTCTCTCTCTCTCTCTCTCTCTCTCTCTCTCTCTCCTCTCTCCTCCCTCCCTCCCTCCCTCCCTCCCTCCCCCGTCACTCCCTTCCTCCCCCTCCCCCTACGAGAATTGAGTAATTGCAGTCTAATAGGTTCGTTTTGATTCGACGAATTCAATTTCGTTACTGTTACTAGAAGTGGAAACTTTAAAAGGCCAATATTATGTGGGTATTCTAGTGGAAAGTAGGCCTACGGAATAGTGGTAGTGGATTAAGATCTGATTATAGTGGGAAATTCCCTTAAGGGCGTTGTTTGGCAATCCCGACAAGTTCTAGCTGAATCTAACCTTTTTTCAGCTATCTGTCCTTGGGTTAGATCCCTCATCCCAAGCCAAGATGGAACAGCGTACACCGAAGGATACGTGGCTACGGAAGAGCTTAGCTTAAGGATGCAGACTCTGGGTACCAGTTGACCTCCAGTTTTAAATTAGCCTTACCTATGCCTATGCCTATTCCTGTGTAGGCGGACATATTCTCAGCCTAGAAAGCTTTGGGAAACAGTAAAATGTGGACATGGGGAGAAAAATAGCACGGAGGGGAAGGGAAATAGGTTGTATCCAACACCATGGTACCTATGAACAGTGAATTACAACAGTTCGTAGGGACGCTAGTGGTGGTTGACTCGACCTGCAGTTGAAGAAATGACTGATGGTAAGATTTTTCAACATTATTTATGTTTAAAGATGGCGGCCTCTGATTTAACGTTGAGAGTGTAGTTTGCTAATTATATCCTGTGATACTGACTGAACGGCCAAAACCTATCATAATTTTGACTGTTTTCTGGAGAAAGAGCATAACATTTCCATTAGTAACATTTGTCGTAAATTACGTGTGCTGTTTAGCGCTGTGTATATTAATTAAAAATGTACTGCGATGCCTTCTGTTGTCCGAACTACTAGTTTATACGAGTATTGTGATCAAATAAGGGTTAGTAGAAATCTGATTGTGTGTATGAGAAAGTACAACCAACTCTGTTACGCTTAGTGCAACTACTAAGTCATCATTTCAGTTGCCTTGTGTGTATTTAAGTTTGTAGCACTTCCGAAAGTTTTACAGTCTGTGAGTTAGCCAAGTATACATATTTAACACTGCTACCAACCTGTGTACACGTAAAAAATTAAAATTCCCCGAAGAGACACGCTTATTATTCAACGAGATCAAAGGACACGGACGTGATTAGAATTGTAATTCGCTACGCTCTCCGACGCTAATTCTATTATTTGAATATACAGGTTTTTTAGTGAAGTATCGTTCTAGGAAATGGGATAATTCCATTGCCTTTATATTCTTTTGTCGTGTCCGTCTTTTTATGTGTTTAGATTTATCTGCAATCGTATTGAAACGATATTGATGAAATGCCCGTGTTTTCGCTTCTATAAAGTGGGAAATATTCTTTGATGCGTTTGAAATTGGCATTAAAATTTGTTTTCGATATACTGCATTGTTTTATTGCATTCGATCGTTTGAAAATAGAACATTACTAAAAAAAGTGGCACTTAATTGGTACTGTTGTAAGAGTAATAGCATTTAATTTTAAATGCTGAAAAGTGCAAATTACTTTCAGAAATAATTTTATGTTTTTTAGGTAGTTCAGTAGTCTGTTTCGGTTTATTAGTAACAAAAGCTATAAAGGTTCTTACCGTCTTTAATTAAAGCATCTGATGTTTTCAAATAGGATAGTAGTCCATTCACTGTTGTGTAGCAGATGTTCCAGTCATTCTATCAAATTTCTTACCATATTGAATTATTGTGTAATGTTTTACGGCAGGCTCGGCTTCCTTATATTCTTGCCGTTTTTAATTAGAACATTTGATGTTTTCGTATTGGCTAATAGAATGTTAGTGATTCCGTATAGTCACAAACGTAGTGTAAAACTTAACAGTGGTTTTATCATATTCATGCCACCTTTAATTAAAGCATCTCATGTTTTCAGACTGGCTTGTAGTATTTTTTAAACTTACTACAGCTGATGAAGCTACAATAAACGTTTTATATTTTACTTATTTATGTTGTCTTTAATTAAAGGAACTGATGTTCTCAGATTGGCGTTTCCTTATAGCAGGAGCTCCAACGGTATTATCGTATTTTTGCCGTATTTAATTAGAACATCTGATGTTTTCAGACTTTATAGTAGCATGTTTTGAACTTCCCTATAGCCAAAGCTCCAACAATAATTGTTTTACATTTTATTATATTTGTCGTTTTTAATTAAAGCCGCTTAAGTTTTAGGATTGTTTAGTACTATGTTCGCTCTTTCTTACAGCAGAAGCTCTAACGGTTTTGTCATATTTTTTCCGTATTTAACTAGAACATGTGATGTTTTCAGATTGCATAGTAGCTCGTTTTGAGCTTTCTTATAACTGAATCTCAATAATTGTTTTGCGTTTTATTAAATTAATGTCATCTTTAATTAAAGCAGCTTACGTTTTCAGATTGGCTAGAAACATGTTTGCTCTTGCTTATTGCAGAAGCTCCCAATTTATGCCGTTCTTTTAGTTTATGTTAGCATGTAATGTTTTCAATCAGGGTAGTAGCAGATGCTCTCAAACGCGGGTCGAATGTTTATCAAATGTTGTAATACAGTTTTAGCCTTTAGTTTTAACTCGGTACTCGAATATCGATTAGGCACTTGAAGTGTACTTATGTGTAGGCGACTCCGCCTAAACACTCGAGTCTGGAGTGGAAGAAATCAGTGTAAACTTTGGTACACGTCTTATCCATCAATGCGATAAGGAAGTTAACCGTGCGATAGTGTCGTGCTTAGATTTCCACCTGTTTAATTTTAATGTATTACCAAAATTTCCTTTACATACTGTAATAATAACTGGGCCTATACCTAAAAACTTATTATAGAGGGGCATAAATGCCCGTACATAGGTTGGTCCTCAGATTGATATTTATACTTAATACAAATACAAACGATACTTAATATAAAAAATAAGTGATTTTTCGTTTCAATTCAACAGTTTTAAATTATAGAGTGTTTAAAGTTTGTTTTTTTTTAATTACTGCTTTTGGCGAAAAGCATATGAAGGCTATTATCGCCGCAGGGTGTTTAAGATAAGATTATGTTTAGGCAACATTCTGAGTATCATTAATAAAAAAAAGATACTGTAACGGAATCTATGGAACTATTGTGTTTAAATTCGTAACCTAGGTAACGAGAAATATTAAGTTTGGAAGCGTGGTGGGAGAAGAGGAGTCAGTTTCAAAACCGACCTAGTCGGAGTCGAAGCTACGCTGAGCGGAGCCCAAGTAGGCCTACTACTTTTTATTCCGTTACGCTTTCAGTGGCCGAACTTACATTACACACGATAGGGGTTAGGTTTTGAATGCGCAGTCCGCTCCGCATTTGGTGGCCACACGACCTTAAAAGGGACGTACGAAAAAATCTTATAATTTTCGTTAAAAGAAACAATAGACTGTTGTTAAATAGCTCATTTCTTACTCGCAAACTGCAGTTTAAGTTGTTGTGTTCAAATGAATAATCATATTTTGCTAAGCAAACATGCTTTGCTGCCGCGTTTTAGTCTAAACAGTGCATTTTGTTAGCGTGCAACGCAAACTTATGCTACACGATGCATATTGTATAAACAGTGGCGATGGACGCTGGAATTATTAATTTGTTGTTAGCGACGTGTAAGTAGGGCTTATAAAGCTAATTGTTGCTTCTCTAAACAAAAACTGTAGCAAGAAACTTTGCACGTTGTTTTAGCAGCAAGTTGTTCTTCAACAGGTTTAATTCTAGCACGAATACAGGTCGGTAAGAACTGTTTTAGTTGCCGTGTTAGTGGCTTGTAGGTTGTAAAATACCTATTTGTTATCTTACATCAGTAAGTTCGTAAATTGACGTTAAACAGCTGTTATTCAAAATACTGATATAGAGCACAGATGTTCATTGCCATTTATTTCTTATAGAATATTTCGGCCTTCGTAGCCTTTCCTAAGAGATTAATTGAGAAAACTTATAGCTCTTCTTCAAATTCGAGATCGGAACCTTTATAATAAGTCATCTTTTTTCTAAAACTGACCGGTCTCAAAATATCGTTTTCAAATATGATCTTACTGAATTATATATAAAGATACGAATAATACGAACACATTTTGGAGGAGCTTAATACTAAAGATGCACAGGAGCTAGCGCTAGCGGCTGCATATATCCACTAATATTCGTTCTGAAAAATAAGTTACATTTTATTTTTTGAAATCATCTCATCGTCTGCATTAGCCCAAGTGTGCACAATAATCGGACTTTAAACACAAAATTTTAAAAATTAAAATATTACCCTGGTGTTTAATATGACGTTGCTGTGTAGAGGCCTTGAGTAGTGCGTAAAATTAACATAACAAAATTAAAAAATGAACAAGATAAACGAAACCTCTGAAAAAACATTTGGACGACGCACGCAATTTGTCGAGTCTGGCGGATGTTTTGTTTTATATATAAGGGCAAAACAGTTTGATTTCGCGAACTTTGGAAGAAGTACAACTTACGCAAGTCGTCAAAAACACGCGAAGTTCTCTTGGCAAGAAGAGCAGTGAATTGAAGTGTTGCAAACAAATTACAGAAAACCGAAAAAAATTGGTTGTAAAATTGGACGATGGGGGAATGTTCTTGTCATCTTAGTTGGTAGTGGTAAGGAATACGTAACGTTAGAAAGATAACAATATGGGGATAAAAGAACATATCCCCCTTCCAATACTCAGTGGTCTGTGCCCAGGAAAACAGGCTTCGCCAAACAACTTTGGTCATTCTTCGCGTAAAAAAAACAACTGAATTGTTTCTGGAAAATTATTTGAGTCACGCAGGACACGAGAATTAAATAACCGGGGCAAGGTCACCACAAGGCGAATGAGTCGGGGATGGCAGTATGCCTAAACCAGAGATGTCCTTGATACTACCTGCAAGATATTCGAATGCGTTCCAATAAACAAGTATGTAGGAATTTATCGCATATAAACTGTACTTGGGTAAACACTCGCAAGGTAAAAACCATCTCGTGTGTTAGGGAAATCGTCGAATTGTTGCACTTAATACGTAATCAGTGACGCAAGTAATTGATAATAATTATTAATCAGCTGATGTTTTGTTCATTTATAAAAGTCGTTTTATCTTTTTGGTAATGAAATCTGGAAGTGACAAAATAGCCTCATTTAAATGACAAAAAGCAGTCGTGTCAAGTTTTGGTTTTATAATGCGCTGTAAAGACGCCCATATGCGGGAAGCGGATTGGTGCAATCTATCATAAAATCTAATATGGCGATCGATTACTCCTGGAGTGTAAATTAACGTGCTAGTTAGTAATCGGAAGGTTTAGTAGGATGTTGGCTAATAAACTGGTCCGTCATAGATAGCGTTCCGACTGAAATGCCTCTACACTTTGTACTTACATATCGACGAGACGAATACAGTATTGTACTGTGTTTGTGTGCATATCTCCTATATACAGTATAGTCTCGCTAATCCGACCTAAACCGGGTCAGATTATACGGAAAACCATTAAAAAACGTTTGGAAGTATTTGATTGAATTTATTGTACTAAAACATAAAACAGCACACAGAATCATACTATGTAATAAAGAGCAGTAAGTCAAATCATCAAACTTGACGGAAAAAGTTTGTAATTGTTTTGTTTGTAACATTTCTCAACTTTCGTCATCTCTAAATAATATGTAGATCTTAAAGCTTTAATTTTTTTGGCTCATGTCATCAACGATGACTTGCATGGAGGCAGTCCTAGCCTCCCGATTGCAGTAATTTTTATTTATTGGAATGTTCCATAAGTTTTCGTGGTCACGGTACAACTGTACAAATGTCACGCTCCAACGAATAGGCATTTTTATTTGCCTTTAACTACTTAAGCAGAACCTGGTAAACATGATCCACGGCTGGAACCAGTACGGTAGAGTAGTGGAGTAGAAGCTGGAGCTGCCACCGATCGGTGCGCCCGTGGCTTCCTGACCTCTCCAGGTCCACACAGTGCTAGTCGCTGGCATCGTGCAGTTTGTTTTTTGGGTCATACTACTTACCTCATCTACTCAAAACACAGACACATACAATTCTACATAGCTTGGCTAATTCTAAAGTGTTAACCTCCACGAACACAAGAGAACTTTCGGTTCGCCTTAGCCCCAGTGGTTGTATTACACATCAATCGCAGATTCAATTCACTCCTTGAAAGACACTCACAGATATGTTTGTAGTTACTGGACACTGCCAAGCTATCACTTTAACTGTACAGAACATATTGTTATCGTTTACAGAACGCAAAGCACAGATCGTGCTCGCACTGTATTTTACATCAGTCACAGATTCAATTCACCCCCTTTAAAAGATTACTATGAGAAGAAAGACCGGTTACAGAAGGAAGGGGTATCAATTTAATGGTGCAGTGAACCGTGGATCTCCTGAGTTTAAGGGAGAGCTTATCTCGTTCTTGAAGACCCGTCTCTTCCGGGGTAATTAACCGCCATGCGTTCAGTGTAAATAATGTTTTAACTCAATGTAAAATAGAAGGTCGATCTGTGTTTAGGACTCGTTTCTTGGGAGTCACAGTTCGTGCCTACACATTAATGAACATTTGAAGTGAATTTTAAGATAGTCGCGTCGTATTGGAATTATGTAGAGCGAAAAGACTTGAAGAATTTTACTTTCCCAACCCATGGCTTATAAATATGTATTGTAACGAGTATAATTTCTCGCAGTATCGTGTGTTTATGTTGCCCTTTAAATGTTTTTGTTTTTTGGGCGAAACGGCGAAGTTCATTACTGCTGGCTGGCCCTCGTTCATCAGGAGGCGGTAAACATCAGACCAATCCGCGGTGCTAATCTACGCTTTCTCGCTTATATCATCGTTACATTAAACGAAATAGACGCTCGCTTAGATGAGCGTAAACTGTACATTAATGCCATCATCCGATGTGTAATTTAGAGTGGCACACCTAGGCGGCGCGGCTGTATGAGTCAGGTCACGTGACTGGGGTCGGCCATTACGTGTGTCGTTACTGCATTCTTTTAGGCCCGTAAGTCAAAACTAATAAAGTTCGATTGTATCGATGCCAACTCGTGTATATTGCGGGGAGATTTCTTTAACCTGCTTCTGATGATATAGTACAATGACAAATTAATTTTTACGCTACAGCTAAAAGACCACGTTTGGTTTAACGCATTAACGAGTGATTCATTGTTCACTTCCTTACTATACGAAGTATAGAGAAAGTATGGTTACCGTCGAAAAAATAGATTTTGATATATTTACGTTTTCGGATCCTTCGGAGTGTTCGTGGGAATTTCCGGGAATTTCCATTGGGAGAAAATGGAGCGGTCATGAGAGATAAGACTTGGATTCGTGCGCTTGAAATGAGCACCAATCCTGGCATAAATCACTTTTTGAGAGGTCGTTAAAATTTGTGTGTGCGTCGTAAATTTTGCCCAATTTAATTTAAACTTGGCTCAAAAATCGATTTGGCAATACTTATGGCAAATTCGTTTAACAGTTTCAAAATGGCGGACATTTCCACTCTTCAAAAAATAACGTTTTCGATTTACATTTTTCTGAAAATCGGATTTCACCGCATAATTAATGTTAAAAACTGCGCAGTAAATTAGTATGTTGATTTTTCAAAATTTGTTAATATCGAGTATTTTTTTGACGGCGTTCATGGTTCATTGTTGTATTTTCAGTGTAATTTGGTAGTTTTAAGTACTAATATATGTAGGTGTTAATGCTGGTTATGATGGTGAAATCAAAGTTTGAAAAAGGTTAAGAATAAAAAATAATACTTTTGGGAAAATCGCTTCTATCACGTCATCGAGACAACTTCTTGCCGCGATTTTTTATTTTACACGGATGTATGCGCGTGCGCTCCCATGGCTACAGACGATAATAATCGAACGATTGCAATGAAATTTTGCTTGTACGTTCAGTTTTTTCATCAAATTAATTTTCTGAAAAGAAAAACATTAAAAACAAGCAAACCCTGACTTACAGTTCTGATGTAATTGAAACCCTCTAAAGATTAAACTTTTTATGTTACACAATCTATATTTGATATTGTTATTAATTATGTTTATATTGTGTGGAGATGTAAATCTATGTTTAACATCAATCGCAGATTCAATTTAACCATTGAAAGGCATTCACAGATATGGGCGTTGTTACTGGACACTGCAAAGCGACCATTTAAAAAACAACTGTACAGAACATACTGTTATCGTTTATAAAACGCGAAGCACAGATCGTACTCGTACTGTATTTGACATCAATCACAGATTCAATTACCCCTTTAAAAGATCGCTATCGGAAGAACGACCGCTTACACAAGGAAGGGGTATCAATTTAGTGGTGCAGTGAACTGTGGACTCCAGAGTTTAGTTGGGGGGTAGCTTATCTCGTCCTTGAAGGGCCGTCTCTTCCGGAGCAATTAGACGTGCGTTCATGTAAATAGTTTGTAACTGAATGTAAACTAGAACGTTTCATCTGTGTTTAGGAAGAGTAAAATATTAAAAACTGAAATGAGACCTCCAATACAGCTGATGTTGATATACATTTTGCATGGAGTCGTGTTATCAGCTGATTGCAATTAAAATTCTAATGTATTCATTAACTCATGGTAGGCTTACACCCGGGTTTTTGAAGCGCGCGCGTGCGTGTGCTTGTTAGCAATCTCACGTTCGGAATATTGTTCAAGTTTTGTACCGTCTTAACCTTTTTCGAAAATGCGATTTCGTAATCGTAATCAGCGCGAAAACCTGTATAAATTATAGCTTTATAAGTTTTCAAGGTCTGGTTACATTTTCATATTTTCAGTTTAATTTGAAAATATTAGAACGCTAGTGTCAGACGATGCGATTTAAACTTGACACATGAATCGAATTACGTAATTCGACAAGTTCGTTGTTCAGCAAAATCATTTCAACCGTTTCAAAATGGCAGCAATTTCAGATATTTAAAAAAAGTCGTAACTAAATCGAATGAATTTTAGTGCACCAAAAATTTGTTTTTGAATTCCGTTATTTTAGAAGTATATTCGCTTTCAAGACTTCAGCGAAACAGCTGCGTGTGTCCAAGTAACGAAATCAAACGTTTACGTTGTGCATCATTGTACGAAGCAAGTTTAATGTTCCATTGTTTTCCAGGCATTATCATCTGCTAATCCATTGCGCAATTAAATACGTTATAAATGTCGGACAAGTTGTGTTGTGCGCATGCGCGCCAGTTATCTCGGGGACTTGTTTCCTGTCGAAGTTCCCGATAACGTATCAGGTATCTGTGAGCATACGTTCATTAAACATATTGCGGCCATTTCTAAATACGTAAATCATGTCCGTTGACAGATCCGCGGTTATTCATTTAGGTATCGCGTTTAATTTCTACGTTGCGATAGGTGTGACGGGCGAGTTATCGACTAGTAAAGTGAACAGTCGCCTTTCTGTACTGTTAACAATTAATATTTTATCATAACCCTTCGAACCGTTTTCGAGAAAAGAACATACTGTAGAGTCTGAATTAACCGTCATTCTCGGGACCGTTGGGGTTACGGATAACAGAACACTCGTATTTTCGGCGATCAGTAAAAATAATATACTGTATTCTGGTTACAGCACAGAATATTTTATTGTTATTTTTAAAAATGTAGTAAAAATCTTAATTTGTTTATAAATTATAATTATATACTATAAAAAATTTACATAAATAAAGCTTTAATACAGTAAATAATCACTACTTAACTTGACAAGTATTCACGTAACATATGCGTGAGCACCGCGCGCGAGCACTCACGTGACTGTTACGTGATTGACTTATACGCTGAATGGTACTATCGTTAATAGTGTAAAAGTGTTTATCTTAGAAACATTCATGTTATTCAGAATGTGTTGATACGATCGCTTACTTTTCGATTATAATCGATAATTGATAATTATCAATGTTTGCTTAGGGTAGCAATTAGTGTCAGCTGCCGTCGCCTGTCCTATAAATACGTCGTGTCCATACGTTGTGTAGAAGGTTACTTTTATTGTTTATTACAAGTTATTTACTATGGAACACTAAAAACGTCAGATAACAGAATTAACCTGACGGTTAAATAAGAGAAACTATCGGTTAAAAGGGTTACGGTAAATCGAGACTGTACTGCATTTGCATATGAATATACACTTTTACTTCATTGTACAATAAATATACTGTATACACTTTGACACTCATTCATATCTTATTAAATAAACGTGCAAGTCTCCTTTAATAATACGAATTCAGTACGAGAAAGTTAATTGATACTTAGGATTACTTTACCATAAATAATATTTAGTATTAATTGATAAAAAAACGCTATTAACTAGCTTTGGTATTATCGTTTTTATTAGGTTTTTAAGTAGACACTCAATGGCTACTGTTTAAACTCGTATTTGTAATTAAAATTAATTTCTCCAGTGCGCATTCTCGAGTTCGCACAATTTTTGTTTGATTTGATTCAAACTTAGCACAAAAATCGATTTTGGTTATAGCTTGGACAAGTTTGTGCAACAGTTTCAAAATAGCGGCCATTTGTTTTTAAAATACGATTTAACCTTCACATTCGGCGTTAAATAAATTACATAGAATAGCGTTTTTGAATTTTCAAAACTCGTTAGAATGAAGCAAGTTAATTTTTCGACATTCAAGGTTCTTTTTTGTAGTTCCATTGTAACGTATACGTTTAAAATGCTAGTATATGAATATTTTAATGCTAATTTTTAATCGGAAATTCAAAAAAGAAGATTAAGATAGGAAAACACTTTTTGGATTATTGCAACATAGCCACCGGACTACACATTTAAGTAATTAGAATTATGACCTATGTTTCCGTCTAGTGGTCTACTTACCTCTTAAAGGCTACCGCGGTTTCGAAACCAATGTTCCATCTTCAGGCCGTAATACAAAATGTCAAATCCCTCTGTCGAGGTCGTCACAAAGTTAAACACGTGACACACTAAACACAATTACACGATTATAATACACACGATAAAATTTGGTTTGGCTAAACGATACGTGCAACTCGTAAGTCGTTGCATTCTGGACTCCAAATTTATCGTATGTATTTTAATTGTGTAATTGTGTTTAGTGTTTGTGACGTGTGTTTTCAATGTTTTATTTAAGTTTGTGACGATCTCGACAGAGGGATTTAACATTTTGTATTACGGCCTGAAGATGAAACAGTGAGGTTTCGAAACTGCGGTAGCCCTTACGATGTGAGTAAATAGACCACTAGACGGGAAAATAGGTCATAATCCTAATTACTTTTTGGGAATTCACTTGTATCGCGTCAGCGAGACAGCTGCGTGCCGCGATTATTTCTGTTCTCTGTTCAGCCAATAAACAGAGAAGAGTTATTAATTTCATCGATCAAAGAGAAATTCAGTAAATGCAAACCGCATCGGTCGGAAAATGTATGATTAGTGTACACGCACTGGTAAATGTTAAATAATTGATCGAGCCTGATTAAACAATTTAAATTAGACTCGGCTTGCTGTGACGGTGGTTGTGGTTTGTTTTTGGGGTCTCCGGATATACACGGGGGCGAGTTCGTGAAATGTAATTCCGAAAACGGCGTAATTTATCAAGCGGCCGAACTCGAAGCTTTGTTGTTAATACTGTATCATGTATGCAGAGTTATAAAAATGATACAGTGCATATTAATCCATTAATTAGCCGGCTAGATTGCGACAACACAAATTTTCTTCTGCAATTAAAACCGGTATTTATTTTACACCATTTTATAAAGAATTTAATTGAACGCGTTGATACATCTTGTATACGTTTGAAAATGTTTTTCCAAGCGTTTTATTTTCTTTATTTTTCGAGTTGAAGCACTAAACAAAGCTCGATAATCCCCTATTGTGTATTTCTTATGTCGAGCAAGTTCGTCATTGTGTATTCCGTTTTGCAAGTAAAATTCGAACGGAAAGTCGCTGACCTTAGGCGGCCAAATATTCAACGTTTCATGCATACCAATGGGCGCTCCCCCACCCCGCTAAATATGTTGACATTCTTTGCTTGCTTTTGACGTATACACTCGATATCTGCTTTTCGCAAGGTGGTCATTTCCTCCTCCGGGAACCGTTTTCGATGCTAATCGCCCAGTGTTTAACCACTGCCTGCTTATTATGTTAACGAGCTGCTGGATAGTTTTACCAATTCTAATTCACTTCCTCATTATACGAATGAGTGCCTCAAAAAATGAGTGATGGTTGCTTTTTCCTTAGCGCATTTCCATTGGATAATGAGCTAGTGGAGCGACCATCATTTGGCCGTGACCTAAGTCATTGATCATTTTTAATCATTGACCTTTAAATCATTTTTTAATGGGATCTTAAAATTTTTTTTAAGTCGTGAGTGTAGTGTTGTAAGTATAAGTGTTTGTTAGACTCTGGTGCCGCGAGGGACGTCGAAATCCTCTCAATAGGTGCAGCTAATCTGCAACCCCCCTGCAGGTTAAATATATATATATAAAGAAGAAGAAGAATAACAAAAGTATATAACAATAAAGCTTTATTGACATTCTATTCTAAAGAACAAAAGCCGCTCCTTTCGGAGGTAAGCTGAGTTGCCTATAAACGTACAAACAATGACTTTCTATTGTTATCATCCAAACTTACTTAAACTTAAAATATGAAAACTGAAACTAATAGACTTATAGGCTTTCTTTTCTTCCTCTGCTTGTCCCTGAGAATCAATTCTGTAGGTAGTTTCGCCCAACTGTGATCATCCACTCTTGCTACATGTTCAGCCCTATTCCATGTTAACAGGTGTGCTTCTCTCTCCACCTTCCTCTCTAGCTTCTTATTGCTTATTTTCTTCTTCTGGGTCACACCTAGCATACTTCTTACCTTAAATTGTGTGACTTTCAGTCTTCTATTTAAGATGTTTGTGAGAGCCCAAGTTTGGCATCCTTATAAAATGGCTGGATACACGCAGCTCAATAATACCTTAGTTTTCAGTTGAATTGAGGAATTGCCTTTGGATTTTTCTGATGGACCATTATATATAGTATATAAGTGTGTGTGGGTGAGAGAGAGCATGCTCACGTGGACTGAATCCGAATCCATTCGTTTTGTTTAAGAACTTACGAGGCCTGAATAATTCTAGTGTGACAAAGTTCTCGCCATGTTTGCTCGCCCCATTTATTCGGAGAGTTTAATTGGAACAGCAGTTGTTAACCGTAATTATTATTTGTTGCAATCACGCTGGCATTGTAGTTGGTCAGCCGTGATATTGTAACTCGTTTTAATTAATTTTTAATGTACGTTAATTATGTAACGAGAACTGCTAATAGCAATAAAAAGAGCACTGCAGCTCAGTTGACAGTGTGATCATCAACTCGCACACCCTCTTTGGGGCAGTGGGAAATAATAAAAATCTTGAAAAAACGTTATCGCCATTTTTTTTACTGGAAAAAATCCTTTCTGAGGCTATCGACAAAGTCTCCGGAGAATCGGGTATAATATTCCAAAAATTGTTTTATCAGATCGTACTAATAGTTCAATGAACAGTAGACCTTGCACTGTATATTCCCAATTAATTGCTTCACCACAACTCTACGACAGCGCTCGTAACCTTTTCTGCCAATTTAACCGATAACCGTAATATTTACGAAAAATGTTACCGTATAGGAAAATGTATACGCATTCTCGTTGAAGCGGTCTCCATGATAGGTTTTGCCGTTCAGCCAGTATTACAAAAAAACAGCCAGCAAGTACACTTTTAATCGTTTAACCGGAACCCGCAATCTTGAAACGGAAGTAAATGAGAAAATGTCTTAACACAGTGTTTTTTTTGGTCAACACAGCGTAACAAAATCACAAATTAAATAACGAACGGTCGAGTTGAAACAGAGACTTCGCTCGGTCAAAAATTTGGGTTTCGATATATATCGAACTCGTCAGTGTAACAATTTTGAAATGAAAGAAAGGGGGGATTGGGTGAAATAAACCCTGACTCCGCCATACGGTTTTTCTATTCAAGGCCGTCTCGGCCATATTTAATTTATTACCTGCACTACTAACGATTATTAAGCACTACATATTACCGCCATTTCTTAAGATTAAATTATGTTTGTCATTTTATAAAGATTTTGTTTGTGGTAATGTCAACAGCTATTTAACATTTTGTATATATTTTTTGTTTTCAAATATACATCAGCAAAATGTAAAAAACGTACCTTTATAACTCTCTTACTTTATAAAAGCTCTCACACATATAACACCTTTATAATTAGATATCAAATATTATCATTAATGTAACAGATTCAATATAGCGACAGGTTCCACTGACTTGAATTACTGTGTATCATAATGTATTATTAAAATTTGAGTAAAATCTTAACGCGATTATGAGACATTTATATTTGTCTTTTTGAGAGTGGCAATAATTGGAATAAAGAAAGAAACAAGTGTATCATATAGTATCAAAAAATATGCCAGCAAACACTTTCAAACGGTCTGTTTACGCGGCACAAAGTCTATAGCGCCGTGTGTGTATGCAATACCCGCATAACAGCTGTGCTTTGCAAACTCGCTACCTACCGTCTTATTGTAAGGCAAAGGTTGTCTCTCCCCACGCCGTGCTTCGCGATAACATTGAAGGCAGAAACTTTCCCAGCTTGAATCGAAAAACGATCGTATCGCTTCCTCCTTCCATCTTAGCACGGTTGAGGCCTAGGTCGATAACAACGGCAAAGAGAGCTTATAGTTATTGAAACGGATGAATAAGGAGCTGGACGAAGTTAAATTAATATAGTCTATTCATTAATCATTAGCGAATTTACAATTGATCGTTGGTGCGGCTATCATGGTAAGACCCAGACCCGTGGCATTAAATAACGGCGATCTTCACATTTAGTTCACCTTTTAAGGAATCTTTTTAACTGTTTGCACTACAAAAATGCCGTACTGCATATTTACGTTAGCAAGACAATATAATAGAAAAAACTTCGAAAAAATATTTCATTTTTTTCCAAAATGGCGGCCGTCTAAACTTTTTAAATTAAAATGAGATTGTGTAGAGTTTTACAAAATATTCCGAAAAAACAAAATTTTTGTGGGTTTACAAATCTAATCATGTTTGTTTCAAAATAATCGGATGTACGAAAGTATCAGAAATGAATATTTGTTGAAAGTACGTACAATATTTTAACCTTATTTTTTCTTCAAAATACTCTCCTGCATGGCAAAACACTTCTTCCACCGTTCATACAAGTGTTGGGAACACTCCTGAAAGCCATTTTTGGAAATTTCTTTTAGCCGCTTCTTGGCTTTTTACATCACCTCTTGCGAATTCGCAAGACGACGTCTCAATAATGCCATTTTAAGTCGTGATAACAGGTGAAAATCCGCTGATAAAAGGTTGGACAAATGGGGAAGGTGTTCCAGAGTGGTAACATTGTACTTGGTAAGGTACTGTTTCACCCTCAGCGATCGATAAGACGGGACATTGTCATGCAACACAAACCAATCGTTCCCTGTCCATTTTCAGGTAGTTAGAGGAGAAGGTAGGAATATGAGATACCTATTTTGTTTTTTGATCCAGGAAGTATCAGAATTGACATAGAACTTAAATAAAAACGAATTAACTTAATAAAAAGTATATTGATTATATAGGATTAATAAAGAATATATGGTCTTAAAAACATTGTACATTTTTAATACGTTTTTTCAAATGTGGCATTATCTGAGAATACGTAATATGAGTAATATGGTAGTAATATGAGACACTAATATTTCTAAACATAATTTCTTGAAATAAAAATATTATTTTTAACAAAGAAGTTTTATATGAGTACAAGTACTTTAAAGATTCAGTTGAGCCCTTATAGTTACATTTGTGACTATTGTAAAAGAAAGTAACTATATTTACTTTGTTTTTGCAATAGTCACAAATGTAAATCTCGTTCTCTAGAGCAGCACAATGTGCATGCGCCCATAATTTGCATGAGATGCACTGGATCCACAGTTCACCTTTGGAATCATCCGAAAACTTGCTTTCACAGAACAAAAAAGTTTTCCTGGGAAACATTGTTAGACGAGGCACAAAATCCTTGGCTGCATTCATACAGCATACCACCGTTACCAGTGCGCCTGATGTCAAATTGCCTATGTGTTTTCTACCTTTCAGTCCAACAATTTTGAGTATTTTGGTCTGAACGATAGAAAGCCTAGTTTCGTCCACGTTATAAATGCAATTAGCAGCAAAATGGTGTTTGTCATATTCCTTATCAAATACTTTGAAAAAAGCGTCCACATTTTCTTTGGTAAAACCAAGAGCTCTAGCCGCTGATGTTCCAATAGGTTTTCTTAGAGAAAGCCTGTCTTTATGGAGATTCAGAAAATGGTCTATCCAGCCTCTTCCTGCCGTTCCGCCCCCAAAAGGATGCTTGATTCCATTTCTCACGGCTAATTGGTAGGTCATTGACTTAATGTCATTGGTTGTCAAACCAAAAAACATCGATTCCATTTCCAGAATGTATCTTGCCAATTCTTTTTCCAATTCATCATCCAAAATAAAATATTTTAATTTAGGATATTGCTCTGGTATCAGGAAACACATAGAGCACTAATCTTATTAAAACAGTGCCTTTATATCGTGTCTAAACTCAATACTTGATCTTCTATTTATTTAAATGTAATTATAATTATTTCTCACCTAAAATGGTTTTCCTCCCTAATTTTGCGGAAGCTATACTTTCAGCAGTATTACTAGCATTAACCTACAAAACATGAAGTAAAAAGTTAATATAAGCATACACGGTTCAACGTCTTGTTCGCCTAACTAATTCTGTTAGCGAAATTACGACATTAGGACAAAGTTTGAACACAAACGTGCTAGAGGCTAGAGTAGACCGGGGCAGATGCTTTTTTTTAACCACATTCCTTCGACTTTACAGCTTCAATAGCCATTATAATATCTTCTTCCCGATAATTCTTTCTTAGGCCTTTATTGTCTTTACTTACCTTTGTTCTTGGCATTTGAAAATAATCGTAACCACTGATATTAGAGGATGGTAGTATTGTGGGACAGTCTCATATTACTACCTGTCGCGTGTCTCATTGGGATCATCTCACCATTTTAGTTTTTGACCCAATGTCACGTTAAAAAATATGTTTGCGTTTTAATTCACACTCACTATTCAGTAAAGCAATGCTTGTAATATAACCTACCTTGTTTATTCCTTGTAAACTTCAAAATCTTCCCAGCAAATAAAAATTTATTAAGTGAACACAAAAACTTTCGTCTGCACAAAAACTAACTAACATCCACTGAAAACCACAACTGCAACTAAAATGGCCGCCGGTAAACTGAATATACAATAGTTAATAAAAGAAGTAATTCTCAACCGTTTCGATAGATATTGCCAGCATGCATTCTTAGGAATCACTGTATCTCATATTACTACCCTGTCTCATATTCCTACCTTATCCTCTATCACCTAACTGCATCTCGTAGCCGTTTCAAGATCTCCTTTTACAATTCCTTGTTTACTGTTTTCCCTTCAAAATAAATTCGTAATAATAAAAAAACCGCCAACATCAATTTATCCCAGTTTCTGTCCAAGCGAAATTTGTCCGGTCTTGGTGGTGATGTTTTTGATTTCCATTCCGTTTTGTCTGAGGTTCGTAAAGGAAGCGTCATGTCTTTTACCATCGGATGTTTACCTATTTCCACGGCTGAAAATTTCATTGAATCGTTTTGCTGATTTGCAAGAGGTGATGGAAATGCGAGTTAAACAAATTCCAATAATGGCTTTCAGGAGTGTTTTCAAGAATTGTATGAACGGTGGAAGAAGTGTGTACGTGCAGGAGGAGAGTATTTTGAAGGAAAACTAGGTACTTTCAATACATTTTTATTGACCAATTCCGGAAACTTTGTGAGCCTACCTCGTAAAACAGTGTTATCAAACATTATGATGCGCTTTATTCTAATACTAAACCGTTAGTGCAGACTAACTACAAAGAGTTATTTTGCTAGTTTTAATACAGCTGATCGTGTGCCAGAATAACACCCGGTGTTATGTTATTCTTATTGTTAACACTACACAAGATTTTATTTTCCAACTTGCTTTATGTTCATAGCGCTGTTATTTTTATGAATTTATTGGATACGTTTTTACAACAAAACCATTCATTCATTGAATGTTGCCAGCTTTTTTCGGCGTACATCTCGCATGCTTGGAACAGATATTGGCGGGGTGAAAATGTTAGCGATCAGTAATTAAACTCCGGCAATTTTTCGGGACTGCAATTAGTGGGTAATACACGTGTAACGGGGCAACTCGCCGCCCATCTGCCTTAAGGAGTTACGCGTTACCGCTACAGAAATTTCGTTTCCAAATTATGCAATTAAAATGTTTACGGTACAAAAATCAATCAAAACATTCCATATTATCGGTGTTTGTGGGCGGTATAAGGCTGGGTGGTCACCAAATGCGGAGCTGAGCGGAGTCAAGCGGCATCACACAGTTCTGCTACACGCTTTCTGTAGCCGCTTTTACATTCAAAACAATAGGTTCGGTTTTGAATGCGCGCGCACGTACACACACACACACACACACACACCTCACACAGTAACCGCTTACATTTACCTTGAGTTCGCAACAATACTTTATCAAGTGTGATAACATTAGAAACAAATTGACAATCGTACGTTCATTTTGTTTGATAAATGTCAGTGAAACTTGTTTTTCAAAAACTGCAGTTAGCTGTTCACATAACTGGCTGCACATACGTGTAATACACTGTGTAATGTTTTTTTACACGTTGCTGCGAGTTAAGGACACAAGTGTGGTGTTTGTTTAGTGGAGGGAAGGGTTAATTTAATTTATAGGGGATGTGTTTACCTACTACACCGCCGGCATGCGTTATCCGTCCCACGTCAGCATGCCCATGCCCGACACTACGTAGTCAGGGAAAATAAAATATCCCCGTACACTTCTGTAGGAATGGTTTTTAGTTTTGCCAAACTCGAATTGAATGTACTGTTCATTCATACACTGTCACTGAAAAAGAATGTTGAAATATTTATCTTTTTTAAACAGTTCTTTAATGTAAAACAACTGTTTTTCGTTCCCTCTATAAAAAGTATTAAGGTGCTTATCTTTTTTGTTTTCAATGTGTATACAAGCCCTGTTAGTACAAAAAACAACGTTTTGTGCGTGTGTAGTTTCATTCCGATTTTATTCAAACAACACAAAAAAGATTTTGGTAAATAGCTTGGGACATATGTGTTACTCAGCAAAGTCTGTCTATTAGAAAATAGCTGGTACATTTAGAATTGTTGAAAATCTACGTTAAAATTTATCTTACACTTGTAAAAAAAATAATTCAATCTGAATACAGAGTTCAGATTTTAAACCGTGTAGAAAATATTATTGTATCTTGCCGTTTATTTATGGTTTTGTGGTTTATGCTTTGTTTGTTAAAATATGTGTTATTTGACTGCCTTCCTTGGTGGTAAAATTATTATAAATTGTTAAACGTTTTTTTCGATATCATCTGCTCGACCGTTCAGCATTTGAAGTGTGTGTGTGTGTGTGTGTGTGTGTGTGTGTGTGTGTGTGTGTGTGTGTGTGTTTCTGTATCTGCCAAGGCAATAATCGATTGTTTTGCAATTTGATACGAATTTATCTTGTATAAAGCCCGAACAACTTTTGTGAGATTTTTATCACATTCTTTTCCCTTTCAAGATGGCGGTCTCAGATTTATAATAAGTGTACGCAGTTTTAGCCAAACGCATTGACCGATGTTTTGTAGTTTGGTACGAAGGTACCTTATAGCCCTATATAGCCCGAACGAGGTATGTGTAAGATTTTTTCAAATTCACTTCCGTTTCAGGAAGTTCTGATTCAACGTTCGGGGTAAAGGAAATGTAGGCTATAATTTTCCAATAAATTTAGTCTATAATTTTTTCGTAAATATTATGGTTACCGGTTAAATTGGCAGAAGAACGTTACGAGCGCTGTCGTGGAGCGCTTCTATTTATTAAGAATATACTGCGAGGTCTACTGTTCTTTGAACTTCTATTTTTAACAGTGAACGATATCTTTAATATTCCCCTCGCCAAAGTAATGATATTTAGCCCCACGCTGCCTACTGTATTTAGTAATTTATTCTCGCTCTCGATTCTCTCCTGGATATACAAGCGCAGCGAACAGTATGTTACACGTTACAACACGTCTAACTTTAGCTCGCCCCCGAGCCCTGTGATTTAATGCTAATATAATCGTTCAGTGAGGTCATTGCTGCCAAGGTCAAATCTGTAGTCCGATATTATTCGGCTTTGTTCCGCTCAACTAACTGTGGCGGTTTGCGTTCGCAGCTCGTCAAGGTTTCGGACCGCTTGTATCCATCATCATGTGACAACCGCAACAATGGCCATTATCGCGTAGGATTTCGCGGGATTGAGTTTGATTGCTTTTATGTTTCAAGAGCGGTGAGCGTTTTAGCAACACGGGTTGTCAGAAACGAACCACTTTTGTATTGATTGTTAGATTCAAAAAATGATTCCATCGCGTCAGCGAGACAGCTGCGTCCAGCGATTATTACTTGAGTACTTGGAATGTGTATTCATCAAATTTTTATCCACTGTTATGGTGTTTAGTTTTTTATTTGTTTTGTTTTATTCACTTAGCCAGTCCCATTCAATGCGATAAGCTGAAATGGGCTACTGTAAAGCTTCATGGAAGTGTATGTATGCCTAGAAGGTTTAGTTTCAACCGTAAGGATATTTATTACAGGAAACTCGTAAAAACTGGACATTTTATATTATACTCGCCAAATTTTAACTCAGTTTGTTACCTCGGCTGATCGCAGACTTTGGTTTTGGATACAATGTTTATGAACGTTGCTGGCGCAAGCGTAAAAAGAAATTAAACCCTAAACGTTGGAATGAGAGAGAGACTGAAAGAAAGCAGTAAATGTGGGTTAGAAAGGCTTTATCTTGAGTACACAAGGTCCATTTTGTCGTCCGCCGGTAATGGCGTCGATAGAGTGGTTTTTGTTTCTTCCACTACAGGGTGTTCGTGACGTCCGGTTGTGTGTTCGTTGTGGAAATGTAGTTTAAAACTTCGTGCACGCTCTTTGTGTAAGAATTTAAAACTATGAGATTTACGCTGATTTGTAACCACATCCGTTCATTCGATAACATTACTGTATTTGGACTAATGTTGTGTTTATTACCCATGATTTACAATTAATGTAAATATAAGTATATGATATTTACTTGTAGTGGTTTGAGTTCATAAATTGGCTTTGTTCACTGAACTAACCTAGATGAACGTGTCTTGAACTAGATTTTCATCGATAACTACCACGAGTTGCTGTATAAAAACAATGTCTTTTAAAATCTTAGGGCAGTTATCATGATCAACAGGTATACAACGGGAATTTTTTTGAAGAGTACGAAACAGCTGTTATTTATATTGATTATTGATGGCATTTCTTGCAATTGTCTTGAAATTTTGTGAAACTTCAAATGTTACTGTATAAGTATTTACTCTCTCTACCACGCTGATAGTAGATGAACGCTGCAAAAACGGAAGTTGAAGATGCCACCAACAGCGAGCGCTCATAAATCTCATAAGGTTTATCATTTTAGTACGTTTATATTCAACCGTTGCGTTTTCAAACGATTTGCCCATTTAGTATTTTAAAACAAAAGCATACGTTAGTTTTTGGAAATAGATAAAATATTGAGTTCAGATTTGGCACACGCATTTCGTAATGTTTTAAAAGCGTGCATATAACAACAAAGACTGATTCTTTGTTTTTAAAATGTTAGATTAAATATTTTAGTTGTTAATATTTGTAATGTCCTTCAGAAATAGGTTAGGATCGGCGCTCATTGCAGACCCGGATTTGGATCTTACCGTAATGGCAGTTACTATAGCTCATTCACACGAGAATATTGTTAAAAAAGGAAAACGCAAAAGGCCGGTTAATACAAGCACTCCTTATACAGTTGATGCTCGGCATAACCGCCTCGGGACGAGCAGACTTTCACCTCGGCGACAAGATGTGCGCACGGACACTCGGCCACTTGACTGGGTAACGGTGAAAGCTTTGCCTATATTTGTGTTGTGGTATCGGGAAGGAAAGCGACCACATGGCGGGTAAACAAGTTCAACGTGCACGGCAAGCTCGAGGAAGTAAATACACGGTACAAGTTTTTATCTCGTAATTAACTGGCGCAGCTAGTTCTGGCATAAAGCCTCGGTCAAGTGTGGCCTTTAAGCATACAAAAGAAGCGCGTGAGGTCGACTGCGGTTTGAGTCTCATATTTTTGTCAATCTCTCAAAAAGTGCTCATTTTTCCAAAGAAACTAGCCTTTGTTTTGGTTTTTCCGATTTATTCTGGAACCGTTCATTTTATTAGCAAATTTCCATTGGAAAGTGAGCCATTGTAGTCTTATCATGGTAAGCGTCGACCCTAGCCTTTATATCACTCTCTGATGGATCGTTAAAAATGTGTGTTTATGCGCTCTCTCTCTCTCTCTCTCTCTCTCTCTCTCTCTCTCTCTCTCTCTCTCTCACCCCCGTTTGAAATTTTGGTCAGATTTTATTTAAACTAGGTAAAGAAAACATGTTAGTAATAGCTCGAACAAGTTTGTTACCCAGGTAAATGCGTTCAACAGTTTAACCTCATAACGTTTTGTGCGTATAACTTTTTTTTAAAGCATTTTTGAAGGTAATTATTCACCATCGTAATCAGCGTTAAAAACTGCACAAATAGAATTTTCATAATCCGTTTAAATTTAAAGAAATTTAATTTTTTACGGCGGTCAGGGTTCATTTTTAATTTCAATGTATTCGGGTGTTTAAAATTGTTTAAAAGATACAGATTGTAATAATGTTTATGATAGTGGAATCTTAGTTTCCAGAAAAAGTAAAAAAGTTGTCGCAATAGTAATTTCGAAAACTGCTTCCTTTACGTGAAGTTTTGGATTTATATCAGATAAAACGTAAGATTTATCACTGAGCAGTACAAATATTATACGAACTATACTTTTTTTACTTTTATTAAACATTTTGTAATTTGTTAAACGTTATTTTTATTTCTTTAAAATTTATAAACTTCCTTTTGAGGTGTTAATTTATTTTGAAGGCCGTCTTCTTTGGCGATTAATCCTTGTGACGTACTGATTCCTTGTTCCTTGTTTCATAATTAAACAAATTTACTTCGAAAAGAAAAGAAAGTTTTAAAAAAATGATTAATATGAAGCTAATACAGTTTTGTATGAAATTAGTATTGCATGAAAGTTACTAAACAAATATAAAAAAACTAAAATATGTAATAATGAAAACATGTTTTCCGATTGCGCTTGTGTCTGTATATGGTGGAAGACTTACTAATTGTATTGCATTATATATTTATTTAGTTTAGTAATGTAACTGGAATCAGGAAGGGAACAAGCAGTCCACTTCATGTAAACAAAATTGTTAGTAATCATAAGTGGACTGTACACTCCTGAGCGATTTCTGTAAATATTTCAGAATTACCAGCTGAACGTAAGAGCATAGCACACTATAATAAGGACGTGCATGATCGCTTTGTGGCGGGCCAGTCTGCGCATTCCCGTACCCTAATGTACAAAGACGCTTTGAAGTGAAATACCAATATGCGATGTGTTAATAGAGTACAGTCACTTCAAAACGTTGTAACCACACCCGGCTAAAAGCTCAACGAGAGAACAGACAGGGATGGGTGATTGACAGACAACGTTCTTCAAATATTTCGTATTATAGGAGATATATTTTTATTTTTTATTCCTCTCCTGTATGCATAATATTTTGGGTTTTTTAAGAAATTTTGTATTGTTGATGATTTATATTTTCAGATTAAAGGTAATAATTCCCTGACCCGAACAAGCCAGACGCTTAGTTCATCGCGTGTACTCGTGGTGCTCCGTCACTCTGTTCAAGGTCAAATACAACATGCACCGCATAAATATATATCATGTGCTGTTCTCTACTTCCTTCCCAGTATTTTTCTTCTACATTCTGACTTGCCGCATTTTTAAATTAAACCTGATTTAAAATTGGATTTATATATGCGTAATGTGTAGTAGTCATCGGTGCAACGAAAGAAAACAAACGTAATAACAAAAGCTCCAGAAACAGCAGAGAGTGTGTGTGTGTGTGACGGTAGATGCCCGAAGAGTTGTTGGACGACCGAGTGGGGATGACCCCAGAACGAAAGGAACCGTTGATTGTTCTTGCGTAGACCTTTTCTGTATCGAGAAATTATTGAGTGACTGTAGTTTGGTACTTTTACGGGAAACGTTAAGTTCGTTTGTTGATGTGAGTCAGCTTAACTGGACTAGTAGTTCAGAGGAGTAGACCTCGCAGAAATGCTTAATTGCCTGGCCAGCGATCTGACGCGCTCGCGACCTTTTCCGCCAATTTAACCGATAACAGCGTTATTAACGGGAAATCTTACCGGACCAATTTAATTGGAAATTTTATGCTCCTTCTGCATGAAGCGTCAACATTTAGATAATTCTTGCCGTTTAGACAGTATTACAGGAAATACACCAGCACATCGTTAAATCAGAGGCCGCCATCTTCAAAACGTAAGTTAAACTTAGTTTTTTGGAAACATAACAGTCAGTTTTCAACCGAAATCGGTCCCGTCGTGCTGTTGAACAGGCGTTGAAAAAGTTTTATTTCCTCTGAAGCAAATCGCAAAACCAATTTCAGTAGTAGAGTGAACACAACTCTTTTACGTCTTTACACACAGAACTACTTGTACTTTTAACGAGAAAGTAAAAAAGATACAGATTTACATAATTTATTCTATGCATAAAATAAGCAGACAATAAAATATTCACCGAAGTATACAGGGTGTTCGGAAAAGTAATGTAAAACGTTTGTCATTTTTGTAACAGAATATGTAAAGATTTACATGAAATATATGTATATTGGCTTCCGAGTGGATACAATTTTAACGATTTAAAAGTCAGGATCGGTGCTCATTTCAATGCCCCGGATCTGAGTTTCACCAAGATGGCCACTTCAGTAGCTCGTTTTCAAATGAAGATCTCGGGAAACATGTAAATAACGCTCCTTGTTACACCCGTCAGTTAATTGTAACTAACATTTTGAGACACGTCGGCTTTCTGTAACTCATTGTCATAATTTATTTTTTATTAAACACGCTACACACTTGAACTTTGATAAATGGTGTATCAACCTTTCGAGTAATTTTTTTGTGTGCTACATTTTATGAAATTCACTTCCATGAAAGTTGTTTTTAAGTGGTGTCATTAACTCCTTCTTAATTTCTAGTTGTGTTTGTCTCGTATTTCTTATCTAACTCAATTTCTAGTAGTGTTTGCCTCGTATTTCTTACTTAACTCATTAATTTCTAGTAGTGTTTGCTTCGTATTTTTTACCTAACTCATTAATTTCTAGTAGTGTTTTCCTCGTTTTTCTTACCTAACTCATTTATTTCTAGTAGTGTTTGCCTCGTATTTCTTACCTAACTCATTAATTTCTAGTAGTGTTTCCTCGTATTTCTTACCTAACTCATTAATTTCTAGTAGTGTTTGCCTCGTATTTCTTACCTAACTCATTAATTTCTAGTGGTGTTTGCCTCGTATTTCTTACCTGACTCGTTAATTTCTAGTAGTGTTTTCCTTGTGTTTCTTACCTAACTCATTAATTTCTAGTAGTGTTTTCCTCGTATTTCTTACCTAACTCATTAATTTCTAGTGGTGTTTGCCTCGTATTTCTTACCTGACTCGTTAATTTCTAGTAGTGTTTTCCTCGTATTTCTTACCTATCTCCCCCGCAGGGGGTGCAGTCTAGCTGCATCTATTTCTAGACGTCCCTCGCGGTACCTGAGTCTAACAAACACTTACACTTACAGCTTCAACACTTTACACTCACACTTATATTTAGGGATGCGATTTAAGGCCTCAATGTGTTTTTCGCCTTAAAATAACAACTTAATTATTTCCTTAATTTCTAATAGCGTTTGCCTCGTATTTCCTTAATTTTTATTAGTTTTTGGTTATTATCAATCTCCGTAATTTCTAAAAGTGTTTGTATGTGGGAATGTGGTCCGTTTTTTATATTTTTTACCTTCAATTATACGGAAGGAAAAAGTATATATTTATATATATATACATAATGTAAAGACTGGATCACATGCCTTGCATACAAGATCTTTAAAATAAGATTTGAAATATAACTTTAATCTTAACAGATAGCGAAGTAGTCTGTACCGTTAATTAATTAACTTTTCTTAAAGGGATTAGCCAGGGTCTCCAAAGACTGGTAAGTAGACTACACTTCAGGACAATTAGTACGATTGGTTTAGCCGCCGCTATACGTTTCAGTTGAATAATAATTGAGAAACTCGCGTTATAAAATACATTTTGCTGGTGTAATCTGTTTTAATGCGGGAAGGACGGACGGACGGAGGATGTTTATCAGCTGTTATCGGGTCACGCTAAGTCAGGGTGTGGCGGGGCGCCGCCCAATATGGCGGCGTGCATTTGTCAATACCATCAACCCTCTGACAAAGTGAACTGGCTTTTATTAGGCCGTGACGTGGCAGAAGTCACTAATCTTAAGACTACAGACTGGACGTAAAGACTGGCCTTTCTACAAATTAACCCGTGCTTCTGAACGTTCTAAAGTTGATATTTGTATTATTTAGAGTTTTATTGATACCTGATGGCTTTTAGTGTGTGAAACACGTCTGTATGTATGTAGCAACTCCGCCACTTCTATATTATTGAAGTCCTAAGTACACGTATACTGTTTGGTACAGGCTAAAAACACATTTTTCTGGTAAACGAATTTAGTTAAGCTATTGTCAGAATCGATTTTGTGCCACGTTTGAATCGAATTTTTGTCTAATATTACGTATATGAATGGGCTAACACACACACACACACACACACACACACACACACACACACACACACACACACACACACACACACACACACACACACATATATATATATATATATATATATATATATATATATATATATATATATATGCGCTCATTTCAAGGTCACGGGGCGGAATCTTACTGTGATGGATGTTCCAGTAGAAATTAATTTAAAACATAAAGGTCCAGGCATGCAACGGAAACATTGTTACTCATGGGTGGAGATGTTGACATAAACAGCTGATTTTTCGTCGCAGCCGTTCTTTCGAAAATATTGTTGCAATTGAGGTTATGTTTATTGCAACTCTTTAATAGTGAATTTAAATAATCGTAACGCATTATTTTGAATATTGAAATTAGTTGCACATCATTATCAGTTGGGACAGGAGTTGGCGCCCGAGGTCGCAAAGGCAGAGCCCGTGTGTAAATTACGAAATTTGTTGTGAGTTTTATACGTTCGATTCTTTTCACGAAAGGTCTGGCAAGGAGCTGAGGATGGCCATAAAACCCTCCCTTGCACGATAGTAGATGCCTTCATGAAAGTTTCACGCACGCTGTTGGCGCGGTGCCAAACAAATCGCGTATATTTATCGGGGCTACGTGCGACTTACGTTCAAATACAGTACGTGTAACGTAGCACGTAGTGGTCGTGCGGTGAGACGAAATCTGCGAAAACGAGGTTGTGAAAAGAACGCGTGGGAAAGTAGTTTATTATCGAATTGTCTTTTGAAAATGAGGTAATTGAGCAGCGGTCATTGTGAACGTGAGCGAGCTAACACACTCACACGTATATAAATAAGTAGGCCTTTCATTACTCGATTTTTTTAATCCCCTAGAAATCTTGAGAACTCAAGTGGTAAAAACATCTATAATTCGAAGTTCCTAAAATTATAATCTCTATAAGTCAAATTTCGGGGATTCTGATAGTATTTGAAAGCCTCAGTGCAGTAGTTAGAAATTTTATACTGGATAACCTTTTATAATTTTAATTCTCGTGCTGCTAACTTCAGTTGTGGACATGGATGTTTGCTACATTTGTATTCTTCAGGCGGTCCTCCCCTTCCGTATAAAAAAATACAGTTCAATGTGTTTATACAAGGCCTACTGTATATATATTATAGTTTTATTTTTTTATAGTATCCTTTTACAAATTCGAGTTATAGAGGTTAATTGCGAAAAACTTCGAATTATATGAATGTTCCATCAAAAAGTGAGTAAGAGTTCAGAATCGGCGTTCATTTCAAGATACCAGGCCTGGGTTTTACTGTAATGGCCGCAACAATAGGTAATTTTTTTAGTGAAAATTCGCTGAATATTTGTGCAGTGTAAATACTTCTTTATTTTACTAGACGCTTATGTATTCTTTTCTCTGTTGCAGGTAAGCAAGCCTTCACAGAATCAGCTGTTTGACAGACGTCGTTTTACGTATGTATGGGCTTTTGTTTTTTGTCAGGAAAAACCGCTTTAAACACTGATTTTCTGCAAAACACACACACACACACAGCGAGGTTCCCTCCCTTCTCTGCGCCACTGCCGGCTTTATTATGCTGCTACGATATTCCTTTTACATATTCATTACAGCCGTTGTAACATTTCCCTTAATGCAAAACGCGCTATCCGTTATCTGGTCTAAGTAAAAATCTTTAGACAGAATGCTGCATTTTAGTAGCCTAACTGCGGCGTGGGGTTGGGTAGACACCCTCAGCGGAAGAGGGAAGTGTTTTTTTTTTATCCCTGGTCTGTGGAGAAGCATTGAAACTGAATTATTCAAAATACACGTTGTAACAGTAAAATTGTGGTTATACAAGCTCATTGGGAGTCGGGGCGGATAATATTGGGGGAGTTGTTCAATATAAAATAATTGGTGTAACAATTCTGCGTAACTTTCTCGCTTTCAGTTATACAGTATTATTTAAGAAGTTCGTTTAGTACTCAATTCAAAATTATAATTCTGTTCAAAATTATAATTCTGTTCTTTAGTTCGAACCGCAGTTACTGTCGTTGCTCTCTCGTTCTCATTAGTCTAACTGGACTAAAATGTTACATCGGACAGTGTCGTTAGCGAATTTTCATTGGAAATTTAGCTATTGGAGCAGTCATCACGGTAAGACCCAGGCATGGGACCATGAAATGAGCGCCGATCCTCATCTCTAGATCACTTTTTGAGAGAGTCATTGACACGCTCACGTGTGCAGTTAATCCGTTAAAATTAACGGAATTAATGTGGCGGCGGTCAGGGTTCATTTTTGTATTTTCCGAATAATTTGAAATATTAAAATGCTAATATTCTCGGATTTTATTGCTGTTTTACGATGGTGTAATCAGAATTTTTTTTAAATACGTAAAATAAAGGAAATACTTATGGAAATTGCTTCCGACGATTCATCTAGACAGTTGCGTGCCGCGATTATTTAAATCTTAGTACACTTAATTTGAGTTATAAGTTTTGTGATCAAAAATTGCTCGGATAAAAAGGGAAAAAAGTCTAGCAGTGAGCTGTCGTAATCATCGTTAAAATCTGTGTAAATTGGATTTCAAATTTTCCGAAAAGACGAAATCGAACTACACTGTCATGGTTCATTTTTGTATTTTCAGTGTAATATTGTTGCTGAAAATTCGCTTCTGTGCAGTCAGCTAAACAGCTGTGATTATTAGTACTTCCGTATCGATACTGGTGCAATTCAAGGCTGAGCAACAAGCCTGTTTGATCTTGGTAACTTCTGCCTGACGTAGTGGCCACCTGCTTGTCCTCCAGAGATATGATGGCACTGGCAATGATATATATATATATATATATTTTTTTTTTTTTTTTTTTTTTTTTTTTTTTTTTTTTTTTAACGTCCGACTATTGTGCACACTTGGGCTAATGCAGACGATGGGATGATTTATAGCGTATGAAAATGCCAAGCCCTAGCCGGGAATCGAACCCGGGTCCTCGGGGTGAAAGCCTAGCACGCTATCCACTAGACCACCGAAGCGGCTTATATATATATATATATATATATATATATATATATATATATATATATATATACACGGTGTTGAGGAATTGTTAACTGCAGGCGCAAGTTGAAGACGTGAGTGGCGCAGGTGAACGTGACCATTGAATATAAACGTACAGCATGTTAACCCTTATGAGAGTGAGCACTCGCTGCTGGTGGCATCTTGCGGCAGAATGTCCCCAACTATAGTTAAATAGACAACTGTCTGATTTCTCAAACGTCTCCCTCCTTTTCATTGCCGCAGCATTCGTAGCGGCAGATATTCCAATTACGTGGACCTGTTGTAATCATTTTCGGCTTGCGAACATTTCGATTAGAAATATTTAGTTTTAAACAACTCATAACGCTGTCTTGCAGAACTACAGTTAAAGAAATAATAGTACTGTATATTTTCTGAAACGTCTTCACTTGACGTAGCTTGCAGCGTTCGTTGCGGCCAGTAGTCCAACTACTTGGATTTCAGCCGCTGATACCGAGCACGCTTTCTATATTGCTGAACTTAACAATACGCTTACAATTGAATGACGTATTCAATGCGTAAGCTGGTACGCAGTGTTTAGTAACGTGTGTGGTCATGCGTTTAAAGTTTTGTAGGAAAACAATGTAAATTGGAATTAAGTGTCAGGACTTCAGCTCTGTTGATGAGTTTCAGAATGAAATGCTCAGTTATTTTATTCACCCATGTTTTTTTCACTTTTGTACGCTTGTATCGTTAACCACATTCGCACAGATTCAATCAATTCTTCTCCCGTAATTAAAAATACAGCTGTTCAATTTTTTTTAACTAAATGAATGTTTTATTAATTTTGTAATTCATTTAATAATATTGTAATTTGCAATTGTAAATTACTGTAGGTCAGAGTGATTAGTGAAAACTGTATCTTGTCGACTGCGTCTAGAAGGAACTGAGTTCTAACGGTTGTTTCACAGAAGTCACACTGCCTCACCTGTGTTGCCTGAGTATTAACTGAAGACCGCTCAGAGTACTTAGTATGCCGATTTGTTGCAGCGTTGTTGCCTATTGGTGCACGAAGTACTCCACTGTTAGAGGTCTAGACATGGCAATAGTGTTTGCCATGTGATAATATATTTTACTATGGACTTGAACGTAGTGGATTAATTTTTCTGTGGAGAAAGTTTTCTATTTAAAGGATGTTAATAAGTAGGCCTACACGTGTTAAAGCGGTCTAGCTCGCGCGGCGCGCTGCCTTATCCAATTACCAGTTTAGCGGGGTATTCATACAGAACTCTGTCAATGTTTACACGGCTAAAAGCTTTGATCCGCGACGCGACGGTTTGCTTTCGTTAATGGAGAGAACGCTGCTCGTTTTACTTGCACATCATCGTTCAGGCTGCACACGTCATAAACTCATATACGGTTCCGTTATCGCAAATTACTTTTCGATAGCATGTTGACGATAAATCGCTGCACGCAGCTGTCTCGCTGACGTATGGAATTATTGCGATTAAAGTTTGCTGTTTGATTTATGTTTTTTTTTTTTTTTTTTTTTTGTGGAAAATGTTCGCCGTAAGGACTGCGAGTCCCAATTTGCATTTCCGTGCTGGAACATTAATTTAGCCAATACGGTATGCAAACAAGCATGACTTGCCCGGCGTCAACCGCCAGTGTGTCGGTGGGGGAAGTTATTTTCAAAAACTCTGGTTTGAACATAACCAGAGAAAATAATCGCAACACTCGGTTCTGTTGACAGGAATATCCGAAAACTGACAACAATCTGGTAAAGAAACTGGATGAACAGATTCGTTTCACTGCATAATCATTTTGTATTAACCTAACTTCACTTCTGTTTTTAAAATTATTGCATAATGTTGGAGTATTTGTGTTAGTGCTGTTTATTCGGACATTGCCATCATTTGTTTCGATAGATCGATCAACCCTCGTCTCGATATATAAACCTCAAGTACTTGGTATTAATTTTTCATCAGCATACGTGCCAATTTTGATAATGTATTTGTTATATCTAGTGTAGATTTTGACTCCGTGAGAAGTATGGAAAGTTACCAAATCGTCAGCGAGCTGGTGAGACACACTTGTTATTAGAAATGGTAACGATATCACAGAACTGCTGCTTTTTCATAGATAGTCAAATATTACATATTTATCTAACAGTGAATGGCTGAGTTCAACTGTTACTAACTGTGAACTGTGACTGAAATATCTGAAATCGTCGCTTTGCCCTGCGCATGCGTAATGAGTTCACAGTTTGGTCCTACCTATCCACACTAACTGTGAACTGTGAAATTTTCACAGTTTACACTTTTATTAGTGCGGAATTACTGAGACGAGATAAATATTGATATTGCTAACTACGCGCACACAGTTTTTCCCGCCAGATTTAGCTTGTTGTTGGTGGTATTATTTATTTTGTACACAAGGAGAATAATTGTATAGAAGAATTGTGTATTTTTGTAAATAAAATAACTGATTTTGTTTGCTTTTTTCTGATTTATATTACCTATATGAAGAAGCAATAGCTACATAACAGATTAGCCAAGCTATTATTTCACAGTTCACAGTTTAATTTAACAGATATTGAAAAGTAGCAGTATCAGTTTTCACATGTAACAATATTTCATAGATAATATCATCTCTACTTGCAATTCGAAATTGTGAGAAGTAAGAATTTCGTTCTGTAAAGTGCCGGATTTATCCTTTCCACCCGAGCAAGTAATGTAGTGTACCGCGGTGTCGGTAGGCTATCTTACGGTGGTTCTGTAGTGAATGGTCCTCCTCGACGTTCTGCTGAACAACGATACGATTCTCAACCTGTATTTATACTCGAAATTACGGCGGGAACCATAATTTCTCACAATTCCATTGCCAAAACCAGAGAAAGGACGCACCAGGACGAAGCTACTCGTATTGTGTACAGGAGATGCGATGTGGTGCGCCGGCAGATATTTAGCGAGAAACGCGAGCACTGCGAACCAATCAGAAGCGAGTATTGGTTGACGGGAGATTTATGAGCTATATTTGTAGGAGTTCGCAGTTTTTCGGTGTTAGCTGAAGTTTTGTAACTCAGTTCCTGTGTTGTTTAGGCGATGATATTTTTTCGTTTTCTTTGTGATTTACGGTTTCTCTAATCACGAGTATATCTTCCGCCTAGAGTTTTTGTTCTAAATTTAACATGTTAAAATTGCTGAATTTATATTTTAATTTTGGGGAAACGAGAGTTTATTTCAAACTCTCGGAAAACTATTTTTGAAACAATGCTCGAAATTCTGTTTTTCTTTTAATTTGATTTTACTATACATACGTGAAAAATCAAATGTAGACATTATTTTCCCCCTCCTCTCCCCAGCCAAATACATTATGACTCTTTGTCAAAATAGATGAAATTGTATTAACTTCTTTGTCTTTTTAGCTGTTTGAATAAGCTGACAAGCATTCTTGACAAAGAACTATATAAACGAAATTTTTTCCGAATCAAGAAGCAAAAGAGATTGACTTATAATGTGAACCGGGTAGTTGGGGGAGGAGGGGGACAAATAATTGCTTACCCTTCAAATTTAGTGAAATGTTTAGAGACCAACGTTATTGGACTGTCCGAAGCTCGGTCGTTATTAAAATAGCCTGATCCCTGGTGACAGCCGCTCTTTTTTTTTTTTGTGCAATAAATATATCGTTGAACAAATAACACGCGGCGGTACGTTTAACCTGAGCGCCTCGTTACCAAGTGTAACCGTTATCTTGTGGGATATTTTGTCAGTTTTATCAGATCTTTAGGTCACGTGATTCTAAGTAAAAAGTAAAACTGCAGAGCCGAAGTTCTACACTGATTTGGTTCTAATCTGTTCAAGTTTTATACTTAAGCACATATTTATCTACTTTACACAAATTTGTTTTTAAAATTGTTACTTAATGACGGAATATTCATGTTAATATTATTTCTTATTTCGGATTTGTCATCAATGCATGTAAACCAGTTCATATCAAACAAACCATTGTATTGATAAGACCTTTGTTGCTACCATTAGCTAACGTTTAACTGTTAAAAACAAAATAAAGGGTTACTACAAGAACCCTAGATAGGAATTTTATCAGAAAGGACAACAGGTTTGCTTGTCCTGATTCTCTTTACATTCAGTCAGTAGTTGTTTTATAACAGCACAACAGACCTGCGTCATCGAACATATATATACTCGTACTATAATGAGAGGTGTGAGCGCTCGTTGCTGGTGGCATCTTGCGAGTGTTCAGCTAAATTAAGTAGATAATACTACTATCTATTTTCCCCCCTGTCCTTGCAGCGTTCGTATCGGCAGGTAGTCACATTACTTGAACTTTTTATAATGGCGGATGTACTTATCTCCCGTATGGTTGGGTATTCACCATCTATTACTTATCTTTTTTCGTTTTGTGGCTTGTGTTTGCATTAACATGTGCTTTAGTTTTAAATTTGTACGGCCAGAGTTTCGGCCTCAAGTATTTCAACTTGGCCGTGTGGTGTAGTTTTCAGTTCCGTAACCAGCGTTAAAAGTTGCGTAAATTAGTACTTTTAAAATATTCAACTTTGTTTTAAATACGTAAATTAATCTGATGCCTGTCGGGTCTTATTTTATGTATTTTCAGTTTACAGTAATATAGATTGCCCAGTAATATAGATGGAATATATAGATGGCACAGTAATATAGATAGATTATATAATGTCAGAGTAATATAAATGGATTATTGTGCAAGTTAATGACTATTTTATTCAAACTTGGCACAAATATCGATTTTAGTAATAGTTCTGACATACATATTTTACAAGCATATCCGTTCAAAACTTTTCAAAATGTCGACCATTTCACAATCGTAATCAGCGTTAAAACCTGCATATATTAGCATTGTGTATTTCATATTTTTTTATGTAATTTGGATACGAAATGTTCGCTAATATAGGCTATACAGATTTCGTATTCTTGATAGATTTCGCACAATTAGATTTTAATACAAGTGTAAGTTGTAAAACATTTTCTTAGTTCTCTTCAGTTACGTCGATTGTATATAGTGTGCAAATAAGAAATATCACGAACTGAATGAAATGGGTCGGCAAAGGAGGATGTTTAATGTTCACATCGGTGACCCCGACTCTGGTTCAAAAGGATATAATCGCAGCTGCACGCAGCTGTCTCGCGGAAGTGATAGAATCATAATCTGCAATGAAATCTGCATATGTTAGCGTTTGAAACTACACTAACCGTCCGGCTTCAAATTATTTCAGTTGATTTTTTACGCAGGTTTTAACTTTGTTTACGATGATGAAATCAGATTTTTTTAAAGACTTGAAATTTGTGCCATTTTGAAACTCTTAACGAATTTTGCTGCTTAACGAATTGACCGAGCTGTTATCAAAAATGGCCCTTCAAGAAGTGATCTAGGAGTCAGGATAGGCGCTCATTTCAATGTCCCGAGAGTATGAACTCATGTCTTACCATGATAACAGCTCATTTTCCAATGGAAATATGCTAATAAAGAAATCAGCCAAGGTCAGTACTCCAAGGTATGTTGCGAGGTAGTGGTTAAAGCATCCAAGGTCTTGAGAGACTGCAGTAATTGTAGTGAACTTCAATGTCGATCCTACGCCCGTACTAAACAAGGAACATTTACTTAGACGGACAACATCGATTGAACAAAACTTGTTTATTTGAAATGTCTTTGTGCCGAGCGTGTAAAGATTTACTCGTGAAAGAATGTTTAGTTGGAGGAGGGTGAAAGGGAGAAGAAAGAAAGGAGAGCCACCGTTGACCGACGGACAGGCAATACGTTACAAATGCAAATGAGCTCTTAACACTTCCTGACTAGGTCTTGCGAGTGCTTTTCCTTGTACAGTTTGAACAAAAACAGTGAAACTACTCTACTTATTGACTACTTTCTTTTACGTTCTAATTACTGGAAGAAAATATCGTAATTGAACTGATCTGACATTTCCTGGCCACTTCAATTAATTGTAGGTACTTCCTCTGCGAGCACTTCTTTTGACAACGTTATCTAGTGTGTAGCTCCCATAACATTTAAAGAAAAAACATACCAAACGATTTTGATATTAAACGCATATTAAGAAAAGTAATTGTAGAAAACTCACTTAAAAACGTATTAATCGAATAAATGAATATGTGTGATAAAGAAAATTCCAATAGTACAGAGATTTGAAAAATGCTCAGAAATTCTTCGTATATTTGCGCTTAAATAATCATATTATTATTATAATAAACTATGGGCATTTTAAAAATTTACATTAACTAACTAATTTAAGAGAAACTTTGGTTTAGTTACATAATCCATAGATAAAAAGCAAGATATACAAGAATAAACAAAAAATTAATTAAAATCAGAGAATTGCTGAATATAGATCACTCAGAAACAGAGTGAATATTACAAGTGGTGTATCAAAAGGAAAATGTATACAGAAAGAAGATATTTCTGTTAACATAAACAAATTTTGAATTGAATTTAAATTACATTAGAGATTACATACAATTGGTGTAATTATTTTGTCCAACATTATCAATCGATCCGAACCTGTTACACCCGAATCCATTACACCCATATTCGTGTGTGTGTGTGTGTGTGTGTGTATATATATATATATATATATATATATATATATATATATATATATATGAGAGAGAGAGGGGGAATGGCGCGCCGCAGCATTTGGCCCAACACGAATGCGATTACCACTAACACACACACACATGTGAGTAAAACCCATTTTTTTGGAGATATAGCAAAATTGATTTTTAAATATTCTTTAAACATTTTTGTATAAATGGAAAATAAAAACTACTTGCAGATTTGAATTATTTGTAGTCGGGATACGGACGACACTTCTACGGGCCAAAAATTGACTAACAACTATCAGCACAGCCACGTCACAAAGTAACGTAATTATTTAACGAGTGCATCTGATCGGCGCTCGACAAACACGGGGTGCCCGCCGGCTGTTTGCGTTGTGAGGGTTTTTACGGGCGTAAAACTTTGTTTATTTTTAATTAATTTGCCGTCGCGCTGCGCCGCGTTGCCGGTTTTACGACTGAATCCTGTTCAAACAAATCCGGATCATAGATTAGCCTCGCTCGCTGCGCTTGCATTTTGCCGAGAATAGCGTCTGCAAGGTACTGGTAGAGACCGCTCTAGTTAGAGCGGACAACGTAGTAATCTTTTGAATGTATTTGAAAACTGGACTAATTTATCAAAATCTGTTCATATGATATTCATTATTATATGAAGAATCGTAAGTCCGGTAACGAGTTTGTAGTAAAAGAAATTAACGGTCGAAAAAAAACAATACAAACCTGACGGCGGTCAGGGTTTGTTTTTTTTTTTCTTTTCAATTGTAATGATAGATTTCTTTTATTTCGAATTTGTACGCACCTATTTAAGTTATATATCTGCAAGTGATCAATTTTCAGAAATTTGATAGATTTTTAGGTTTTTTTGTCGATAGTTGCCGAATCTGAATTTTTAGGGTTATTTTTGACCTTTTCATTTTATTTTGACTGTATTGGAGCAAAACTCGATTTGAACCGATGTCGAGAAAATCCTAATTTCAAGGCTTTTTTTGTATTCGAGTTTCCGAAATGTGAGCAAACGAGAAGTACGATTAAACGAAATTGGTTAATACGTTTAGTATCCACCTATGTACGCGTGTGCTCTCTCTCTCTCTCTCTCTCTCTCTCTCTCTCTCTCTCTCTCTCTCTCTCTCTCTCTCTCTCTCTCTCTCTTCTGTGTAAAACGATTGTGCACGCACACGCACGCGTTTCAATAAATATAGGTCCAAAAACGCCTCGTTTTTTTGTCTGGCCGCTATATTGTTTTTTGTAAGAAACAATTTATTTCTTGAATGCGTTCAAGGTAACTTCATGAAATTTGACATATATTATATATATATATATATATATATATATATATATATATATATATATGGCGCGGATTAATACATACAAGCGAATGTGATTACCGCTGCTCCCCCACACACACACACGGACAGACAAAATGTCGAAATTGATGTGTTCACGATCGCGAAACTCTCTTCATACTTTGAGTAGTGAGAAAATAATTGTGCATTTGAACGCTTGCGAATATGTTAATGCACAAGTAAAATAATAGGCGGTAAATTATGTGTCGTCACTTTGGCAACACTGTGAAACTGTGTGTATGGCAGTTTCAGTCATGTGAGATGACTATATGAAAAGTGCTGGTGACACTAAACCATTATCGACGTGATGTTAAATAATGTTAAAATAATGGAGCGCAGCAGTACGCTCGCGCTCAGGAAGGCGTGTGAATTGTACAGGAAAAATATTTTATTAAACAAAAGGTATGAATGAGACGAGGTGGGGGGGGACTGGACATGGAAGAAAGGTGTAGGAAGACCGGGCAACGATATACATACATACAGTATCCTTATATGGCTAGCACACAGACCTACTTAGACCACTCCTTCGGTCTATACGTTGCGCAGTGTAAGATGGACCACGGTTATAGTCGGCACAAAGGATTGCGTTGGAAACAGTTTTGAAGACTAAGCGATAGGTTTAGAAACTTTAATTTCCGAAGGCATGAATTCATTTCATAGTTTTACTGCTCGAAGTGTAAGACTCGCAAAATACAGCAGTCTCGATTATACGAACATCTGGATGGTACGTACACCGTAGGAACTTCTTTTTTAAATCACACACGGAAAAGAAAAACGTCTCATTTTGAATCTAAAATTAATAAACGTAGTTCGTCTACTAATGTGGGCGTGTCTTGCAGAGACTGTGTAAGCCAGACAGGTCGGCTAACAATGCAACTATCCATAATGGCCATTTTTGGAAAGTGAGTCCAACGGCCTGTTGTCTTTATAACATTGCAGGCTTTTCCAACAATCTCGGATCAAAAATGATTTCATAAGCTTGCGTTCAGTATTGTCAAATTTGGATAGTTTCGTTGTTTCAGAGGCATAGTTCATACCCCTCAACTACTGTTGACATAATATTAGCATATGTCGGGGAATTTTTTAATTAAAAAATAGAATACATTTATTGTGTAAAACTAAATAGTACAACTATTTTCTCAAAAACGTTACACGTGTGGTTTCGGGAGTTACCATCAGAAGCGAAGCTTTTTTTAATATCGTTGCTGAATATTTCATTAGTTTGTAGATATGTTTACAAATAACTTGTTTTGTGTAAATAGATAAATACGTAAACCTAGCTTAGTTATTATTTATTGTAAAAGATCAGTTGTTTTATATTAATTCGTAACGATCAGCTGATAGAGGCTGATACGTTCCAGGTTATGTTGTTAAAAACTAGCTATATTAACAACAATTATTATAAACGGTTACAAAATGCACGTGTTCTTCAACTAAGGAAAAATACCACAACCAAAGCAACAGAACGTTTTCATATAACGCGCATGTACTGTTATCGAAAAGGAGGAAGAAATAGAGATACGAAATTCGTTTTCTCGTTCGTTACATATTTCCGTTACAATCTTCGCTTCAATAATCAGGTTAAAAAACTATTCACAACAAACCGTGTAAATAGTCCTAATTTCTGACAGTAATTATTACGCAAGGGGAGCAGACTAGCTGCACCTATTGAGAGGATTTAGACGTCCCTCACGGTACCCGAGTCTAACAAACACTTATACTTACAACACTACACTTACGACTTTAACACTTTACACTCACACTTACATTTAGGGAGGCTATAATAGCCTCAATGTGCTTTTCGCCTTAATATAGCCAGAAAAAAACCTCTGAATATAATTTATCATATCTGCTGCTTCTACGAACTTGCCCCCACTGCGAGGTGCAGACGAGCTGCACCTATTGAGAGGATTTAGACGTCCCTCGCTGTACCCGAGATAAACACACACACACACACACAAGAAGTTTTAGTCATTATTTTTAAACTGGTATAACAGTCTATGGCCTGTCTTCATTAATTACTGATGTATATGCTACGTTTACTGAAATTACCAAAGGAGTGTTTTATATCTACGTGATATAATGCTATCACGTTGATCATAATAGTTGGTGATCACGTTGTTGATTATTCCTAAACTGGAAGAACCAAGTGCTGACACAACGAAATCGGTTCTCATTTAAACAGATTTATGTAGAAGCCACAGCTTGCCGTCAAAATCACTTGATACCGCCTTGCTGAGTACACAAGAAGAAATTTTTAGGCTAGGATGTTAGCAACACTGTAGTGTAAGCGTACGTCGGACACTTAAACTTCAGTCGTCTGTCGAGTCAATGAATACTGAATCTACAAGAAGGACACTTCTTGCCTGTAAAAGCACATTTTTTCGTCCGAGAAAGCTACTTGGATTCCCCGCCGATAGACAGCGTTGCATGTTTTCTCTCTCTCTCTCTCTCTCTCTCTCTCTCTCTCTCTCTCTTCTTTCTTTCTTTCTTTCTTTCTTTCTTTCTTTCTTTCTTTCTTTCTTTCTTTCTTCCTACCAACAACTGAGGGGTTGAGCGAAAATTGTTCGTGTTTACGTCCCAGGTCAACTTTCCTAAACTTTCGTTTTCATTACGGCAGTGAGCCTGTCTATTTAATATATAAAACATCGGTTTCTTCCTTTCCTAGACTACCAGTTCCACAACGACGACATCATGATTTTCTGATGTTGAACTATATATTTGACTGAGTACTATTTGATAAATTTAGCAATAATATTTGGTAGAATCTTAATGTACATGCATTATAAACGTTTAAAATTAAAGAAGTTTAAAACAAGTATAAAATAGCATACTTTTGATCAAATTACTACATTGTTTTTAGGGTAATTCCGGGAGAGATGGCCTCTGTTTTTTGTAACACTCATATCTTTGTTTGTTTTTGAGTAATCAATTTCTTTCTTGGGTCTAAAGTGATATCATAGATTACTCTAATAATAACTCACACAAAAGTACTTAATTTTAAAATGAAAATGACTAAAACATTAAACAAATTTTTTGTCATCGGTCCATCTCACCCATAGACTATAACTTTTTATCCCCCATAGACTATAACCCATAGACTAGAACCCATAGACTATAACTATAGACTATCGGCACGCCCGAATAACTTTTTAGTTTATTAATGGAGAAAAACTAAATGCATGAAATGATTATTTATAAGGCATATAGATGTACTTTTTAGTACATGTAGTATGGGGTAATTGCAGATTTTGGAGGCCGAACAAAGTTTCCTCGTGCACTGAAATGTACATCTTTATGTCTTCTAAACGCTTCATAAGTTTCGTTTTTCTCCATAAATAAACAAGAAAAGTATGAATCAGGACAACATTTGACCAATCCTGTGTATTAATATAACTTACTGTTCAATGACAGAACCGATGATGGGCGGGAAGAGGTTCATTACTTGTTTGCAAATATAACATTCACAAGTTGACTCTGTAATCAAAATTTCCTAAACAGGTCAAGCGTTAGGGTAGGATTTGGAGAGGGAAAGACAGAAGACAGACAGACAGCGAGAGAGAGAGAGAGAGAAAGAGAATGCTCCCCTATACCTATCTCTTTCTGAGCTGCAAGTTTAGAAAAAAAGCATGCAGCGCTGCCTATTGACGGGGAATCCAAGTAGCATTATCGGTCGAATAAAATGGGCTGACTTTTCCATGCAAGGAGTGTCCTTCTTATAGATTCTGTATTCATTGGTCGAGTCAATGCACTCAGGTATGGGATAATGTTCCCCACCGCCTCCTCGCCACCCCCGTACAGAGGCCATTAAATCCGGAAAAGTTTGTTTCTTACAATACGTTGCACGCAACTGTCGGCATGTGCGCTGTCTGCCAGATACTGTAACATATTGGTTTTTTAAACTGTCAAAATTGCATTGAACAATACGAATACGATCCCTGACCGTCGTCAAATTGAAAACGGTTTTGAAAATTCCACACTCCTGTTTATTCAGTTCTTAACGCTGGTAACTGTGGAGAAATGGTATTTTTAAAATATTTTAGATAAAAGCGTTGTGATTTGAAATTACTGAACGAATTTCGCCGGTCCGAGCTGTTTGCAAAGTCGATATTTTTTATGAGGGTGAATCAGATCACGTACAATTAATTGCGAGCGTGAGCATGTTAATAACAGACACGCATGTAAACAAGAATGTTATCATGAAGTAATAGAGGCCAGGATAGCAGCTCATTTCAAGGTCGCTGGTCTGGATCTTGCCATCATGTCAGCTCAAATAGTTCATTTTCCAATGGAAATTCGCTAGAAATGAATTACTTGTACAATAATTTCGTTTTGTTTTATTACTTCTCGCGCGCGCGTTTGTGTTGTGTGTGTGTGTGTGTGTGTGTCTTGAAGTTTGGATCAGCGCTCATTTCAAGATCCCAGGTCTCTGACTTAGGTCGCACCATTTTCCAGTGGAAATTCTCTAAAAAAAAAACATGAAAAAAATAAAAAACCCGATTCCTGGTCGTTGTGCACCTGAATTTTGGATTTCATCAAAATCTCTGTCAGTTTTAACCCTCTGTCGCTCAAACCCCTTTTTTTGAAAACCGACGACCGTAAACATTTCAAAATATATTTGTTTCACTGTTATGAACCTTTGTGAACTTTAATACTGCGTTTACTGTAAAATGTACAGAATCGGTTAGCAAAGTGGAACGCCACAACAAAGTGACCGCGAAGTCTCTCTAGACTCGAGAGTTAGTAGTATCGATTCTCCGCCAAGAGAGAACAGTGCCGGGGGATGATGGAATATCGAACTTTGCCAACTTCACTAATATATAATCTCGATAGTTCGTGTGAAAGGTGAGTGCAATCGGAATGCCGGCGAAATTCCTTTCCTTCCGTTTTCACAACTATTTCCAGAATTAAGGCGAAGTACAGAACCAGTGTTCCATAGCTAACCACACAAAGTTAAATGTTGTCCTGTATGTAACTTATTGTCAAACAGTGCATTAATACATAACATTGTAATTGCGATTTGAAAGTTTGATTTCATTTTCAGAATGAGCATTAAAATTTATGTAAATTAGCATTTTAACACTGATTGCGATGGTGAAATCAGATTTTCTACTGACCGAGCGAAGCGAGGTCTCTTGGTTTTAACTCGCCTCGACCTTTCGGCTTGACCTTTGTAATGCATTGACCGATTATTTTGAAAATTGGTCCAATGGTAACTTATATAAAGCCTAAACGACATATGTATACAATTTTCCCATTCACTTCCTTTTCAAGATGGCGGCCTCTAATTTAAACATGACGAGTATACGCAGTTTTGGCAAAACGCATTAAGCGATTGTTTTGAAATTTGATACGAAGGGACCTAATGTAAAAGATACACTATCGAATTTACGCCTTTCACGTCCCACGTTCCTCACTGAATTGTGCTACTTGAACAACATTTATGTTGTTTCACCACATGGCAGACGTAATATTTCTAATTATATGTGTGGGAAAGTTTCTGCACGTTTTTTACGCAATTTATTATAAAATTAAGAGAACTTGGATTTAATTCTACGAATGTACATGTACAAAGAGATACGCTTTCTGCACAGACGCAGTTGAAATAATAAAAACGAGATTTTAAAAACGGTGGCAGTAAAGTTGGCCCGAGTCTGATTGTAAACCGGAAGTCTGTTTACAGTGAGGCTACGCTAGCGGAAGTGGCAAGCGATAACATATCGCAGTTGGCTTTAATTAATAAAGTTTTCTGTGTAACCACATCCACTTGTTAGCGTGATATTTTTGTAACAATGCGTCACAGTAATTGTTGCACGCAACTGTCTGGCAGATCATTCAAGTAAGAATACAAAGCTTACCTATTTTGAAAATCTGATCTCACAATCTTCATCAGCGTTAAAATCTGCGTAAATTAGCATTTAAATGTTTATTAAAACATTAACCCTGATCGCAGCTGGGTATTTTTTTAAGTCTTACTAAATCATATCTGCGAATACAAGAGTACAAACATAGATATTTACAGGATCGGTGCACGTTTCGTAGTTCTGGTTTTTACAAAGATATTAGCTCTAATGGATAATAACACATTATTGGCTTAATTAAGTACTGTTTTTGTTAAGTAGACAAGCGTTTATAAATTTGTGCAAGTATATCATCACGTATGGCGTGTTAGTTTAACTTGAAAAATGTCGATTTTCAGCGAATTATTTGAAAAAGTGACGTATTGAAGCTCCTGATCTCGGCATCACTTTTTGAGGGACGTTAAAATTTAGCACGCTGTTTTTTTTTTGCAATTTTGGTCGGTACAAAAGTCGATTGTGGTAATAGTTCGGGCAGGTTCTTTAATCAGCGAAATTCGTTCCAACAGTTTCAAAATGGCGACAATTTCAAATCTTCAAAAAATCGTTACTTTTTTGTCTTATATCCGATTTTACTGTCGTAATTAGCGTTAAAGACTGCGTAAATTAGCATTTTGAATTTTCAAAATCCGTTGAAATTAAAAAAGTTAATTCGACGGCGTTCATGGTTCGTATTTTCAATGTAGAAAGTTTGAAATGCTGATATGTAGTTTTTAATTATAAATATAATGGTGAAATCAAAACTGCAAAAACGTGAGTTAAAGAAAATACTTTCGCTTCTAGCACGTCAGCGTTTATTTTGTTAGCGTGGGTTATTACTTGTAAAATGTTTTAAATGGGTAGTTTTCCTTGCAGTTTTTCTTTAGTACTGTACTTAGTGCCTTGAGTTGTAGGCTGTCGGTAGATAAACTTTTAGGCGGTGGTCTGTAAAATAAGTTTTTTAGCGTTGATCTTGCTTCATTCAATCGTTTTGACGGTTTTTTTTAGTTTAAGGCTTTTTTTATAGAAAAATTTACAAAATTTCAATTTTTACAGCTTTACAGTTCTTGGAACAATTTTATACAGTGTGTGACCCACAAAGAAATTAAAGCTTTTGATTTTCTGTCGCTCACCCATTCCTTTTACCGACTCGATTAAAACTTCACAGACTGCAAAATCTGGTGTCAAAAATGTTTGGCAATTACATTTTTATAGGGATTGTGGAAACAAAATGGCTCCTGAAAAGAGAAAAACAATTATTTTTTTATCTTTTCAGGTGTTATATCCACTAAGATTACATTGACACTTAACACTCAATACTCACCAGCTGTTCTGTTCAAGTCAAATTAATAACAATAAATTACATTAAAATAGAATCACAAACTAAACTGTTCCCCCTCGACCTCTTCATTTAATGATGATTTGGGATGATCGTAGGTCTGGAACCTAAGACCTTGAGTTGGAGATGCAGCAGTATGGCCTATGCTTAACAACTAGGAGTCAGCTTAACCTGCTCCTTCTCCTTTGAGTTCAATCCCCCCACACACTTGAACCTAATCCGTCTCCTTTGAGTTCAATTCCCCCACACACTTGAACCTCCCATTCACTTCCTTTTCAAGATGGCGGCCTCTAATTTAAACATGACGAGTATACGCAGTTTTGGCAAAACGCATTAAGCGATTGTTTTGAAATTTGATACGAAGGGACCTAATGTAAAAGATACACTATCGAATTTACGCCTTTCACGTCCCACGTTCCTCACTGAATTGTGCTACTTGAACAACATTTATGTTGTTTCACCACATGGCAGACGTAATATTTCTAATTATATGTGTGGGAAAGTTTCTGCACGTTTTTACGCAATTTATTATAAAATTAAGAGAACTTGGATTTAATTCTACGAATGTACATGTACAAAGAGATACGCTTTCTGCACAGACGCAGTTGAAATAATAAAACGAGATTTTAAAAACGGTGGCAGTAAAGTTGGCCCGAGTCTGATTGTAAACCGGAAGTCTGTTTACAGTGAGGCTACGCTAGCGGAAGTGGCAAGCGATAACATATCGCAGTTGGCTTTAATTAATAAAGTTTTCTGTGTAACCACATCCACTTGTTAGCGTGATATTTTTGTAACAATGCGTCACAGTAATTGTTGCACGCAACTGTCTGGCAGATCATTCAAGTAAGAATACAAAGCTTACCTGTTTTGAAAATCTGATCTCACAATCTTCATCAGCGTTAAAATCTGCGTAAATTAGCATTTAAATGTTTATTAAAACATTAACCCTGATCGCAGCTGGGTATTTTTTTAAGTCTTACTAAATCATATCTGCGAATACAAGAGTACAAACATAGATATTTACAGGATCGGTGCACGTTTCGTAGTTCTGGTTTTTACAAAGATATTAGCTCTAATGGATAATAACACATTATTGGCTTAATTAAGCATAAATTTGTGCAAGTATATCATCACGTATGGCGTGTTAGTTTAACTTGAAAAATGTCGATTTTCAGCTAATTATTTGAAAAAGTGACGTATTGAAGCTCCTGATCTCGGCATCACTTTTTGAGGGACGTTAAAATTTAGCACGCTGTTTTTTTTTTTGCAATTTTGGTCGGTACAAAAGTCGATTGTGGTAATAGTTCGGGCAGGTTCTTTAATCAGCGAAATTCGTTCCAACAGTTTCAAAATGGCGACAATTTCAAATCTTCAAAACATCGTTACTTTTTTGTCTTATATCCGATTTTACTGTCGTAATTAGCGTTAAAGACTGCGTAAATTAGCATTTTGAATTTTCAAAATCCGTTGAAATTAAAAAAGTTAATTCGACGGCGTTCATGGTTCGTATTTTCAATGTAGAAAGTTTGAAATGCTGATATGTAGTTTTTAATTATAAATATAATGGTGAAATCAAAACTGCAAAAACGTGAGTTAAAGAAAATACTTTCGCTTCTATCACGTCAGCGTTTATTTTGTTAGCGTGGGTTATTACTTGTAAAATGTTTTAAATGGGTAGTTTTCCTTGCAGTTTTTCTTTAGTACTGTACTTAGTGCCTTGAGTTGTAGGCTGTCGGTAGATAAACTTTTAGGCGGTGGTCTGTAAAATAAGTTTTTTAGCGTTGATCTTGCTTCATTCAATCATTTTGACGGTTTTTTTTAGTTTAAGGCTTTTTTTATAGAAAAATTTACAAAATTTCAATTTTTACAGCTTTACAGTTCTTGGAACAATTTTATACAGTGTGTGACCCACAAAGAAATTAAAGCTTTTGATTTTCTGTCGCTCACCCATTCCTTTTACCGACTCGATTAAAACTTCACAGACTGCAAAATCTGGTGTCAAAAATGTTTGGCAATTACATTTTTATAGGGATTGTGGAAACAAAATGGCTCCTGAAAAGAGAAAAACAATTATTTTTTTATCTTTTCAGGTGTTATATCCACTAAGATTACATTGACACTTAACACTCAATACTCACCAGCTGTTCTGTTCAAGTCAAATTAATAACAATAAATTACATTAAAATAGAATCACAAACTAAACTGTTCCCCCTCGACCTCTTCAATTAATGATGATTTGGGATGATCGTAGGTCTGGAACCTAAGACCTTGAGTTGGAGATGCAGCAGTATGGCCTATGCTTAACAACTAGGAGTCAGCTTAACCTGCTCCTTCTCCTTTGAGTTCAATCCCCCCACACACTTGAACCTAATCCGTCTCCTTTGAGTTCAATTCCCCCCACACACTTGAACCTGCTCCGTCTCCCTTGAGTTAACCCCCTCCCCCCCCACACACACACACACACTTGAACCTTCTCCGTCTCCCTTGAGTTAAATCTCCCCCCTACACACTTGAACCTGCTCCGTCTCCTTTGAGTTCAATTCCCCCCACGCGCTTGAACCTGTTACGTCTCCCTTGAGTTAACCCCTCGCACATACACTTGTGTGTCCTCTTATAAATATAAATCAGCCCGTAATAAAGTGATCTAGTTGACAGAATTGGTGCTCACTCTTAAAAGTCCAGGGGGTGGGTCGGACCACGACGGCCGCTCCGAAAGTTCACTTTGCAATAGTGAACCTCCTGACGTATTTTCAGTTTTCGATTTTCACAACAAACAAAAACAAAAAAAAATTTTATCGCAAAACGATTCAGCGTCCCGATTTGTGTTTACCTTTGTGTGCACACAGTGTGAGGGCCTATATCCCCGAGGGCTTTCCCGTGTGCACGCGTGACTAAGCCGGATGATAAAATCGATCGTAAACTCGATAGCCTAGTCGCTCCCTTTATCCCGCTCGTAAACTGCCCTGTGTAATGGCATGATATATGTGTGTAAATTTACACTGTGACTTTTACACATTTACAGTTAGGTTTTTATAGTGTATCGCGTATTGGTCGTTACTTCAGACCAGTGTTCCATCACAGCACTGCTCGACGCGGAAAGTTTTACGTAATATTTAATGATTAACCGTGGCACGCATCTGTCTCGTTGATGTGATTTAAGCGAATTTCCCTAATTATTTTTCTTATCGTTTGTTTTTAAGCATTATCATTTTAAACATTTTAAAATTCCAACAGATTTTAAATTCAAAATGCAGCCACTGCTAACGCTGATCACGATTATGAAAACGGATTTAAAAAAATATTTTTTAGGGAAAAAAGATGCTATTTTTAAACTGTTGCTGGTTAACGAACGACAAAGTTCTGTACCATGGTCTATTTTTGTGTTCGTTTGAATCAAATCGGACCAAAATTACGAACCTGAACGTACTAACCCAATTACCGCTGAAAACTTGATGTAGAGGTCAGAATCGGTGCTTATTTGTGGTACTGGGTGTGGGTCTTACCATGATGGCTGCTCAAGTAGCTCATTTTTGCAATGAAAATTCTCTAATAAATTATTCGCGAATTGCCATAGCAAAATGAGCTTTTTAATTACACTAACAATACGATAAAGCTGTTTAAAGATTTTCTAATTTCAACGGATATAGAAAGTTCAAAGTTCTAATTTGTGCACTTTTTAACGCCGATTACAATGGTGCAATCAGATTTTTTAAAAAGTTACGTTTTTTTAAAGATTTGGAATGCCTGCCATTTTGAAACTGTTGAACGAATTTCGCTGATTAACGAACTTTCCCGTACATAAGCTAGTACCGTGACATATTTTTGTGCCGAGTTTGAGTCAAATCGCACCAGAATTACGAACGTGAGCGTGTTAACACAACTACTCTTGGAAAATGTGATCTGGTGGCCAAGACCGGCGCTTATTTCACGGTTCCGGTTCTTTGTCATGATGGCTGCTTCAGTACCGTTCCAATTTAAAGCCAGTCCGGAGAGAATGAGCACCGATTCTCTAGGACATTATTGAGTTGTTAAACATTTTACATGAAGTAGGCTGTTCTGTCAGCTTGGACTTAAGCTCGGCACAGAATCGTTTTTGGATATTGCTTGGGATAACCGTTATAGAAAAATAACCGGTAGGCTGTTTTAAAAAGCTGACACTGCTCGAAATCTTCAAAAATATATAACTTTGTATATTTCGTCATTGTAGTCATATATATTATTTCTCGAGTCAACATAACGTTTTCTCAGAACATACTATTCGTACAGGCATAAATGAGGTATCATTAGAAAGATTTTTTAACCTGCTTCTGGCATTGCAAAACGGTTTTGCGCTAAAACGTACTGTGTGTGGAAAATTTTAACATAAAAGACACTTTTAACTGTCATAAGCAAAACGGCATCGTGGATGCGAATGCGCGGCATCACAAATCAGATATATTTTGTATGTTTTAAGAAGCTAACTTATTAATCACGAATAGACAATCCCATTATAAATGCCTCGTTTTTGCACAACGTGCTTAAAACAATTTCAGTATTTACTTAAAAGTCATTAAATTTATAGGTTATGTGGCCCTACTGACAGTTACCTATCCCTGCCCGTCGTACAAGCCGAGACAAGCATTTCGAATGCCAAACATATGTTTTTTGACAATGTTTTTTCACAAATATAATTGTGAGTTCTCCTTCCATCGTGCTTTATCTGTTGCTAATGCGGACATCACAAAATGTCAGAATACAGTTAGAGGTTATCAGACATGCCTTTACAATTAGAAGACAGTTGCGTATTAAAATTGCGTTGGCTATCACTATAAACAGGGACAAATATTTCAAAGAACATGATTGTATTTACCAAATGATAATTGGATGTAGCCTTTCATGGGTAACTATATCAACTGACGTGTTTGTATCTATTAAAACAATTAAATACAAAAAGTACAAGACTACTCTTACATCAAATATCGTTTAGAACGAGTTATTGTAATGCCCTGTAAAAATTTCTATTTAAAAAACAGTTATCTGTATTGAAATGTATATACTAAAATATGACTCATAAATTTGTGATTATTATTTCAAACCGATCGCTTTTCGATATTTTAAAATATGTTTTCCTTCCTTCCAACTACCGCCTTCACCCGGACGATTACTCTTGTGCGAAATTTTGCATGGGTCCTCTGGTTCTATGTAATAAGTTAGTCTTGAATTTTTCAATTTCGTTGATAACGTGAAATGATTACGACGGCGGTCATGATATGTTTATTTTCGTATTCTGAGGATGATGGTGGAATAACATTTTTAAAATGATCTGGAATTTTTTGTTTTTTCGTTCTCAATCTGTATCTATGGGCTGATTATTTTTATAGTCTGTGTTTGTCCATATACACCTTTTTTTTAAGGCAAAAAGCACATTGAGGCTATTATCGCCTCCCCAAATGTAAGTGTGTGTCGCATGTTGAGTAACTGAACAAATTCTTATGTCTTCCAAACAGGCCCGGTCTATTAAAACTGCAAATATCCAAGCGCGCATGCGCTGATTAACCAATATTGTTTACGTTAAAATGTACCATGCATATAACCGGTGCAGGTTTAAATTCTAACCGGTCTCAGGATTACACATGACCCCATTAAGTTGATTAACCTTTGTTGATGACCTGAACTGAGGAGTTGAATGACAAGCCGAACCAAGGATAAGGATCTTTCTGCTCGCTGGCCTTGCGTTGCAGAACGTGGTACGTTCACCTCGGGAACTCAACACTTCCTTGTGGTAACCTAATGGCGACACACGCACACACACACACGGTATAAAGATGCTGTTTGGTGAACGTAATGTTAATTCAGAGGTTTTTTTATCTATATCTAAACAGAATCTAACGAGTAAAAAGTTCATATCTAAGTGTACATTTTAAAAAAAAATCACTTTCGAGTTATGTCAAAATCCTGTTTACGCAGTTTATTGCAATTTTATAATTAGGATTATGGCCTATTTTTCCGTATAGTGGTCTGTTTACTCACCTTGTAAAGGCTACCGCGGTTTCGAAACCTTCCTGTTCTATCTTCAGGCCGAAATAGAAAATGTCAAATCCCTCTGTCGAAGTCATCACAAACACTAGAATTAAAATACACACGATAAAATTTGGTTTGGCCAAACGATACGTGCAACTCGTATGTCTTTACAGTTTAGGAGCTAGAGCTACACGAAAATATATTTTTTGTACTGATATGTACTAGTTTGAAAACCGAAAATTAGAACTATCTGGATGAGAAAAAGTTTGTACTATGTATTTGCTCTGTTGTAGATATTTTTCTGTGTATAGCTTCTGTGTGCTCAGATTGCCTACTTTGCCCCTTACAAACCCTGAAGACAAGGTGATTCGTATTGCATAACCGACCCCTAAATACTTCCAGTGTACTGTATTACCGAAGCATATCGTATGTCAAAGTACTGCCTACATGACTTTGTTTTCTTTGAGGCAACAATCAAAATCTATTAGAGTAGAGGCTGCCATTATGCTAACAGCCACATCCATGACCTTGAAATGAGCACAGATCTGAACCTCTAGATCACGTTTGTGGGGTGGTTAAAATGATATACGGTGTGTGTGTGTGTGTGTGTGTGTTCGTTTTAGGACTCCCATGTTCGCAATTTCGGCCCGATTTGATTCAAACTGAGCACGAAGATCAAATTAGATGAAAACGGGTTGGTGGAGAACGTTATTGTACAAAATCTATCGAACAGTTTCAAAATGGCGGCCATTTAGTTTTTTTTTAAATTTGCTAATGCGGATTTGTTTCAAACGTGGTGCAAAAATAAGTTTTGAAAGTAGCTTGGACGAGTTCTTACCCAGCAGAATATTAACAGTTTCAATAAGGCTGTTTTTTTAAATTTTAATTTCACCATTCGTAATCAGCGTTAAAATTTTCATGCACAAGGTAGCGTTTTAAAATTTTCAAATTTTCAAAATCCATTGAAATTAAGAAAATTAATTTGAGGTTTGTCAGGGTTTATTTTCGTATTCTCAGTGTAGTTTAATTTATATAGATTTTATTGTTGATTACGACGGTGAAATATTTTTAAATGGTGTTCTGATTTTTTTCGTTGTTAGAAATCCGCTTCTATCACGTCCGCTAAACAACTGCGTGCAGCGATCATTACGAAACAAATAGTAACGTAATCTGTTCCACCATTGTAATTTTACAAAAGACAGTTTCGGCGTATCGTTTCGAAATTACATTCTTCCGAAAATACGATTTTTTTTCTCACCACAAATATACCTCTGCTAAATTTACGAGCTTAGTGATATTTTTCTTTCGGTTATTTATTAGCACCACGTCATTTTACATGTCGCAAAGAGCAGACCGGTCAGCTGATAGTCAGCTGTGCCAAACGTAGCCGCGTGACTAAAAGCTAAGATATGCTCAGGATGATTTGTCGTTCTGTGTTAGGTGCATGAGTACAGATTTTAAAATTAGATCTGTGTGGTCCAAGTATGTTTCAAAATGGCCGCTGCAACGTTCTATCTCTGCTTCTCCATAGGATTTTTTTAAATTAATTTTTACCAATTTCTATTAGAGCAGAAATCATTGTGAGATTTAGCCTATAACCGGTACCTTTGAATTAACGCTGATCCTAAATTCAAACATTTTTTTTTTTTAATAGCGATTTTGTACCGATTTGATTCATATTAGCCACGAAAATCTTTTTAAACCGTTTCAAAATGTCGGGCATATTTCAAGCTTTCAAATTCTGTTGAGATAAAAATATTAAAATTCCCATAGCCTATATGTATATTTTAACGCTGATTGTGATTTTGAAATCTGAATTTAAAAAAGAGTAAGACAAAGAAAAATACTTCAGAAAATTCGCTTCTATCACTTTAGTGAGGTAGCTGTTTGCCGCTATTACCTCTATATTTTGAACAGTAAAGGAAGAGTCTGAAACTGATGTGATTAGATTACCTTACAAAAAAATACGGAACAGGAAATCTCCTGAAGTGGATGTAATTTTCCGGAACAAGTATTTTTGCGTAACAAAGGAAAACGTGTGCGATAAAAAATATAAAACTTTATACTGTTGTATATAAAAAGTTTTCGTCACAGATTAAGAAAACGTATTTTCATTTCTATAAAATACAGTACGACGGCAACAAGGGGAAGGAGAACGTTAACAATTTATGTGCCCCTTCCCTTAATGGAAGGGTTGCATGCACGCTCAGTCTATTAATTACGTTACAAAGCCACGATGTGAACGCGCTAAATCAAACAAGTATTGCCTATTGTAGGTTTTAAATTTAAGCTTAGGCACTCGTTAATTCTCTGATCGTTAGAGTACACGCGGCACTCAGCTGTCTCGCCGACTTGATGGCGTATTTCCGAAAGTATTTTTTTTTTACTTTGCCCTTTTTTTTAATATGAAAACGAACCCTGACCGCCGTCTTAATTTCGATGGATTTCGGTTAATTCGAAATGCCGATTTATGCAGTTTTAAACGCTGTATACGACGGTGAAATTGTATTTTAAAAAACGTTTGAGACGAAATAGTTACGAAATGTTTAAAGATTTTGAAAATGACCGGTATTCTTAAAATGTTAAACGACATCTCCAACCAATTGACCAAATCGATGTTTGCGCTAAGTATGAATCAAATCTGATCAGAATCGCAAAAGAGACGAGCGGGCGCGCAGACGCACACACACCCTCGTAAAAAGTGATCTAGAGATCAAGATCGACGCTAATATGAAAGTCCCGTGACTGGTGGGTTTTACCGTGGTGGCTCCTCCAATGGGAATTCGCTAATAATATGCTTTACATTTTATGAAATTGATTCACTTTTCCAATTAGAACTTTGTAACATTTAAAGCTCCCAAACCCCCCCCCCGCAGCCAGGCAGCGCAGTTGACATTCTGTAAATGCCAAGGTCACGTGCTATGGAACCGCACAGAATCATTAAGCCGAATCAGTTCTCAGGATGACATTTCAATGCGCGTTCATTAATGCGACGCGATGCATTGTTACACTTCCATCCTATAAATTTTTAATTGGAAATCGGACAAGTAATTATTTTCAAAAAATTAATTATCGCTCGGTACGTAGCCTCAACTCACGCAATACGAAAACGAAGATATTCATAAACATGTCAAATTTGACTGTCACAATAATATCTATAAATTTTATTTATTACAGTGAGAAATTAATCACAACGCGCAGCTGGCTCGCTGGCGTGATGGAAACGAATTGCTAAAATATTACGTAACATTCGTAATTTCTTCACACAAGCAGTAAACATCCGCGTTTAAATAGGTTTATTTTTGTACTTTTAAACAATTTGAAAAGCTGATTTATTCGTATAAATCAGGGCATAAATGCGTATAAAAATACAAAATGCCCGCCATTTTGAAAAAAACTGCGGAGACCAAACTGCGGACGTTATATTACGAAAACACGAACATACTAAAAATGTTATGTCAGGATCGGCACTAAATTTAGGTACCGGGTCTTACAATGATGGCTGCTCCAATAGAAATTAGTTCGTAGAATTCACCAGCAAAAAGCTTCAGCGGCCATTTTGAAACGAAAACATTTCTGATATAGGCCTACTTGCACCGCATAAATCTTTAACAATAAATTTTTCTTACAGTTAATATTAGCATTTTCAAGAGAATCTCAAATCTTGAAATGCCCGCCATTTTGAAACGTTTAAAAATATTTTCATGGCTAGTTTGAATCAAATCGGACCGAAATTGATTAAGCTGAAACACACTCATATTAAAAAATATTTGAGGTTTGGATCAGTGTTAATTTAAAGGTACCTGGTCTGGGTCTTGCAATATATGTTTTACCTGAAATTAGTAAAAATCACTAGAAAAAGCTTCTGGGAGCACGGATAGAAATTTCCAGCTGCCATTTTGAAACGAAAACACTTCAAACATACACTGACCACGTAAATCTTATTTTAACAATCGTAACAATAAAATCAGCTTTATAAATTTTTCATACATTTAAAATTTCAAATTACATTGAAAATATGATAATGGACCCTGACTGCCGTTAAAACAAGTTACTAATTTCAACCGATATTAAAATTTATGCGGTTTTAACGCTTATGTTGTGAAATCAGATTTTTAAAAAAGTTACGAATTTTTTTTAAGGACCCATCGAAAAGTGTTCGTGACCATAAGAAAAAACTTGCCCAAAAATCGATATTGGAAGTAGCTTGAACGTATTCGTTAGCCAGGTAAGTCCGTCTAACGCACTTCAAAATGGCAGTCATTTTTAATCTTAAAATCTTTAAAAAGTGCAGCATTTTTTATTTTTAAATTATCATTTCGTCTTGAAAATTTGTAAATGAATCTGACGGCGGTCAGGGTTCATTTTCAGTGTAATTCGAACATCTTAAATGCTGGTGTATGCAGATTTGATCCCTGATTACGATGATGAAATAGATTCACAAAAATGACTTCATGGTAACAGATAATGGTGATATTACTTTACGGAGAATCGCTTTTATCTCGGGAAAAATTTAATTTTCCCCAGTTTTTTACCCATAAAAAAGAACTATGTATAGGTAGGTAATTTCATTCGGTATTACCAGTTTTTCTCTTTGTTTTAATGTGTTATAAACTTGTTCGGTTTAAATCCAGACGCAGACGCACAGAGTATGTAATATAACTACTAGATACATATTTTGTAGCATTTAGGTTGACTACATTCTGATACGTAACACAACGTGTTCATTTTCAACAATACTTTCCATACGTTTTCAAATTTGCTCTGATAGGCGACGCTTTTGTTTTAATATCACAGTACTTACATAATTGTCTAAGTGCTTTCTACTAATTTGTAATACAACCTGTAGGCACGTTAGTTATTCTCCAGGTTATAATGAACGAAAGTGGACCAATAGGAACGCGCCAAATTAAATGTTCGCGTGACGAAAGTAGATGGATTGACGAAAGTGTCGCTTCCTAGAGGGGGAAAAGACAAACTACTTCAATATACAATAGACCGCGGTGACACCATTGTGTTTTTGTAGCACGCAATCTTATTGGTGGAACAAAAGATGTAAGCAAATTAGATTTATTGCCAACCTAACGGCGATAAATCATGGTGAATGAAACTGTCGTGGGTATGTAGTACAAGTAACTGAACAGTAGTGTTTTTGAGGTTAGAACAGCTGTTTCTTTCACTCCATTTTTTTCTCAGATATGGTGCAATATGGATTCTTACTTCAGAAATACAAGAGATTCTTAAAATTATTGGTTAAAAATCTGTGGGTATTTGCCCTTAGGAAAAAAAAGAAAATGTCTTAATTTTTTTTAAGGGAACCTTTTTAATGTAACGAAAATTTAAAACGGAAATGAGCAAACGAATTTCGTCTCTGTTTATGTTTCTTTCTTAATTAAAGAATACGTGCACGTAACCTTTAATAATAAATTCGGAATTAATATAAACGTTTACAATAATTGTTGTTAATATTGCTAGTTTTTAACAACGTAACCTGAAACTTATAGCCTATCAGCTGATCGTTTCGAATTAATAAAAACAGCTGATCGTTTACTATAACTACAGTAAATGATATCTAAGCTAGGTTCATGTATTTATTCAAACAAAACAAGATATTTTTTAACATCTCTTCAAACTAATTATAATATATTCAGCAAAGATATCAACAAAAGCTTCACTTCCACATGTGTACATAAAAATGATTTCATTGTAATGAGTGTTTAAATCTCATAAATTGATTTTTTAAATTAATCAAATTACAGTAAACATATTAAATAAAATATACAATTAAGTACATTTTGTTTTTAATTGAATTGGATTAAAATTATTGTGTTGTGATAGAATACACACACACACACACACACACACACACACACACACACACAGAGAGAGAGAGAGAGAGAGAGAGAGAGAGAGAGAGTTTAACTGCACTATAAAACCTATTCTGGAAGTTAGGATCAGAGCTCATTTCATGATTCTGGTTTGGGTCTTACCATGATGTCACCCATATAGCTCATTCTCAAATCGATTTGTTAACAAGCTGTTAGTTTTCTGTAAAACTTTTTAAAAAATTTGACTCAATTTCATGAAAAATAGATAGTGCAAAAATATTCAATATTCTCGTTTCATTAACTGTATTTTAATTTTTTTTAATATTAAGAAGCTCTATTAGTACAGTAAAAAAATATAACATATACTCCCTTTTGAATGTTGGCATGTTTCTAAAAGCACCACTAAATTAGCATTTTTATATGTTGGAATCACTTTAGCATTTATGGTAATTTAACTTTCGGCAGAGCCGAGTTGATTGCAAGCTTCGCAGTTAATTTTGTATAGCGTCGTTACGATTTCCTCACTCAGATACGGTGTAACAAGTTTTTCCGTTAGAATTATTAATAATTTGCAGTAAATCTTTCATAATTTTAGATATAGTGAAGCGGATTATCTGTTGATGTTTACATTTTCTGATTCGTGAATTTTTTTTACTTTGTACAAACATCCATACACTATTTAAACTAATTGCCAATGAAATATAAATTTCCTCCAGTAAATCATTTTTAAAAGTTTCATGTCGATGATAGATCGCAACGACTAGTATGTTTTAATGCCATTGTAATCAAATTAGTGACCCAATTTGTAATGTCCAATTAGACTCTGGGCATTGCAGACATAACCTCAATGTTTACAATTTGAAAACAGCTGTGAGTTAAAATCATATGATGATTTGGTAACTGCCACTTAAATTTTTTTTTAATTTTTTCAAATATAAAATTTATTGCCTAATATAGCCGGGGAGGCAAGTAGGCCTATTTGTTTCTGACTCTTTAAAATCATCAGTAGGTGATGAATTAAAACCTATTGGGAAAAATGTTTACTCGTGCGGGAGACCTATTTGTAAATCATTTTTAAAAGTTTCATGATAGATCTAGTATGTTTTAAAATCATTAGTGACCCAATTTGTAATGTCCAATTAGACTCTGGGCATTGCAGACATAACCTCAATGTTTACAATTTGAAAACAGCTGTGAGTTAAAATCATATGATGATTTGGTAACTGCCACTTAAATTTTTTTTTAATTTTTTCAAATATAAAATTTATTGCCTAAATATATAGTAGTAGGCCTATTTGTTTCTGACTCTTTAAAATCATCAGTACAATTATCTAAATAAATAAATACCAAACTGCTCCAACTTTTTTCTAAATACCTTGTGAGATTTTATTATTTGCTATATCTTTTGAATTTTTTTGTATGTTGTAGATTTTTTATATTCATAGTCGGTTTATTGCACTCAAAATGATACAATATTTTTTTAAAGTAAATTTAGGAAATTTTGTTTTATTGTTTGTATACACTTAAAATCACTGACAGCTTCATTTTTGGGGGGAACACGTTCTTCAACCATAGTATCTTGCTTACTCATTTCATATTTATAATGTCGGACTAGTTTATTTTTACCTTATATGAAGTCAGAAGCTATGAATAAGGTCTTTTATTGTTATTTTTTATAAACATAAATTTAATTTAAACAATAATTTATTTATAAACATTTTAATAATTATGTTTTAATATAATTGAATATGTCACAGTGTTGAGAAATTTTATTTTCATAGACCACGTGTGTAATACGATGTAGTAATTGAGTAAGTTACTGTTGCCAGGTGTGTGTAACTAACCAAAGTGCCGCAAAGCAATTAGATTTGTAATTGAAACACAATGTCCTCTTCAGAGTTCCTGGCACTTGAGTCATACTTTAATCGCTGCTCCCATTCATTTATTCATAACTGCTTACTTTGGTGTTTCTGAAAATATTCTGTTAGTTTGTGTCTGAGACATCACAATGGCAATAATTAACTCTTTCACTTTACACACAACTTGTAACAGTTCATTGTGTGTAGTGAGTTCTATGATGGGTGAGCAAATAATGAGTATCCTCTCAGCCTTGTTGTATATATTATCTAATACAACATTGTTCAATGTGTTTTAGTGTAATTGTTGTGTGTAGTTACTATTCCTTGGTTTCGTTTATATAATGTTTCCACGCTTATGTCTTAAGTACTAAAACCATATTCATAGGAATATACTTTTGTACACTCCAAACAAAAATATTTTGTAGCAAATTTTCTGTGGAAAATTAATTAATAAAGTGATCATTGAGAATTTGAGTGATTGTTAAAAAAAATTATTTTTGGTAAGACTACAAAGTTTGACAGGTTTGTTCTCCAACAAAATTTCCTTTACTGTTCCAAAAAAAAAAAAATCATTACTTTTTTAAATGATTTCGTTGAAAATCTGATTTCACATTCATAATCAGCATTAAATTGTGTATAAATTAGCATGTTCAAAGTCATGAAAATGAAACTTGCGCTTATTTTATGTTTTCAGTGTAATTGAAAATTTAAAGGCTTATACAAATTATGATGATGAAGTTAGTTTTTTTTCAGAAAAGAGTTGACAAATTAACTGTGGTTTGGTTGCTTTCTGGAAGTTCACTTTTATACACTTCAATGAGATGACAATATGCCTTGATTATTGATCTTTACACAATATTCATCAACACCATTATCCTAAGAGCTGCTTGTGTTGTAAATAAATATCCTTCAAAGGGCTTTATTTCCCTAATTGGCCTGCTTTCATCTTTTGTAAGGAACTGGGGCAGTAATTTTGTAAACAGACCTTTGTCGAGTCACTTAAGCTGTCAAATTAAAAGCATCTTTTTTTTCTTTTGTTATGTTACATCACTGATTAAATCAAAAGTGTACCTGAATTGTACAGGTGGGTAGTGCGTAGGATAGAATTGTTCCACATACCATCGCTGCTAGCTTTCTATTCTGCTTCTTAGCAGTTCTTTGTCAACAGTACTGCAACCAGAAGTTCGATATATTCCATCCTTGATAAACATGCAACACAGTTTTGCTTACTGAACGTATATTTTCAGTAGTTATTCATATTTTTCTAAAGTAAATTTTGTATGAAAATCAACAAAATGTTTACCTCTTATTTTCATCAAAATGTATAAATCAAAAGCTAACCGCGAAAATATCTGACGTTCTTGTTTTACTGAAAGAAACATTTATTTAATGATTCAAAAGCTAATTGCAAAAACCAGAAAAGTTTAGACTTATTGGAAGTAACATCTGTGTAATTATACAAAATTAAACTGTAAAAAAACACGAAATTTTAGACTTTTGTTTTACTGAAAGGAACATCTCTATAATGTGGACGTCCTTGTAAATAGAAGAGAAAATATCAAGCAGACTTCAGTTAAGCTGAAGAAGGCAAACACCGAAAGCCTTTTAAATTACACAGGGGCAGAATTCAGAACAATTTGCTTCTGACATGTGTTGTACGAGTAAATTTAATACACAGATTTGACATTAAAACAATCCGCAATGCATTACTTTAGTTCAAATTCGTTATATTTAGCTGCACACAATAAAAGAGATTTGATTAGGTTCAGTAAGCCGTTAAGGCAATTGAATTATATTTGTGAATTATTTTGCAGTGCCTTACTTTGCAATTTAAAATATGCTAAATTGATTAAAAGTCATAACTTGAAATGCTACGCTGGATGATTGAAGATACCATTTGAATTTTAAATGTTTCCGGGTCAGAGTGCATTTGTGTGTATGTTCGTTTTGCATGGTTATTAATTTATATCCGACTATGGAGATTATCCCTTTTTATTGCCACTAAGCATGTTTATCTAACAGGCAACTAGAGTATGTGCACTTATATTCCTTTTTCCACACGAGATTATTCCGTAACATTTATTTCACCACAGTATGATATCTGCTGATTAGTTAGGATCACATATAATTCATAACAGTCTCCAAGGGTTTTAAATTATGTATTTATATTACTGAATTTTACAATGTAGAGTGAATACAGTACTGTGACGTTTTTTTTGCATACTTATAAGAGTTGAAGTAGTTCTTTGTGGATTTATTATTATTACCGTTAACAGATCCTAAAATGTAGTTAAAAGCATATTTATTACATTTTTATGCGAAAATGTGTATTTTGTTATGAAATGTTTGCGATCGTTAAACTGTAACAATATTCTTCTCATTGACATTGTCTTATTAATTTCTGGTATTTGCAAGAAATTTCATTATGTTGATCTATGCTTTGTAGGTTAGGTTGGCTGAGTTTTTAACATAGTTTTATTTTCTTGCAGCAATTGTTCCGTAGTCAGCAGCAGCAAGCTGCGGCCGCAGCCCCGGCGCAACAGATCCAACTCTTGCAACAACAACAGTACCTGGCGGCCACGCAGCAGCAACAACAGCTAGCTGGTCTTGCACCCGCACCTGGTACCACCTTTGCTCCACCTGCACCATACATCATCAATCCTCAGGAGCCCTATGTTATAGCTGGTGAGTGAACTTTGTACAACGAAACCTAATCAGCTGTTTGAGAGAAATATAAAACAGCTGGTTGCATTAACTAAGTAGGGTTCTGTAAGAAAAAATTGTGGATACTCTACCACTGTGGAATCTTGTCCATTATGGGACCAGATAGGTGGATTATCATATTTTTGGAATACTGAGGTTACCATTAAACACAATTCAAAAGAAGGTTTTTGGCAATGTAAAAGTCAATTTTCCACTCAAAGGTATAATTTTAATGTATCTAATTTTTATAACATTTCATTATAAAAAAAAATTTGTAGTCCTTGTAGATAAAGAACCATCAATGCTACTGTATTTATTGTTGTACAGCTGCTTGATGACACAACATGAAAATCAACACTTTTGTAGCAAACTTTCTAATAAAAGTTTTTATTAGCTTTTTTTGTTGGTAAAATAAAACTTATCTTGAGTCCATATGCAGGCTATATTCAAAAAAACACCTTAATTTTCAAAAAAAAAATTTTGGTTGTGTATGAAAATTAGAAAGTTTCAAATTGAAGAAATTTTAGGTTCAGAATAAATTGAAAAAAGTAATAAATCTGGTATGACATCTGTTTTTTTGTTTTAGTGATGTACTCTTGAATTAAGTTTTATTGCAAATTCGGTATACTGGTTTAGTTATGATTCTACATGAAAGATTAAGCATGTCAGCAGCTTCTGACCCAAATTTCTATAAGAAATGAAAAAAAAATGAAGTTTCTTTTAATGATTTTTTTTACTTATTTCTCTTTATCATTATCTGAAAATTGCTTCTATGTCCAACTAATATTCTATAAGGCATTAAAATAATTTATATGCATAAGACTTTTTTTTCTTAGCTTAAAAAGCATTTCTTCATGTCTAAAGAACAAGAAATGAAAGCATTTAATAAAAAGCATGGATTTATAAGAGGACTGATTCAGTTGTGAAGGTCAACTGAGGAGACCAGTGTCCCTAGAGTTAATTTTAAGATTAAAAAACCTTGATCCTCACCTGTATGGTCACTGAGGCGCATCCAAGCGATCATGACATTTAATAATTTATCGTGGAACAAAGTATGCCGAACAAGTTTAAATTTATTTATACTATGTCTTTGATACGCTTGTTTCTTTAAAGATGATCGGATAGCCAGATAGTATTGTTGAAACAGGAAACCTAGTTTAGCTTTGCAAGCACTACTGCTTATACAGTTTTGGTTTCTGTTGCCTTATTGAAACCACTGTAAGCCTAAGCTGGTTTTATTAAATACTTGGTTCAGAAACTTGGCTACAGTATCTGCTGCAAGTTGAAAAACTTCGAAAAATAACTTTTCTTGTGTTTCATAAGTTTTAAAGTAAGCTTGTTGCGAAAGTTTGCAGCTTACAAAGAATGTAATAGTCGATCCAAATGTCCTTTTATTCCTTTAATCCTTTTTTTTCAAGAAAAACACAGTTTTCATCTTCCAGCTTTTGGAACAATAACTAGTAGGCATTTCATAAATTTGTAAAAGCATATATTTTAAGTGACAAGGAAATCTATGTTTTCAAACAATTACTATTTAATATTCATCAAGGTCAATAGTAACTTTGTATCTTTGGCTATGTTTAGGACCAACTGTTGTCCCTCAGTATTACGGAGTACCATGGGGCGTGTACCCCGCAAACATCATCCAACCAGGAGCGACGACACAACAACGCAGACCTTTAACTCCGTCGTCAGCTACAGACAGTGCCACCAACCTGACCCAGGTACAAGCAGGACAGTACCAGGTGATCCCTGCGTACTACGATCAGAACGGATCGATAGTGATGCGTGGCATCGGCAATGGAACACCGATGAGGTTAGTCTCACCAGCACCAGTGCTAGTGAACGCTGCGACGCCGGGGAGCAGTATGCGATTATTAGGAAGCCAGGCTCAGCAGATTACAACACCACCTTCGTCGATCTATAGTGGCAATCAGCCTGCATCATTGTACTCAACACCTACTGCTAATGGCACAGCTATCTCAGGTAGCCTAGCAGTTTGTTTTATTCATAACCATTTACACCTTAAAGAAAATCAGAAAGATATTTTAAAAAGTTTACAATTTAGTAGCCTAAGTAGTGGTAGTCAGATAAGAGTAGCTAGTTGGTTCATTTAAGTGCAGATAAAGTGTGGTACTTTATAAGTAGAAATAAACAGACAATAAATATACTAAAAGCTAGTCACACAAATGGGTATACTTACCTTAGTAGATTTGCTTTGAAAATGTCCAAATAGTTAATTTTGTTCCTAATCATTTATGGATTTATGGCAGCTGAAATCCAATGCTCCAAATTGAATAGTTTCAACTCACACAATACTCTCTCTCTATTTGTTTCACCCAACTTTGGGGTACACTAAATCAATCACTTCTTAATGTTCTGTGCCTTCCTCGTAGCCCAGTATTGCCTCATACGCTGTGATCTTCTTGGAACCTCACACAATACTATTAACGTAAAATTTAAAAAATTATTTCTAGTAAAATCTAAGCTTTTTGAATCGTAAGAAGGGACTTTGTGATTAACTCTTGCAGCTATCTTTATGAAGCTGTTTTTATAAAGTTTTTTTTTTTACAATGAATGTTTGTTAAAGTATTGTTATTAAACTGAATTTAAATTATTTCACACATTAGTATATACACTTATTGGACATCTGTATTCTGAATGATTTTTGCTTGTATTGTTAATTCAGTTCAACCTAATCCATGGATTTTATAAACACATACAGTTTCTAAAAACACTGCATTTATTCTACAGATATTTTTTTAGTAACCAAATTATCTAGGCATTAGTATCAGCTGCTGACTTAAACGTACAAAAAAATTTTAGGGTTTATATTCGTAGTATCGTGTAATCAAATGAACACCTTTCACAATAATATTACTTTTAGACTCATGATTGTCTTTTCAACCATTCTGATAAAATTTATCGAATACTGTCGTTTAAAACAACAGGATTTTACTGGGTTCTAAACGACGTATTTTGGTTACCAAACTCAATTCAATTTCCGTCCGTAACATTGTTCGTGATAGCCTAAAGGATTACGGGGGGGGGGGCAGTTGGACTTGTCTCATAGGATTACACAAAATGAATTAAATGAGAGGAAGGACAACGTAGAGTGAAAAACTTTTTTCAGACTGCTTCTTGTAACAAAAAAGTATTTTTTATCCACTGGCAACTTATTTGTCTTGATAGTTGTATAAGAATGGGAAAAGTTTAAATAATATTTTGTTGCAAACTTCGTTTCTTGTGTTTTTATATTGATATCTGTGAAATATTTTTAAAACACTTTTAACTAAATAAGAAAACAATTTTTTTGTCACCATAATTTTTAATACAGGGTGGGGCAGGGAAGTATCCCTAATTTTAAAGGAAAATTAAAAAATAACCAAAAATGTTTGAACAAAACTTTATTGTGGCATCAAAAGGGTACAGATGGAAGTTAATTGTAATAATAATTTTACTTTGTTTTAAATAACACATCACGCAAGTGATGTCCCTCATTGTCAATGCACTGCTGTAGCCTGGTTCTAAAGTTCCGCATAACTCTGCGAAGCATTTCTTGTGGAACGCGGCCAACTTCAAGGTGAATTGCATGCTTCAAGGCTTCTAGGGTCCTGGATCGATGTTTAAACACTTCACTCTTGAGGTAGCCCCATAAAAAGTAATCACACGGAGTTAAATCCGCGGCGCGCGGGCCATGGAATGTCACCATACCGGGAGATCAATCGCCCAGGGAACATTTCCCTCAAAACAGCCATCGAATTTCTAGCAGTATTTGCTGTGGCACCATCCTGCTGAAACCACACTAGTCCCAAATTATTTTGTTGCAATTGTGGTTCAAGAAATTGTTGGAGCATGTTTACATACCGTTCAGAATTGATGGTAACACAACGATTGTCCTCCTCAAGAAATAAGGCCCAATTATGCCTTCACTGCTGATTGCACACCAAACCGTCACTTTGTCACTGTGTAGAGGCCTCTCGTGAACTACCCTAGGTTTGCACCACTCCAATAACGCATATTCTGCTTATTTACAACTCCAGAAATGTGGAAGTGCGCCTCGTCACTGAACAAAACACGTGCATCATTTGGCAAGTCAGCAATGAAAGTTTCACATGACTGTATTCGTTGTTGCCAGTCCCGTTGTGTGAGTTCTTGAACGATTACCATCTTGTATGGATGGAAGTGTAGTTCCTCGTGGAGAATACGACGCACAGTACGATTAGACAACGCCAGGCTGGATGCGTGCTTGCGAGCAGAACGCTTAGGAGACTGCAAGATCGATCTTCTGACACGGTCAATATTTTCTGGAGTTCGGACGGTCCTCTGAGCCCCAACTCTCTTCCGCACTACACTACCACATGCACGGAAGTTCTCCACCCACAACAAAATGGATTTGCGGGTAGGAATCCGATAACGAGTTTGCAGCGCACGCTGCACCGCAACAATAGACTTATTTTGAGAGAAATATGTTTCGGCTGCAAAAGCGCGTTGCTCATTCGACCAATCCATGTCTACAACTCACGGCAGTACTAACGGAAAATTCCATGGCCACAGCGTCATTCGAGCTTACCCCCACTCCTCCAACACATCCTCACTACACACAACGCCATCTCAAAAGTAGGGATACTTCCTTGCCCCACCCTGTATATATTTTTTATATTAGCGCTTATTCAAATTGTGAGCTTTTAACTAAAATAGAATCAACTATTTTTATTTCTCATAAACTTGTTTGTCAATTTAATAGAACTGGGCATACATCTGTTGTGTACTTACCAAATTCGATTTAAATGTACTTTTTTAGTGAGTAAAAACTAGAAATTAACAATAAGTTTTTTTCATTTTAGTGACATTTTTGTTTTTATAAAAGTCTGTTTGAAAAACTTCATTTTCTGTTTATTTTGTTATTTCAATTTTAACAATGTTTATAGTATTGTAATGTACTGTATTTAGTTTCACAATGGCTTAACAAATTGTTAAGCTAGACTAGTCCTTACTTCCACGATTTGGAAGAGTTGTTAACACTAAGTTAATCTAAAGTTTTCGTTGTTGAAGTAACGTCTAATATGACTTCATCTTGACTTTACCAATTAAAACTTGCAAGTGCCTAGTGCTTGTAGCTTCTTTCAGCATTACATAAGGCTTTCATCGAAAAGATTAATTAAAACCAGCTCTTGAAAAGTTTACGTCCTTGTGTAGTAAAGTTTTGTAAATAAAAAAAATGTAATTCTAGTTTTCTTTATAGTTTGTATTGTTTAAAACTTGGATTTGTCATTGTTTGGATGGTTATTTACTGCCTTATTGTTGTACTGAAATGCAAATTTTTATTTTGCAAAAAAAAATTAGACAAAGGTTTTTTGGGTTTGACTCCTAATTTTGATTTGTATTTTTCTTTTTTTGTACTGAGAATTTATTTATTCTGGGTTACGAGTCTGATTAATTTAAAATTCAGGATATTTCTAAATATTTGTATAAATTCCTACATTTTCTATTTAACACGTCTTTAAGAAAGTATCTGTTTGAAATTTTAAAATAAATTATTTACAGACTGATTATAATCAGTCTGTAAATAATTTATTTTAAAATTTAAAATTAAAATAATTATTGTAGATGCTGAGGATCTATGTAATAGGTTTTTCTCAATTTCCAAAATTACTAGAAATCATCCCTTTCTCTATGTGTTTTATCAAAATAGGTCAGTCGTTCTATGATCTTATTTATACAGTTGTATCCTGTTTTACCCTGAAGGAGTTAATAAAGAGTTCACCATTGTTGACTTTGGAGGGGCTAGATTCCTTTTTGTTGTCCTTCAAGGACCCTTGCATTTTTATCTAAAAAAGACTTTCTGGGCAGTCTGCCCATGTGCCTTGCTTAGAACAGTTTCATAAGTAGCCTTTCGTCTCTTTCAGAGCATGTGTCCAAACTGTCTCATTAGTGATTTCTTTATAACGTTTGTGATTGAACTGACTTCTAGTGCAGTCTGAAGTGGTATATTTTTCTGAATCTATCCCAACAAGTTTTCCTTCCTACTTGCCATGAATACCTCTCTTCCTGGGTTTTTAGATTGCGTTAAGATCCTAGGTTTCACAACCATGTTTTAGACCTGGACATATTGAGTATTCTTGAATATCTATTTTTGTTTTTTAGGAGATTAATTCCTTAAGGAAACGCTGTGTATTGGAGGAAAGTACTTTTTGAAGTTTCTGAAAATAATAAAAGTATTTTTTAGATTTATTTTTCAATTTACAGAATTTTTCCAACATAAACCAGATGTTTTAAAGTAGAAAATAGGCAAGAAAATCATGCAATAACGTTATTGTAATAAAAAAGGTATACTTGTAAAACCTACTGTATCTATTTTCATTATTTTTCTAATAATTGTTTTAATAGTTTCTTAAAAAAAGGCTTAATAGGTTTTTTAGTTTTTACTGTTCAGTTACCGTCTTAACTTTAAATTGACAAAATTTTATAATATTAACTGAAATGTTATGCAAAAAAATGTGTGCTACATTTAAAATAGTATGTACTTTAATTTACAAAAACATATTTATGTTGTAATAAGTAACTAACCATCCAAATGCAACTTGGGGCTGTTAAAGTGTGAATATTCATTTACAAAGTGGTGTGATAGTAGTTATAGCATGTTAGGTTAGGTTAGTTTGGACATACAGTATTATGATACAGTTTGTGTGTGACCGTGTGTGTTAGGCTTGCCACCGCAATCAGGTTCTGCCGCTGCACCTGGCTACTCGACTAACCTGGCCTCTCTCACTTCAAGCCTGTCTTCATTAGGCGCAGGTGAAATATCCTACATAATTTTTTTATACAACCTGCGCCTATTATTAAAATTATTTTCAATATTTCCGTTTTAGCGCTTTGTAACTTTGCATGTTTTTCCTTTCAGGTTGTGTAATAGATTTTTTTATTTTGTTAAAAAATTTTAGTAGTTTGCAGTATTTTTTCAATGTTTTTTTTTTTGTTAAATTTAACAAACTTTTTTTTTGTTAAATTTAAAATGTCCCAAAAATTTAACACTTTCCAAATGTCTTATTAACGTCACAAAGCAGTTCAGACTTCAGATTTACAGCTTAAAGTTGTTTAATAATGGTGCCAAGATAACAGTAACGTAAATTGTTTGTTAGCATATTGCAATTAGAAAATGAGCTATTGGAGTGGCTGTCATGGAAAGGCTCACACTTGGGATCTGGAAATGAGTACTAATCCTGAGCTCTAGATCAATTTTTGGAGGGAGTTGTTAAAAATTTTGTATATATGTGTTTGTGTTAACACTCTCATGTTGACAGTTTCGGATCAGATTTAAGTCACACTTAGCATAAAAATTGATCTTTATAACTTTGACAAGTTAACCAGCAAAATCTATGTAACAGTTTTAAAAGTCATAACTTTATTGTCTTAAATTTTGTTTGAATATCTGATTTCACCATCTTAACCGTAAAAACCGAGTAAATTAGCATTTACAAATACAGGTAAGAAAATTATTTTGAGAAATTCATTTCTATCACGTTAGCAAGACGGTACATTAATTTTTTTTCTAATAAAACTTTTCTAGTGGATTTTGCCTCTTAATACATAATAGCCAAACCTGAAGTTAAACAATGGAATTCTTCTTAAACCTTGAGAAGTTACTCAGGTTAAGAAATGGTTTCAAGTATCAACCTGTTTTGTACTCAATAAATATCATTTTGTTTGCTTGTAGTTTAATTTTATTTGCTTTGAACTAGGATAAAGCCACAATGCATATTTGTTGTGCACTGATATAAGCTAACGTAAATAGATTTTAACTTTCCCATTTACACAAGAATGATTGATGTTTTTCTTATCTTCTTTTTTTTTGAAATTTCTAATTACTCTGCATGAGTAGTCTTTAGGTATTTACTTGTTTTGTTTTCTTTAAATTTTGTTTCAGATATTCATTGTTACTTTAGGATAATTTATGTACTTGTTTTTGTATGTTTTATTCAATAATCAATTAATTAATTGTCATAAGATAAGTTCTGGAACTTAATTGTTTTAAAACTTTAACTTGGGATCTGAGGTGATCCCAGTTCAAGAATGAGTTTCAAAAACCAAACCTATATGTGTTGTTTTTTGAAGAATTGAAAATAGTTTTGTTTATGAAGTTATATTGTCTTTGTCTTCTTGCCCTTTGCCCTGTTTAATATACAAATTAGTGTAAAGCAAAATTGAAACTTCCCTCAGTTAATCAATCAATAACCGCTTTATTTACTCTTTCATGCTACTGACAGATGCTTCTTCTTCTTCCAATGGCTCCTTTTGGTTCACACCATTTTGGATCTTGCCTCCCAATACAATCCAGGAAAGTCCTTTCGTCCCTGCTTCCCTCTATCCAGGCCCTCGCAGATCAGTAAGTGATCCTTGTCCATAACATACACATCTTTTGAACAAATCTTGCACTTGTCAGAGGTTATTAGTCTCATCCTATGGAGATGCTTGGCAAGACAATCGTGACCAGTTTCCAAGCGGAAATTTGCTACAGCTATTTTGCGTGGAAGCATCTTATTGTCCTTAAAAAGATTAAACGGATCATAAGCTTTGTCTTGTAGCTTTTTCTTCATTTCACTAACAAATTTTTGTTGTGAGTCTGTTTTTAGTTTTCTTATAACTGCTTGTAATGACAGGGAGCCTGCTGGCTTTTGAATAATTTTTGTTCCTCTCTTCGCCAAATTATCCGCAGCTTCATTTCCCATCAATCCCACATGTGCAGGGACCCACTGCATTGCGATATTGCCAACATTATTTCTTACAATCTTGTAATTCTGTCTGATATTTTGTATTACTTTGCTTTTTGGATTATCATTATTGGCTATTGCCTGCAGAGATGATTTGGAGTCAACTAAGACCACTATGTTTGTGTTCAGCCATGGTCCCACAATCAGCTGTTCAAGAGCCTCATTTACAGCTATCAATTCCACCTCAAACACTGTAGAATTTCTGCTTAAAGGAATGTAGTGCGAGAAGTGGTCACAATATATTCCAGCTCCTGTTTCTCCTTCTATTCTAGAGCCAATAGTATATACACAGATCCAAGAGTCTGATCCGTCCGGGACAATGTTGATCGCGTCCGCAACATACTTTAAACTGTACGTGTCCCCTGAGTATTGCTAAATGATCAACAGAGCTGGCAAACGCCTCCCAAGAAGCAAATACTGACAGATGCTCGATACATCGTTTTTCAGTTTATTGTTTAAATTATTCATAAGTTACAGGATCATCTATAAAAAATTATAGGTTAAAAGTTGTAGGTAAAAAGTTAAGTTATAGGTTCATGACCTAAAGAAGTTCCTCAGGCTTGGTCCTCTGGGTAGTTTTATGAGAAATTTTGTGGAAACTGAACTGTCATCTATCCTTTGTACAAGTACAAGCCATCTGTACCCACTAACCTTATTACTGTCCATGAAATCTGTCTCATCTGTGTGTTGAACGCATTATCCAATCCTTTTCTTTTCTCAAGGTTGGTTATTGTTTACACTTCTGAGCTGTAGAATGTCTCGTAAATGTCTTACTTAGTTTCTTGTATACATCTGTGCTACTAAATTATTTTTCTTATTTAAAAAAAAACAACTTTATAGCCTATTTAAACCAGGACAACATTAATTGTACGAGGAAGGAGTTTAAAACAAAAATGAGTATATCTATTTGCAGCTTTTTCAGCAGTGTGCGAAGAATTAATTAAATTTGGTGAAAAAATGCATACTATCTCAAAAAAACCTGTCTTTTAGGGTATGCCATTTTAAACAATTGGCCCATGACCAATAATTAATTTGTATAATTGACTAACTTTTTACGGATTAGAGCAGTTTTCACGATGGTTTTTATTTCAAACATGTGTTGTTTTATCTGTAGGTCTTGGCTTGGGCACTGGAAGTACTGGCAGAAGAGATTCATTTGATCGTAACACGTCAGCTTTCTCACCTTCACTAGAGTATGGACGTGGCAAGTGGCCTCAGAGTTACGGCGCACTAGGTATATGTCCTTACTTGTTCAAGCTGTTTATGTTACGTTTGTTTTTAAAAATGTGTAAAATCAGTAGTCTACTACAGTCTGAGAATTGAAGGTGTTAAAAATCAAAGGATTTTCAAATTTGATTTAGTAGCAAAACTTTTTGAAAATTTTATCTCAAACTATTTAGACTCAATGTATTCAGATTAGAGGTCTGTAACTACAAATTCAAATTGGTTACAAGACCATGATGACATAGTTTTTATATAAATCAGATGTTTTTTATCACAGGTAAATTTAAAAACAAATGTAACTTATAGGAAAGTCATTAAAAACTGTTTCATAACATCTAGTTTTGTTGTAAAAGGACTGGCACATCATGTTTTCAAAGATGAATCTTTGTTCGCAGGTACGGTGACGGCATCGCCCAGCCCGCTGGGACTGCCATCAGGTTCAGTATCGCCACCACCTGCGCTCGGTTCTTCAGCGAGCCTCCAGCTAGGAGGGCTGACTGGTACGGCCAATAGGACTCTCTTGTCAGCAGCTCCTGGTGCAGAAGCTATGACTAAATTCCGAGCTGCAGGCACAGCAACAGCAGCCATGTTTGGGACAGCAGGTGCTGGATCTTTGTTTGCTAAGCTGGGCGGCGTGCCAAGGACACTCGGTGGTGGAGGGACTTCACCTTTAGAGTCAAAACCTACGGGAAGGAGTCGACTGCTTGAAGATTTCAGGTAAATATGGTTTGAAGATTCTTGAATCCCAAAGAACATGAACGTTTTTTATTTAATATGAGTATAAAATTAATTTTAAAATATAGATTTTTGTCTCTTCCATGCAAATTATACCCCTCAAAAACTATAATTGTGTATTTTATTTTATTTTGACTGTTTTGTTTTTTCTTTTATTGAAATGTGTTCAGTTTCACTTAGTTCTGTTTCACTGTTCTTTCTTAGATTGCTACTTTTTTATCAATGTTCATCAGTCATTTTAAAGATTCTGTTACTAGAAAACCAATTTTTGTTACGAGTGCTTACATTTAATATAAAGGAGTGGGTTTTGATACATTCAAAATAACTTTTTTATAACCATATACTTTTTAAAACCTTTCAGAAAAGGTGTGACTGAAAGGAGTGACAGTTTATTTTATTTTATTTTTTTTTTTTTTTTTTTACATGTATATTATTATTTTTATTTATGATTTCACACCGCATAGCACGAGCTTAGCTTCACCTGTCAAGAATTGATTGTGTTTATTATTGCAGAAATAATCGATACCCCAGCCTACAGCTAAGAGATCTGGCCAATCATATTGTAGAATTCTCGCAAGACCAGCATGGTTCACGCTTCATCCAACAGAAGTTAGAACGCGCTACAGTTCCTGAAAAGCAATTAGTGTTCTCTGAAATACTCGCTGCTGCTTACAATCTCATGACCGATGTTTTTGGAAACTATGTTATTCAAAAGTTTTTCGAATTTGGCACGACTGAACAAAAGACAACTTTAGCACAGAAGGTAAACAGACTGTCTTAGTATTATTAAATTTGTACAATTAGAATGGAACATGTTATATACAATAGAATTGAACATATATACCAGTGTGGAATGGCATGTAGATATAACTACTTTACCTTCCTTGCTCATAGTCGCTTACACTCTATCCTAATCCATTGTGGATAGTTATAACTCGGCACTCTAAATTAATTTCAAAACTGGCATTACCTTAGCATGGTAACAACATTACCTTTATAATTTTGTACATTATCAACACTATCATTTTCTTATATTGTTTGATTTTGTTTATCGTAATGAATAGCATCAATCAAATGTTCAAACATCACTGATGACAGGCTTTGTGACTGGAAAGGCGATACTGACTTGTTCAACCTGTGATTGCATAACCATTGTCTGTTTTGGGACCTTAATCTTATTAAAAGCTTATGCATTTTAAGTTCTACACCTTTATCTAGGATTGTTAACGAAAATTAGAAAAGTGACTATTCTCCAAATTATTCATTAATAACAATTAAAAACATTTTTTTTTTTTTGAAGTGGATCATGCTGTTGTAGAATAGACCTGAAGAAATGCCTAGCAGAAATTGTTATTGGAAGTAATTAGAGTAAAAGGAAACAATAAGAGTGTCTTTAGTCTACAATATGTGAATAAGACTGTCTTATCTATTATCTGAGAACTGGGGTTTTTGCTATAAGAATAGGAATGGCAAACGTGTACTAGGACTATTTTGTCATTCTCCGAATGTACCATAAAATGACATGAGAGGCAGAGCTGTGCACTAGACAATAGCGCATCTCTCCCTCAATAACCACTGCCATTTAAGTTGCAGACTAGTAAACATGACACTTATATTGATTCTCTCGCCCAATCTGAGAACTGTGAAATGTCATTAGTTTTCTTCAGGCAGAAATAATGAGCCAAGTATTTCACTCTGAGCAAGATCCAGGCTGAACAGCGGCCGATTGGAATTACAGAAGAATTGGTCAGGTTAGGACAGCGGCATGTGGTCATGTGTTGTCGTCATTTAAAACTAGGGATACAACAGGCTCCTTTTTTTGTTTTGAATGGCTGTCCATAATCAGTGTAATGTCTGACAGTAAACATCTGCATGATCGTAGTCCTCGTTTCATGAAGCCTACCAACAACATGCATTTTATGGTCCCCAAAAGCTGTAGCCATAATCTTTGCATCATTCTTGCGCCACTTTATCACTCATGAAGTTTTCACTGTATATTCTGCTTAAAGAAAATGAGTGACGATTCACACTAGGAGGGAGATTTAAAAATAGCCCTCGTACTTTTACTTCAAAAAAAAACTGATAGTTTTCATGCTGGTGTTTTTGTCCTAATATATTGTTATACCAACATTGTAATTAGTTGGAGTTGTGTTGCTTCTGACTGAGTTTACTGGATCACATTTTGCTGCTGTTGTCAGCTGATTAGGCCAGATGGTGACAATACAATGACAAATTGCAGTCTGTAGCCTGCATTCCAGTCAGTCTGTGTTTTCATGGATGGTGGACTAAAGTGTTTATCATATTGGCGAGGTAGTGTGTATCGCTAATATTTACCTTCTGATTATTTCAAATTTCTGTTTTGTAATCCCTTCACTCCACTGCTAACAGTGAGAGAGGGACAGTCCAAGTAATAATTATGATAGTATAACTATAATTTTTGTTTCAAGATTATGTAAGTGATTTTTTTAAATTATTTGCTTGGTAGTCTTAATCCAAAAAGCCAAGCAAATGTCAACGTTTAACATACATTTATACATCAGTGTTTTCAAAAGTTTCATCTTCCCAATTGATGTTAGTAATAATAATTTCTAAAAAAAAATCGGGGAAAAGAAAACTCTGAGCAAAGTTTACAGTCATATTTATAGTGATTGTTTCAGATAAACTTATAGTGGAGCGTCAATTAACCATACTAATTGGGAAGGGATTCGATCCGGATAACCAGAAAAGGCAAAAAAAGCTTAAAAGTACAGACAAATTTTACAAAACACTTAATTTTACATGTTACATTACCGTAGCTGTACAATAGTAAAATAACAACAGCCCTACTTACTGTATTTGGAACGTTTAAAAAAGTAGGTTTTGACATTTTTCAGATTATAAAAATACTGTAATTATCAAACAAACAAAAATTTATGTGGTATGTGTCTACTTGAATGTGTCCAAAAAAACCAGTTGCTTCGTTCCCCTAAGGATCACTTCAACGCTGCCAGGTGGTAGCGTTCATGTTCCTCATGCATACTGTCCTTGCAGTAAGATTGCTATACTCTGTGTGTGGAAAGGCAAAAACACTGCGGATCTATTGTTCTCCGTAAAGTTTTATATTTTTATTTTTTTTTTAATATTCTTTATAATCAGTACTCTATTGTATAACTGCTTGTTAAAGAAAACTACTTTCAGAGAAAAACCTTTTTAAGATTTAAAAAACAAATTAAATATGGGATTTAAAACAGTAATTAGAAGAATGTTCATTAATGTATGATTAAAGTTTGTTTATATGAAAAACAGATGATAAATATATCCAACATATGATGCTCAAATGTAAGAAAGAAAAATTGTAGCTTATTAATTAATTTTAAGCTCTTTAGTTCCATTCAAAGAATTTTACAGATTAACAGTTTTTTATATACAGTCTTTCTTATGGTAGGATTTTTGTTCTTTCAGTTCTAAAATTGGTCGTATTTAGTTTTTCTTAAAATTATTTTGTGGCCACTTGTTTTTTATTCTAGTTTCCTTTTATTGTAAATAAACTATTAATTTTAAAGTATCTCTTCTATATCATGAACATTATTGCTAATATTTATAACAAACACATGCTTCCAGCTCAAGACTCACTTGTACTAACAAATAATGTTACTAACATTTGTATTGTAGTATTTGTTACTAAGTAACAAATATACTAACATTGTACTTTGTTTGACAGGTACGCGGGCATGTACTGCCATTAGCGTTGCAGATGTATGGATGTAGAGTAATCCAGAAGGCATTAGAGTCCATCTCGGGAGAACAACAAGTTGAGATAGTACGAGAGCTGGACGGACATGTTCTGAAATGTGTGAAAGACCAGAATGGCAATCATGTTGTACAGAAGTGTATAGAGTGCGTTGATCCGATTGCTCTACAGTTTATCATTAATGCATTCCAAGGGCAGGTGAGCAAACAAGTTATTTTTAATTATTTGCATATACCTAACCTTTTCCTTACTTACTATTAGGTTAGATTAGATTCAAACTAGAGGAAGGGATAATACAAACGCAGGTACTGCAGTCAATGGACCTATTGAGTACTAGTTCAGCAGATAGAGTTTGCCCTTAATAAGCTCCAACAATCAACTGATTAGCTTATTTTGCTGAAGATCTCTAGGGTCCTGGAAACCAAAAACCTCTGCCTTCCCTTTAAGCCCTTCTTAATACTCACTATAAGCTGTGATCAAGAAACAATCAGGTATTTGTATGTTTTTGATTGATCATTATGATTATATTAATCATTTTTAAGTAAAAATTATAGTGGCTGTGCAATAACTTAACAAAAACTTAAACAGGAAAAATCTCAAAAGTAATTTGGATTAGTACTGGTTGCTCCTTTTTAAAATGAGATTCTGATCATAATTTTGTGATAGAGTATGAAAATGGTGACAAGTACAGAAGAGCCGATTTAATTTCTTTATGAAATGCCCTATGTCTCATAAGACTAATGTGTCTAGTCGTGCAATTAAGTTTTTCTTTCTTAATTGATTTCCGATGGTTTTGCTTTTATTTAAGGATGAAATGAATACCCATTTTGACCAAACAAACATAATTGTGTTTAGGCTCAAGACTTAAGTATTCCAACTATATTTTTATGCATTTTATTAATTTCTTGTTGAACTTCCACCAGGTATTTACACTCTCAACGCACCCTTATGGATGTCGAGTGATTCAGCGTATACTAGAGCATTGCACACCAGAACAGACTTCGCCGATCCTTGAAGAACTACACCAACACACCGATCAGCTGATCCAGGACCAGTACGGCAACTATGTTATCCAGCATGTTCTTGGTATGTATAACATATCTGTATAATGTGGGATTTTTATAATGTACTATTTCTTCTGCAGTAGAATCTCCTTAATCCACACTTTATGACACCAGATCACCAAATGTCCAGAATCAGTTTTTGAAAGAATGAGTGAACAGTTTTAGCTTGTTTTTACTAAGTCTGAAACAGATCTTTGCTATGGCTCCTTTGAAAGTTCTCTAGCAGCTCCTTGGCCTGTCTTACACTTCGCTTATTTTTTTTTCTAGCCTCTACTTCCACTATAAGCTTCATCTTGGAAATAGCTGTCTCAAGTCTGCAAAATGTTTCTGGTCGTGTAAGTTGGATCATTGTCCCCTTCCTTACCAACTCATCTGATTTCTTATTTCCCTCTGTTACAGCATATCCTGGTATCCAGTGAAGTATATCCTTATTAAGGATCTGCAGGCCAAGTTTTTTAAAGTTCAGGTCAGGCTGGGTCGGGTTTTTTTCGGCGTTTGGGCTTTTCAGGTCGGATCAGCCCGGGCCAGACAGAAATGAGGAACCCATCACATATTTAGCTAGGCCTAAGTCAGGGAAAAAAATAGAATTAAAATTTTCTTCATCTTATATTTAATCCTCTGATCACCATGGGCCGATTATATCAGTGCGCAAAAGTTGAGTGAATATCGCCATGGGCCGATGTAATACGGACACCGTTGGTCTAACTGTTTACTGCCACGGACCGATTACATCGGTGTGCAAAAATATGTGAATACCGCCACGGGGCAATTATATCGGCGTGCAAAAGTTGTGTGAATCCGCCACAGGCCAATTATATCGGCACACAAAAGTTACGTGAATACCATAACGAACCGATGTATTACGGGCTCATTGTGTTCAATATTTTCATTTGATTTTTGTTTTTAAAAAAATTACATCTTTTAATTTAGTGACATAATCATGAAACAATATACATTTGGAAAAAGGATATCTGCAGATTCTCTGATCTGACTGTATACTGTTGTCAATCACAAACATATTTATTTGACAAGACAGTGTGTTGACTCAGCCTGAAGAGGAAACTATATTTGTAAACATGCACAGTCCCACTTGGTTCCTTCTCATTGTAACATTACAATAAATAAAACTACTAACCGATAATACTGCACCCACTGACATGTCAACAATTGGTTTTGTGGAGTAAAACAAATAGAATGATTATAAGTGGTTAGACACTTGACCTTCGATGATTATTTAATTTGTTCTTTTTTATATTATTTATATATTACGAATTTTGGTAGTGAAAATATTTATGCGTATTGGATACACTATTGCCTAAAAAATTAAAGTTAATATTTACTTGACCCGAATTTTACGCTTGGCCCAAACCGAAGTCGGGCTTTTCAATTGACCTGACTTGACCCGACCCGACCCGACCCATAAAATTCAGGGCCCCGCAGACCCCTGCTCTGGTCCAGCCTATTTAACTTTTGCAGGCACTTCCACACCATTGTTTAGTTGGTAATTGTAGAACTCAGCGCTTTAATCACTGCTTGATTAAGAATCGGTTTTTAAAATGTGTATGAACATTTTTGATTGTATAATGTTATTTTATGCTGATGTGCGTAAGCTAACTATTCACTTCAGAAAGTCAGCTGTTTGCCACCAAGTCTTCCAGAGTTTGTGATTCCTTGGTTTTACGTAATTTCGTAATGTAACCCAGTGCACAAAATTTTACCAGAGCAATATCTCAAGAGACCAGAATTCTTCAGAAGTATAAATATTTTTTTAGAATCAAAATAGGTACATTTCAAATATGTAAACACCATATTTGCTAACACCAAGGTTGTTAAACATTCTTATGCGTGTTGTATCCTATATACATTTTATTTTTTTATTTTTTGTTGTTCTTTCAATAATATTCAAGGGTTTTTTGTAAACATTTTTAAGACGAGAGCTGTGTTTTCAGCTGCTTGATTTCTGTTGCAATCCGGTAATTTAAATCTGAGTATTATTTTTTTCTATTCAATATTGTGATGATTAAAACTCTGTAGTAATCACATGAATTTTGTTTTCAACAGAACATGGAAAACCAGAAGACAAGTCGCTTCTGATTGGAGCAGTCAGAGGCAAGGTTCTTGTTTTATCACAACACAAGTTTGCTTCTAATGTCGTCGAGAAGTGTGTGACTCATGCTACACGAGCCGAGAGAGCGATACTTATTGAAGAAGTTTGTGGCTTCAATGACAAGTGAGTGTGACATTCGTATACTGTAGAAACTCCACAGCAGCTAGTTTTTTTACAGATATATGTGCAAACTGTATTTTTTTTATTTCAAAATTAATACACCAGATTCATGTAACTTAACTTAGATTACGTCGATTAGGTGTATTAATATGTTATGACTATGTTTCAGTGCGCTGCACGTTATGATGAAGGATCAGTACGCCAACTATGTTGTGCAGAAAATGTTAGATGTTTGCGAAACTTCCCAACGGAAGGTGCTCATGCACAAGATACGCCCGCACTTTGCTTCTCTGCGTAAATACACTTACGGAAAACACATAATAGCTAAGTTGGAAAAGTTTTTCTTGAAGTCATCCAACGTGGTGCCCGATCTTGGACCGATCGGTCCGCCAACCAACGGTGTACTTTAGATCAGCCGTTCATTACATCTTGACTGTTTTAATTTTTCATTTTAAACAATTTCTGTTTGTTTACTTTTTAAGTTTCTACTTGTTCTAGGTTGTGTAATGTATCTTCAGTGTGGTTAAATAGGAAAGTAAAGCTTGTAAGGGTCTCTAAGCTTCCTCAGTGTATTTTCAGTTTTGTTTTTTCGGACAATTAAAAGAGAAAGGCATAAAAAAAAGAGAGGAAAGAAAACTTTTTTTTTAATTTAGTTGTTAATAGTGAAGTGATATGTAAATAGAGGAAACACTACCCTGCCTGCCCCGCCCCTCACCGAACTTTTATTTTATATATTTATATATAATATCGGAACTTAACATTGTACAGCTAGTTGAATTGATAACAGGTCTGGTTTTATTTTTTATTTTGTAAAATATCAATTTCTCCTTGTGTTATACATAATTGGACCAATTGTTTTAACTGTATAAAAGAAACACTGCTTTGTAAAAAAATATTTAAAAAGTAACAAAATACAAACTTAAATACAAAGAAAAGAGGAAAATTGTAAATACTTTGTAATTGAAAAGAAAAAGTAAAGTGCGACTATGGTTTTGGAATTTTACTACGTTGTGATAGAACGCCTCAGGAACTATCAGCCAGCATTGATATCTTTGTTTTATTTTGTCGTACTTAAATTTTCCATTTAAGTCGAAAAAAGTTGTAAATTTTGTTTAATGTAAGCTTTTATAATAACAATTAATGTTAAGATGAAAACAAGTGTTGTTTATTTCAATTTGTAATTTATTTGTACAACTTTAGTTGATAAAATGTTTGAATTGTACATAATTTTATCGTGTTTAAGGTAACATAATATATTTTATTTTGTGAACGCTGATCATTGCGCGCAAGTCGTTCAGTTCTTTTGTCATTTAGGTCCTTTGTAAATTACATCCTCGATTTTTGGATCATCGATGTTGGTACAGGCAGAACTAAAAATTGTTGATGTTTAACTACTGTACATGTTGATGCTACACACTTCACTTCTGAACACTTTTCTTCGATAAATGTTTTTAGACTCGGCACAGCGGCTGCGAGTATAATAATATCGCTGTTCGTCTGCAGAGAAATTTGTCTTGAATGTAATTGTATCAATGTTTACATTTCTATTAAAAATTTTATCGAATTTAAAATGAACTTGTTAAATATTTGAAGAAGAAAAATTACCTCAAGTTTTATCTAAAAAAAGCTTGGCAAAGATCGGACCAAATTGGTTTCTATCCGCCGATAGATTTAGTGGAGGCTTAATGCACGACTTTTGCTCAACATTAGATATACACGGCCCAGCCCCGACAAGCTTTAACATGTAGATATATCCAGCAGTTGTACATAATGGTCAGGATTCAAAATTATGTTCTCTTACCCTCTTTCTTTTATATAACTTAGGCTTAAGTGAAGTTAAGGTAGATATGCTTATAAGTTAAGATCAAGGAACATTCCCATTGATGTGTTAAATCACAAATCGAATCAACAAGTTTTTTTTTTAATCATTCCGACGCTCTGCCACCATCGCCCTATCCATGTTGTAAAAAAATCACTCGATTTTAAAATCTTATAAATAACTGTAAAGATGTACATAACCATCTCGCTGACGCTGTCTTTGATCTCGATTTATTCACGTCCTGAATCGACTGATTTTCCAGTACCGTCGTTTGTACGTACCGGCGAACAAATTGTATAATTTTTGTGTAATTTACATTTTTTAAAGAAACCTTTTCCTAAATTGTACATAATGATGTAAATTGGATGAAATGAAACCGAATTTTATTATTATGTTTATAGGTCATAAAAAATATATTAACTGTAATAATGAATTTGGATTCTATTTTGTAACTGTATCATATATTGTACTCTATAAGTATTAAATATATTACGGGAGTACTCCAAGATCAGTTGATTGTGGAATGTCCTCCAATCATGTTCTCCAAAAACTTGTTTTCAACCTTATTAAGTCTTAATTTATATTTTAAAATAGGACTAACCACTGAAATAACTTCAATTTGTATATCATTATAAGATAAGCACTTTTTATGCTGAATTTGTTTTTAAATTTGTCCGATTTAAAAAGGTTGAAAACCAAATTTAGAAAAAAAATACTGGAGCAGACGCACCCTGATAAGCTAAAAGTTTCTTTGACTTTTAAATAAAATTATTTTAAAAGACTGATGTAAAGTTTGAATTAACCATCTAAAAGGGAAAATCGCTGAATGTTTTGTTTCATTTTATCTGAAAATGAACGCTTTTCTTTAAAAAAAAAAAAATGAATATGTTATATAAATAATATAATTTTATATAAATATATTTATATATATGTTTTAGGCTCTAACACGTTATTAGATGGTTTATCGATATTAAACAAAAAAATATTGTGTGTACAAAATCTAGAGTTTAAAAACAATGCACATTTTTGTCTAATTAACTTCCTGTAAAGTGTTGTATGTATAAGTTGCACTGACTTTTATGTAAAAATTAATTAAACTATTGTTAAAGTAAAGTGTCAAAACATAAGTATATGTTTTATAGAATATAGTTGTTTTTATCAATGTCTTTTAATGGTTCATTCTTTTTAAGTTTTTTTTTGGGAACCCTTGTAAAAAATACTATGCAAATGCATTTTTAATTGTGTGAGAACAGAATTTGTTTTAAATCAAACATGTTTTATCCGATAAAGGCTTTTATTGTAAAAAAAATATTGTATTATATCATGTATTTTGTGTACAGTTGTTTTTAATTAAATCTTGTTTGAATACAGATATATGTTTTATTGTAAATCAGCTTTAGAGAAAAAGATGTTATAATTTTAAATAAAAGAATTATTATTTCATATTAAATATGTTGAAACATAAGAGAATATCAAAGGAAAAAACTTTATTAAAAAGTTACATAATCAATTGCTTCTAAAGAAGATAAATAAACTGAGGGTTTCCAAAGCATTTTTTTTTTTGAAAAAATTTGCAAAAGTACGTTAGCTGGTCTTGAAAAAATTAATATTGAAGTGTTGGCGGGCCAATTGTTAGTTTTAAGACTTTATTTAACTAGAACGACAAACGTTCAGAGGCTCCATTCGTTCCCATTAAACTGAACAGGACTCTCCAAAATGCGTTGTTTCATATGAATGTTGTTTCATGCAACAGAAAATTAATTAAAATTTTATACGGTCGTTTACATTAACGTCATAATAATACAGTCATAGACTGAAACACAGTGAAGTCTATTCAAATTTAAACGTATTAAAAGGTACACTTGGTTGTGTAAAGTGAATAAACGGCAATGGATTCAGGGGGATGCTTTGAGCGTACGGACGGAATATTATATTTTTAATACTGTTAGAGCAAACAGACTGTCACTTGGGTTGTACGCGACAATAACCTAAAAATTTCACTGCCTTAAATAAACTTAGGTTAAATTTGATTTTTAAAACTAAGTAAGCGATAAAATACTTCATTCGAAAGAAAAATGTTCAAATATTCTATTGAAACAAGATTACAATTAAATTATTCCCACCGTTCTCCCAAGCGACGACACTGCTATACAATATGAACAACCTTGGAGAGTGATGTTTAAGACGTAGTATTCCCAACAGTATGTTAAGGCTTAATCGTATTGTTTGCTCTCTAGTACTATTTTCCCATAATTCTTTAGGCTAGGTTTTAAATGAGCATACTGCATGTTATTGATTAATATAATAATGTTAGACATTGCAAAAGTTGTGTAATTATTGTATTAATTTTTTGCTTTTCTGTAATTTCATATTTGTATTAACTATTGTAACTATGTGTAGGTATATACTTTTAATGTTATGTATAAATATGTAAGTAGTTCTTTGTATGTGCCTTGTTTTAAGCAAAACGATCCCCGTTTGTTTTTGTTTGTTATCCATATTGGTTTATTGGTTTGAGTAGGTTTCTAATTTTGGCCTTGAATCGCCACACACTGCTGACCGGTTTCATTTTTCGGTTTAGTCAGTGCTGTAGCGAAGCTGTGGGTTTTCCTAGTTAAACTTTTATGGATAAACAGTATTTTTAAGGAAATAATAGGAAGACTGGCATTTCCTCTAAACTTTTAAATATTTAAATGACGTTTTTCTCTTTAAGTTTGTCATTTTGGGCAAAAATTGTTATTTAAATATGTTTCAAAATAAAATTTATAATTTAAATTCTTTGAGCTGAATTTCTTCCCAATCATTAATTCAACAAATGTACAATTTAATTAAAGAATTAATGAGTACAATATTACCCTTGCTACAGAAAACGGATATTTGATACACCATTTGCAAACATTAACGGATGTCAAACCAGCAGGCTTAAGTCTTAAAGAACTTGTGAACAGGATTATTATGTCAGGGTCTTTCATTATACAGCGAACATAAACAATGTTTCTCCATTTAGAAAAACTACAAACAGTTAATTTTGTTAACTAGAAAGCAGCACAGGAAAGCCTTCAACTATAGGTTAATATCATGGGAAACTACAAAAAGGACATGCGGCATAAAAAGTTCATCTTTAGTTTATTAGTAAATATATCAATTTTCTTCAAATAATTCCAGTTTGGATTTAATATTCAGATTATCTAAGACTAAATTATCATCATGGCATCTTTAAAATAGCCAAGTCTTCCTCTTCATGATAACTTTTACAAATTGTCATCATTTTAAACCTACCTGCCTCAACAGTTTGTGTTCAATTATCCGCCAATTGGCGACTTACTTTCTGTAATTTTGGCCTACTTGTAATTATTTTCATTAGTTTGTAGTCGTTTTTATACATTTTGTTTGAACTGTTTCCTTTTTTATGTTGATATTCCACTAGAGGTTTTTTTTGTTAAAGTTTAAAAAAAGTTTTTTAAACAGTTTTTAGTTGAACAATGAGAAATTCCAAGTTGTCGAACCTTGTAACACTAGATTATTTTTGTTTTGTTTCTTTTTACATTAATGCCATATATTTATATATATATGGAAGTATAATCTCATAATTATTGTAAGTGTATTTCATAATATTAATTATATATTGTATTCCTAGATTATTGTAGAAAGGTAATATTATTAACGTAGATTTAACATAAAACTGTAAAATTTGGTGCAAGAGATACTTCTCTGCCACACAAAAACACATTACAAAATTGTATATGGTTGTACAAAATGTAACAATTTTCATTTGTGAAAATATTTTGAAGTATTTCGAATAAAAATGGAAAATACTTCCTTGTAATGAATTGCAAATTGGTTATAATCATTTACCATGCACCTGGTTTTGTACATTTTGACTAGAATTCCTTTACGGTCTGAATACGAGTACAAGAAGTGTGGAGAAACTGAGGTGATCGTGAAATAAAATGATACAGGACAGGCGGAGAGTGTGTGGGCACCTTGTTGCAAATATATACTACATATTAACAAGAATAGATCACCTGACTAATGTACCTTTTGCACAGCTTAATGTGGACCAATGAAAGTTAATCTACTTTTTAAGGTACAATTTAAGTACTCTTTTTTAAACATTTCTTAAATAAAATGTCTTTTATTGTATTAACTTTTACCCACACTGCGAAAAAATTGCGCAGCTTAAAAAAATTTCTAAAATTGTTGGTGAATTATGCAAAAGCTTTTTCTGTTGAGGTCTATATAGAGTTATAAAAATCCTAAAGTGTTTTTGTTTTTATCCAACTGTTTAATGTACAGCTCTTGTAATTTAAATTGTATTTAATATAGAGATCCTGCTCGGGTAAGACTAAAATATTATGTATTAATATATTAGGTCCACTGACCAAATATTTATTCTAATTTGTTATTTTGTTAATCTACTGAAGGTTTATAACTAACCAGAGGACTGTTAATGAACATATTTTTTATATTTTGGTTATGTTAAAATTAAAACCGTATTAATAAGGTTTTCAGGTAGTAGTCAGCTTGGTTTAGTTCGTCGAATCGATAAGATGGCTTGGGTGTGCACATTCTTAGTCAGACAATCTGAAAACAGAATTGTAGTATAAATCCTTTGGAACCATCTGCACATATTGCGTTGTTTTTGACACACTCCGATTGGTTACAGTATTGGAGATTTTGGGTTTTTTCGATATCTTCAGAACATTGGAAATAACATATAGAAGTTATAAACAATATTTTGGAGGTGTTTATGGGGTTATTAAGAGTAAAAGAGGCAGAAACTGAAGTAAAGCACGTCTAAATATCTATATGCTAAAATTTTATTCAGGTAAAAGTGTTTCGGCGAGATATACTTTGTGTCATTTTTATTTACCATGTCAACTTTCTGCTAATGGAGAACCCAATTGACACAACATGGTAACCTCAATAGCACTTTTGCTGTGCTCTACAGGTGGGCAGCAAATACCTTAACAAATCAAAAAATTGACCATGATTTTTAGTACTCACTACTATATTTTCAATATCTTACTTTTGATTGTACTATTTGGATAACCTCAATGAAGTTATGAAAAGGTGAAACTATTTTCTGCATTATGATTGAAAGAATCAAATAATTGCACAGGCTTCTTTTAACACTTGCGGAGTGTGATTTGATGCTCCAGTGTAAGAATAATTTAATAAGCAAACAGTCAAATTGTTGTGAGGAAAAATGGCTTATTAAATTAAGACAGAGTTTTCCAACATAGTCCCTAAGGAGGCATAAACACTTGATAAATCCCTTAACAAGCTTTTCCCTGAATTCTTCATTACCGTTGGATTTTATGCCATGCAAATGCTTGAGTGGATCAAAGAGGACAAGGTCAGGACTAATATGATGCAGGATATTGCAACCCATTTGGGGCTGTAATGCCCAGTTTCAAGCACATAGATTGAAACTTCCACTGATCTTACAGAACTTTAAACTTTTCCACCCAGACATAAAAACTTGCACAGTTCATGCAAATCTTGTTGTATTGTTTGTTCATTCAGGAGAATATTTCTGATGGTTTTACACCTTCTGAAAATAAACAATGGATTACAAACCATTGTTCTTCAAAGAGGAAATGCCATTGCCCACCTACAAAGCATAAAAATACAGTAATGTCAAACAAATACCCTTTTTTGTTAAATTACGGGCAATACAAACAATAAATTGCAGGATTTCAATAATGAAGAACTTCTCAGCATGTAGAATTCCCCTTCCAACACAGTACAATGACAAACGGCTGCCAGTCTGAATTTACAAACTATTAATATTCAGCAGTAGTGAAGGAAAAGTAGGGAGCTGTAATGAGAGAGTGGTGACTCTACCTAACACTCTCACATTTTTTTCTCTATCCCACTGGTGTTCTTAGCAGGCTGACCTATAATGAATTCATAGGTATTATTCAAGAAATTTAAAGGCTATTTCCAACTGCATGTGGCATCTGTCCAGCCACGCACACTATGTAATTTTAAGAAATCAGTTATTTCACACTGTGCTGACACGGATCCATGCCTTGTTATACTAGGCATGCATGGTTACTGAACACTCCAGGAACGATTTTTTGGAATGTGGCTAGCATGGCTCACTGCACATAATTTGCTTCCAATCATGTATTCTTTCAGTCTGGTGAGTCACTGTATTTTCGAGCAACCAACTGCTGTTGTCCCATTGGTGTTGCTGTATCATGAATGTTTTGACCTGTCTGTTGTGATATTCTTTGAGTGATGGAATAATTAATTGAAGAAGTTTGTGTCCGTCCGGTTGTTTGGAACAGTATATTGGAAATATATAGAGCTGTATTTAAGTACAAACTTTAGGATGAGATTTTCACTTTTTACAAAAACAAAGCAGGTAGACTGATATATTCTTATTAAATATAGCCTATGTGTAATGTATTGAATGAGTTACTACTCATCATTACACATCAAGTGATGATATTCACCAAGTAATTTACATTTTTATTGATTGGGTGTACAAATTCAAGTCTTTTTGTCAAAGAGTAACTAAACCAAGACATCGTCACTACTATTACTATAATCGTTAAACCAAGGAGTGGCCGATGAAAATCCAAGCTCGCACCATGGCACCTATATGGATGACATCTTGTGGAACACTGACCTGGTGCTGAATGGTCAAATACAAAAATAATGCTGCTAGCAGTGCGAACTATCAAATGGTGTGCGTGGCTGAATGGACACCACATGCATTGTGAAATAGCCTTTATGAATTACAAATATACTTATGAGTGTTAGGCAACTAATGAATGAACTGACTTAGCTAGATGATTTGAGATCTGTGCATACAGTAATGATAATTTGGATTAATCTAAAGTAAAAGTTAAAACACCATATTATAATAATAATTCCATTTAATTAAAAACCATACCTAAATACACTAATTGAAATGACAATAATAACCTAAATCCAAAGTGAAAAATAACCTAAACAGTAACTACTGTACGTTGAAAATTGATTTTAAATGTAGAAACTAAAACCTAATGTTTAATTACCTAGGGCTTTAAAAACTATTTGAAAAATAATAAGTTAGTGCTAAGTAGTATTACAGTACTAAACCGGTTCATTTTGCGCATCGCATACCCCATTCATGACACGGCTTCGATCGTTGAGCTGTTAGAGTTTAATTAGATGTTTCAAATAATAAATGTATTTGTTTATAATTGAATAACTTTTTTGACGGCTTCAAGTTTTGAGGTTATAGTAGAGGTAATATTAATCTAATTGAAATAACATGATAGGGCACATTTAGTGTATATAATCACAAATTTAATTTAAAACAAATAGTAATATCAAGACAGTATAATCTATTCAAAAAGTATCTTAGAAAAACTAAAACAATAAACATAACTAACAACCGCATTTACTAAAATCAATAGGTCAACAATGAATGTCAAAGGAACATAATACTTTACTTTTGGGATAAAATGTCAAATAACAATGGGTAACAGCAAAGAAGGAAGTAAGGAATATCGGACATGCCAGGTAAGTAGAGATGGGTAAGAAAACTCCAAACTGTTAAAACTAACTGTTATTCTATTTACGAAAAACAAACTGCTTTGCCAAACGGAAACTAACAGTTTGAATTGGACTGGATCGTTATTTGTTAAACAAGGAACAACAGTTTGGACTTCTCCAACACCTACGTTATATTCGAACGTTGCCGCAAGCGCTAAAACATTTTTCTTGCTATTTTCCTATTAAACTGTTGACAACAGTACAAACACCTTTTCTTTAACTTGCTATTTGCTATACTTTTCCCCTCTATTTCTTGTTGGAACGTAGTGAAGAACTGTTTGGGCGTTGTCAAAGTTTATCTCTATTTTTCAAACTAGTTGTTTGAAAGTTTTAAATGTAAAATTTGTTGTTCAAACATTTTTTTAAACTGTAAAAACAGCCATAATTGTGTTATATATTAGTTTTTCTCCATAATTTACTTTGTGTTTAGAAATTTAAAACTATTTAGTGAACAATTTTGAAAGTTTTCCTTCACTTTTTTATGTTTTTAGAATTAAGTGCATAGTTTTTAATTATTTCACTTTAATTATTTTAATTATTTTTATTGGATGTGTGGACTTTTTAAAATTCACACTATCTACTCTTGTATATATCTTGAATAATTTTAGGTTATTTTAGGTTAATAATCTATTATTAACCTGTAATAACCTATAATTTTGTAACTATATAGAGCCAATTTTATTTAAACATATTTGGCCTATGTCCTTATTACTATATTTTACTTATTAACGTTACTTTTTTCAGTGTTGAAAAATGAAAACCTACTTTCTCCCAAATAAAAATATGACAGTAACATCTCACATAACCTAATTTTAATACATAACCTAATTTGTAAATACATAACCTAATTTTATTTAAACGTATTTTTTATATTTATTATCAATCATCAATATTTTTTAATCAACTAAAAATATTCTAAATTGTTTGCAATTCAGTAAATATGCAAAGGCTATTTAATTTTTAAGTAAAAAAAAATGCTTCTATTAGAAATTCATTGCATTTTGTAAATATAAAATGGCATACATATATATTACGTTTTGAGGATGTAATTTAATTATTACTACATTTAATTATTTTTTTCAAATGTTTTACACCCAAAAACAGTTAAGGACATGGTGGTAATGGGAATGAAAAAGTAGTCTTAGAAAACTGATCGTTTGTGCTTATGTTTTAGCTGCTAATACAACTTCGAGTTTCATTTTTCTAAACCTGGTTTTTCAAACTGTTTTTCCAAACAGTTATTTTTTTCCAACAAACAGTTCGTTGATATTTTTTAAAAATAGCAGAAGTTCCCATCCCTACAGATCGCCGAAGACCTATAAGTAACAGGATAATAATTACTTTTTATTACAACTCCAATGCCATAATTGTATTTAGTGACGATAAATAAAATTGGTGGAACTACCCAACAGAAATAAAAGGATAAATAAATCTAATCACATAAGTTCCAATTGTTAAACTAATAATTTTGAAGGCTACGCTGGGCATGTAATTTAATGGAGTTTGTTAGTCATTTAAATAATAAATGAACTTATGGTTCATTGTATATATCTTATATAAAGTATGTGCAATGCATATTTAATTGTTAACGATTAAACAATTTTGTGCTTGATAGGCTGGTATATAGTGCAATGTACATAATTTTGACTTTTTATTGCGTGCCGCCTCGGTGGCCTAGTGGATAGCGTACTAGGCTTTCACCCCGAGGACCCGGGTTCGATTCCCGGCGAGGGCTTGGCATTTTCATTCGCTATAAATCATCCCATCGTCTGCATTAGCCCAAGTGTCACAATAGTCGGACGTTAAACACCAAAAAAAAACTTTATTGCGTATGAAAATGATAATTGACATACAACAGATGAAATGTAATCAAAATTAATTCTAAAAATAAAATTCACACACAAACGTCACAATCCAATATTTTGTTATTTGTTTGTTAAGGATGAAATATGTTTGATAAGGATGATGTGGTCAGTAATACATCAATAGAAAGAGTTTCACAGTTCACCTACCTGGTAATCATGAACAATGAGGTTTGGGAGCAAGTACCAAGTAGAGAAAGCAAGGACCGGCCGGCTTCATCAAATGGCTAAACTGTTCAAGAGTCGTAACCTCAAAATCGATATCAAAGTCAGACTCCTCCGGTGATATATTTTCTTGATACTTTTCTATGAAATGGACATTGCAAGAGGGCCAGGAAGAAGAAGGATATTATAGCTTCAGAACTTAAAGGACATGGTCTCAAAAAGTACCACCTAACTATTCAAAGCAGCCATTAACAAAATTATCATATCTAGGATGATTGCCAATATTCGGAACGAATAGGCACCCGAAGAAAAAGTAGAAGAAGAAGAAGAAGAAGGAGAAGAAAGATGAAAGTAATTGGTATCGAAATGGTCTAGTATGTGATTACATACTTAGAGCCTCAAGCTTAACTGTTGTGTATGTATACGTGTCAGTATCGAATCGATTATTTGCAGATACTGGATACTGTGAGCCTACTTATTTGATGTGTAATGACATGTACACTGCACGAGTAGACCTATTTTGTTTTCCAAAAATAACTTAGTTTTCTGTTGCATAATTATTGGTTTAATTTACAATTTCTTACTAATGATTACATTTTATTGTACTTCAAATTTCATGAAATATGCTAAATATAATACTGTCTGAGTTAAGAGTTATTAATAGTGACATTTTATTATTAAAATTTCATGATATATATTAAATAAGTTATGAATGCAAGTAGTAAATAATTATGAAAAGGCATAAAAGTATTGTGATTGTGTAAAAACCGATACTCTAAATAAATAAGCCTGACTGTATTTATATTCAAACATTTACATTCATGTAGTACAACCCCACAGGGGGTGCAGACTAGCTGCATCTATTGAGAGGATTTAAACGTCCCTCGCGGTACCCGAGTCTAACACACACACTTGCAACACTACACTTACGACTTTAACACTTTACTCTCACACATTTAGGGAGGCGATAATAGCCTCAATGTGCTTTTCGCCTAAAAATAATAATAATAATAATAATAATAAAATGTAGTACAGTAATATGGTTCGCTTCCTGTTTGTGGAACAGTCAATCGTTCATTCCTAGACTGGCCCCGTTCCGAAGTACCAGTTCGTTCAAGAACTACCCATCTTTATACCAGAATATTCCAGTGAGATGAAAAATTTATTCTATTACCCTTAGAATCAAAGCTACAATAAAGTTACAACTATTAGTCAAAATATTAAATTGTTTATTTTTTAAAAAAATAATAACTAAATAATACATGTATTAAATGCAAACACTTTTAAGCCAATGGACTTTAATATAAATATAAAAAGTACAAAAATACGTTTTTACATCTTCATTATGTGCTGTTATATAAATTATACTATTTTGATATTGTCATACATCTGTTTATCATTTAAATTTTACTGAAAATATACTTAATTCTGAAAATAAAATATTATTTTTATATAAATATTCAATAGGTAAAACATATTCAATATTCCAATAAGAATTAGGCATAATCTTTGACATAGATTAACTATTAAATATTCAATGGCTATCTGTTGGGATCTTTATTTGTCAATTGCTGTATCCGTTCAAGAGTCAACATCAACATATGATTAATGACTACTCAAATCATGATCACATTACTTATTACTATCAGTTAAAATATTGTTGATTGCACCATGGCCGACTCCTAATACTAATAGTGTAGTAACAAAGTTTTTATCCAAATCAAAAAAATTGGTTTTTGGTAAAGCGGTGGATAAAATGCTTTCGTGTGTTTAAAACCCAATTACTCTGTGCATTCAGTTCATCTGCATGCAGTTTTATGACGTAATTTTTAGTGTTGTGCATTTTCAATAAAGTCCGTTAAATTAACTAAAATGATGAATTTAGTGTTCTGAAAAGTTATTAACATTGGTGAAATGGTTACCTTTTTAAATTTTTGTCATCACAGTAATGTAATTTGTAGGTAATGATAGCCAATAGTTCAACGAATAAGCTTAAGGCTTCTAAAGGTTTCAGAGAAACCGAAGGCGTTAGGTTGTTTGATTCTTCTGAAGAGACGGTTAAGACTTCTGAGAAAGGTGAGGGCGATAAAGAAAGAGTGACAAATGAGTATCACAATAAACATTCGTCTCATAGTTTAAATCCCATTAAGGAGAAATATGACAAATCTAAACCTCGCTCAAGAAATAGAGATGATTTTCGAATAGCTCGAGGTACTCATGGAGAAAGAAGAGGAGGTATTGCTAGAGGAAGGGGTGGAAGTCATAGAAAAAATGAAAGAGATAGTGACTCGGGATATATTTCTCGTGGAAAATTTCAAGAATCGTTGAACAAGGGAAAATCATGTGAAGGGCTAGTTGTTTCTTCTAGCGGTAAATACATTAATGATGGAGATATTGGAAAAACAAAATCAGGTAAAACTATACGTACTAATAGAGTAGTTTGAATTAGACTTCATATTGTGGGTAACAGTCAACGTAGTGCCTAGACCTAGTGTTCCAGTTGGTGTAACTTAGTCATTTACCGATATTGGCAGATAAGTAAGAATAAGTATGTTTGCTCAAAGGTAAAGCTGGTAATTAAGTTTTTGATTATCATTTATAATCATGGCTAAAAACAGCACAGTAAAGTAACAAATTATGTCAGCAAACCAGTCTGTCAGGTTAGGCATCTATAGAAAAACCAATATTTAACATGTTAAAATTTATTGATATCTCTAAAATATTAAATAAAATATACTGATATTTTGTTATGTGTAATCAATGTTTTAAAAAAATATAATGGGGGAAAGAATTGTTAGTAGGAAAGAATGAAGGACAAGTCAACATTATAGAAGAGGAAAAATTATAAAACACATAACCTAGCTTCACTAATTGTTAAGTACATGTTACTAGTTTCTTTACAATTTAACTGTTTTGACATTTTGACCACTAAGATGACAAAAGCATTTTCTTAAAAATAGGGCCTTACCAAAAATCATATTCAAATCTCTCCAAATCTATATATAAAAATATTATGCAAAGAAATTCCTAAACATTGGAAAGGCTATGTAAAATATCAACTGTCAACCATCAATGTATTAAACATCAACTGTATATTATTGATGTTTACAAAACATCAAACGATAAAAAATATGTAGATATTTTGAAAACTTGATTGTCAAATGTTCATCCCTGGGTCATGTAGGCTAGGGTTTACTGAAAAATCAAGATTGTGTGGACTTTTTTACAAACTTGTTTGTTAAAAATAGAACTGAAAATTTATGTTAAGGGGCCTATGTAATAAATTTATAAAATCTTTCTTGATCCATTAATCCTTCAGAATTACCCTCAGTAATTATAAAAACATAGGGTAACACAATAAAAATTTTATTAATTATTTCATTATTTTACTTATGCAAAAATTACTAAATTTCAAATTTTTTCGTCATCTAGCCCTTGTCACTATATTAGGACAAGTAACTTCAGAGTTGCCTACATTTGGTAATACAATTCAAATTCTGGTTTAAACGAAAAACCCGCCAAATATGGTTTGAATAAACCCTAGGCATTACAAATTTTGTTTGTTTCAGCAGACTATGGTTGCTTTATTGGATTACCTGAAGATTCCAGAATATCCAAAGTCCTGCGACGCATGTCTAGGGAGGACGATCCTGATAAATTTATCGGATATTGTAACCAACTGCAGGTTAGTTGTGATCGTCATTACCATTACAAGATTATTTAATTACATAATGAAAAAATTTATAATCGTTGAATAATCGTGGCATGCAGCTGTTACGCTTATGTGATAGAAACAAATTTCCAAAAGTCTTTATTCTTTATTTCTCTTTTTGAAATTATGATTTTGCTATCATAATCAGCATTGAAATTTGCATCTGCTAGGATTTTAAATGCTTATGAAATAGGATTAACATTGAAAATGAAACCTGAAATGAAAAAAATTTCCTAATTCCAGTGGATTTTGAAAATTCAGAATGGTGATTTATGGCAGTTTTTAATGCTGATCACAATTGTAAAATCATTTTCAAAAATTTTAAGACCAATAAAGTTATGAATTTTTGAAGATTTGAAATGATTGTCATTTTTAAACTATTGCACGAATTTCGCTGGTTAACGAACTTGTTCATGCTATTACCATAGTTGATTTTTATGTCAGTTTCGATTCAAATTGAACGAAAATTGTGAATATCTATAAATTTTAACGACTAAGTAAAAAGTGATTTAATTTCAGGATTAGTGCTCATTTTAAGGGCCTGGGTCTGGGTCTGTGGAGGGCATTAAGGCCGCTCCAATAACTCATTTTTCCAATGGAAATTTACTAATAATAAAATTTATGCTCTGAATAGACTAATAGTTGTACAAATCGGACAACTAGTTTGTAGATTTGGTAAGGCAGTCCTGTATATTTTTGTTGTGAAACAATAAAAATGTAACAGATGTAATCAAAATGTTAGTTTAGAAATAAAGAGATAAAATGGTACCCCGTTAATGGTCTTGATTCGTTCCAGGACTAAGACTATTATCCAAGCAGACTAATGTGCGAGTTAGCGTTTACAATAGAGACTTAAGGAAAACATTTTAAATTGTTACATAAAAAAAATGAGTACTCACCATTTACACATAATATGTCAAAGATGAAGAATGAAGAAAATTCACAGAACAGAAGGCACACTTTATTTTAACTAATTTTATACAAATGTAATTAAACAACAATTTGAAATTCACACACAAAGACACTTAACGTTTTGTTAAATTTAAAAATCAAAAGTATGTAACACGATAATATTATTATTCATATTCATATTTATTATCAAAATTCCTTCAAAAATTATACAATATAATACAAAATATGAAGGACCTACAGGAGGGATAAATTCCTGTACATAGGTTGGTCCTTAAAATTAATTCCTTACTTATATATAAATACTTTTAAAATTGTATCTCTCAGTACTATTATTATAAAATTTAAATTTAATGGATATTTAACACAAAACCAAAACATTTTTATATTATGAAATTAATTAAAAAAATCACTTATAAAAGATTTGTACTTAGATCACATTAATTTTTTAAATTGTCCTTCTAACTTTTTTTTAGAGTTTTAGATCCACATTCTAAATTTTTTAAAGCATTTGGAAGAACATTATAATATTTCTTGGCATAATATATATATATCATCTTTGACCAATTGTTAAGGATTGTTTCGGTAATCTGATACTTTTGTAGCAAGTATTGCGAGGATTCTGCACACATTCTTCTTTTAAGTCACTATATTGATACACTACAGAATTTAAGGCAAATACTTGTCTGATATTTAATGGTCTATCAGGATCCTGTTCTTCAAATCCAATTATTTTAAAAATTTGCTTTTAAAGTCTATTTAGTGCATTCAGTGATGCATCATAGATATCTCCCCATCAAATTAAGCCATATACCGCAATGTTATGAAAAAGGCCATAGTAAATACGCAATAACGGATTTTTTGACAATATGTTCTTGAGTTTATAAAAAACATACACTAAGTATTTAATTATACTGACAATCTTGTTTACATGAACATTTCACTTAATATTTGAATCACAGACTATTCAAAGATACTTGCAGCTATCTACAGGGAGGGAGAGGGAGGGGAGGGGAGAGAGAGAGTAGGGGAGGGGGAGAGAGAGCGAGAATGAATTTTTAAAATCCCCTCCAAACCCATATAACACTCAATGTTAAATAAACTCTTGTATTAAGTAGTATTTTGGCTTGTAACTTCAATATAAAGAATGTCTTTTGATTTGAGGTAGAGAATAAAGTCCATATATTACGTATATATAAAGTATAAAGTACAAAACTATATAATAAATAAAACACATTTTTGAAAAAAATGTACAGTACAGTTTGTAATGATTCAGACGCACGTTTCAACATGAAAACAATAGCACTTGCTTTCTGGCTCCAACCCCTCCAACTGACAGTCAGTGTTGTCCGCGCAGGGCATTGCATACCATTTTATCAAAATATTTGAACAATAAACGAGTGTTTTTTTTATCAGTGACAGCCAAGTCATTCAAAATTATAGACTTTTTTTAGTCTTAATCAATGTACAAACAGCACTGTCAATACTGAATAGTAAAGTAACATAAATTGTTAACACTACTGTAAATTTTAAATAGATCTGAAAAACATGCATGTAACAAAATAAAATATTGTACATTTACTTTTTTATTTTATTATTTTTTTTGTTTAATGTCCATACTTTATGCCAGTTAGACTTCTGAGGACGAGGGGTCAGTGTTAATAGTAAGGGAACAGCAGTGGGTGGTAATGGGGGGCAACTGTGGCTCGAACTTTGAACCTTTAGATGCAAAGTTAAGTGATCAGTAGATTGACCGATGTTTTAGCCACTTTGATCACTGAGCCCCAAATATGATTTACTTTTTTAAAATCGTATTTGCATTTTATTTCTGTATCACTCTCAATACTTTAGAGTAGATGTAGTTGGAAGTCATTTGTATAGAGGTTGAAATGTGGTATATTCATTACATGGAGGTTCTCGTTCAGTTTTGAGGAAATCTCTTTTATTAACAATATGTATGACATATGTCAATATGATACAAATATTGACCATATGTAACCTCAGCATTATGAACCTCGTTTTTAAGAATATTCCGGTATAACAGATTTTTCTTTAGACCCTTGAGATTTGTTATATTGAGGTTCTACTGTACCTTCTTGTGATGGCAGCTTTGTGCTGTATCCTCATAGTTCATCATTTAACAAAAGTCTTTAGACAGTTTATTGGTTCTTAATTCTGGTTATCTGTTTTTAAGTATCAGAACCAGTAATGATCTAGTGAGCTATACTACTTTGTAGACTTCAAACAAGATTAGTATAAAAATGTGTTTGTTGGTGAACAGACACACGAAAAAAAACTGCAACAAAAGTTCTTGGGTAAACAAAAGCGAAAGAAAATTTTAAACTATCATACTAAAGTTGTATGTACCTGAAGTTATAAATACTGTTGAAGATGTATTAAAAAAAATATATTTTGCAGGAGGCTTTGTCCGCACCAGACAATGCTCGTTATATCCGCCGAGCTCTAGATTTGATTTGCGAGTCTTTGTTAGACATGTTGCATAGCGGACCAGGCTTGGAGGCTAAGCTACATGCGGCTAAATGTCTTGGCAGGGTTGGATATGTTCTGGATCAGGATTTTAAACGGTAAATTTTATTCAAAATAATATTTTAGAAGAATACATAGCTTTGTATGTTAGATGTGTTCTTAGTATGTAGTCTCTTTAAAACTTTATAATTGATTACATTTTAATGTGTTTAAACTTTTTCTTCTGAGTTAAGGCAGTGAACATAATTTTGTATGTTAATTAATATTTATTCACTCAACTTATCATAACTGAAATCGTTAAGAAAAGCAATTATTGTTATGAAAAGGTAATACAAAAATGTCGCAAAACATGCAGTCTTTTCCTGACTAATATACAATCAAAATAAAACAAATAATATAAACAAATGCAGTTGAATAAATAAAATGCTTGGAAATATGTCAGTACTGTTATACTGCCAACTGAAGCAGCAGCTGCATATATAGCAAGAAACGATCTTGCCAGAAAATGTTTTAAGCTAAAATTTAGTCTGTAAACTATTTGATAAACTGTCCTGACCTATTTTCAGTGCTTTGTTTCTTATAAACATATTGAAGAAACATCCCCTTGAACCATAATAAGTATTTTTTAAACTACAAGACTATTTATATATTTAACAGAATGCTTGCTTAAAGGTGTAAACTACATTTTAAGCGTTAAGTCTAGATATGAAATTATCAAATATTGGTTTATGTATGGAAACATTATTATGTTATTTTATTATTTTAAGTATGATATTTGTATACTATATCGTGTACATGCAATTTTTAATCATATTTTACTGTGATTTTTATCTAGTTTATTATAATGAAATCTTAAGTCAGGAACCCAATTACAGTTTAGGGAAAAACGTCCACGAAACGTAGTATATTCGGAAGAACTCAGACTTCAGACATCAATAAGATTAAAAAAAATACTGGGAAGAACGCAGAAAAACCAAAAGACTTAATTAAATTGACTGTGTGTGCTCCAATGTGGGCTTAATTGTATATATATATATATATATATATATATATATATATATATATATATATATATATATAATGAAATCTTATCATTAATGTTCATTGTTCCAACCTAACTTTTTACTACATTTAGTTTACAGAAAAATGTTCAATGAGAATGCATGTAATTGGACTTCTGTTGGTTTTCATAGTGTAATGCCAATTACATTAAGGGGGGCACTGCACAAAAATATCATTTTTTGACGAATTTTTTTTATTGCTTGTATAATAGCTTATTCTTTTCTGTTTACAGTGATATATAACACCTATTTAAAATATTTATTTACCCATTGTATTAACATTTGAATGTGACCGTGTTCTTGGTTTTTCAGCTAAAAACTTTGTCTTCTGGTGTGTACTCTTTCCTAACTACTCTTGCAATAAAACCTCTTGTTATAGTACACACAGTTTTTATTTTGTAATATTATTACTATTTGTAGTGTTGGCTAACCTGTCACCGTATTTTTATAGTTCATTTAGTGCTTTTTAAATCAGTTGTTATTTTGTTTTGGTTTGTGTTTATACAGTTGTTTCTAGCATTGTTTTAATTTTTGTGTTAGTGCCTGTAAAGCTATAATTGTGTATAATCTAGTGTATCATGATTAGAAGTACCAAAATATTCAAGAAACGGAAATATCACGGCAAAAATAATAGCTCATAGTAGGGTTGTAAACATAACTTTATGTTCTGAATCTAGATCTGGGCTATCAGTTCCCCCCCTTGGGTTTACCAGTTCCTCAAAACTTAGTAAAACCCTTGGCAGTTATAGTGAATTCAGTAATGCTGAATCTGAATACACTGTAGTTAAACAGAAAATAAGAGGTTGATTTGGAGAACAACAGTGAAAAGAACCTTCTTATACACCAGGACTGTATTAGATGTAAGAAAATAACTCTATTTTATATGTAATACAAGTTTTTTAGTGTTTCTCGAAAGTTTCATTTTTAATTCAAATTCCCCATTATCTCAGGAACTGTCAGGTGTATCTGCTTGAAATTTTTTGTATGTATTTATCACGCTTACATGCATAATTGGAAACTCAAATATTATTATAAAAATATATAAATAAAAAAAAATAAATTGGGTTATATATATATATATATATGTTTTTTTTTTTTTAACGTCCGACTATTGTGCACACTTGGGCTAATGCAGATGATGGGATGGTTTATAGCGTATGAAAATGCCAAGCCCTCGTCGGAAATCGAACCCGGGTCCTCGGGGTGAAAGCCTAGTACGCTATCAACTAGGCCACTGAGGCGGATATATATATATATATATATATATATGTATATGTATAGGATGTTTTCAAATTTAAAACATGTTTTTTCTTAAAGATCAAAATTTTTTAAAAATTTGCAAAAAAATATTTTATAGTTTCCACTTATGTAGAAAGGCATATATTTTCAGAAGAAAGAAACCTTTATCAGTTCCTGATATAATTCGGTATTGGCATTAATGGAAAGGTAATACCTCATACCCACCTCACAGCAGTAACTAAAGTGTTTACAATCATAAACTATAATTATTTTATTGAGAAACTTGTAAATGGTAGAAATGAAATCGAATATGCAGTTTTTATATGAAAATAAATTTATTGTTGTTTTGCAGGTATATGGACTGGATATTTCCTAACTTTCAGATAGAGAAAAATAAAGAAGTGCGCAAGTTACTTATGAAGGCTGTGTTGGAGGTAGGTATAGTTTTTTTTTGACAACCAATTTTAATTTTATGTAAAGAAAACTTAGAACTTCCTTAACTATTTAAAAAAACAGGATGTTTTTATTTTTAATTTTAAATTAAAATAAAAAAGAACTATAATTTTGTATTAGTTAAATTGATTTATCATTTAATCATTTAAAATAAATAGTGCAAAAATGTTACACAAACTGTCTTATGTTTAGTTATGTCTCTGAATAAAACTGGCCAAAAAACCAGAAAAACGGCTTAATTGTTCAAAATCATTTCATCAGTTTTCCTAAAAATTTGGTTATATATAGGGGAATTCAGTACTTAAATTGGTGTACGATATTTGAAATGTAAGAAATTTATGGTTCTAGAGGACTTTTCAAAAAACCTTTAAAATTTGATGGTCATGGTTTATTTTTAGTTTTTTTCAGTTTACTCTCAATCTATAAGTTTCTTTTATTTCAAATTTGCTACAGCTTCATTCATCACCAATATTTGAGCAAAATCTGATGAACTAGATTTTTTGATGACTTCAATGACCCTCCACACACATTTTGTTTGGGTTATTATCAACAGCATATAAGCAAAATTTGATGATGAATAGTAGACCCAATTTTGAGAAAATGATTTTAAAGTGTTTTCAGGTTTTTAAAAAAACTTTTCCTGAGATATTGAGAAACGAGACCTACATACCAGATTTAATTAAAATCGGTTCTTCGGTTTAGTCTTCGGTGATGTCACACACATCCAAATAAAAAAAATACTTTTTGCGAATCATGGGATCTGTATATGTAGTCATCAAAATCCCAAGGTCATTTTATTGTACTCACAGCTCTTCCTTTAAACTTTGTATTATGAGTGAAAAAATATAAGATTTCATAATAGTTTATGAACGAATAGACTTGCTCAATACAATTATTGAAAAAGCACATTCAGTGTTGATATCTCTACCTGCATGATTCATACAAAATTGTAAAATCAGTTGTTTTTTTTTTTATTACAAAAAGAGGGCGGATAAAAACCAAAATTAATTTAAATGGACTAGAAATACAGCCACTATTATAAAAAGTGTGTATTTTTGACTTGTCTTAGTGTGTTCACTCTGTGTACAGCATATACAATAAAGTGGTTGAGCAAAGTTTAATATATTTATGATTTTTGGCTGTACATTCTGCACTCTGGTATCTGAAATATAAACTAAAATATTAATCGATGGTTTGGTTTAACCACTTACAAGCATAGCCTGTCTTAATAACCGTAGCAGCCGCCTCGGTGGTCTAGTGGATAGCGTACTAGGCTTTCACCCCGAGGATCCGGGTTCGATTCCCGGCGAGGGCTTGGCATTTTTCATACGCTATAAATCATCCCACCATCTGCATTAGCCCAAGTGTGCACAATAGTCGGACGTTAAACACAAAAAAAAAAAAAAAAAAAAAAAAAAAAAATAACCGTAGCAGGCTATGCATTATCTCTGCCACAGCCAGTTGATGGACAAACATACACTGTATATTAAATGTACTGCACATATTACACTGTTGTATGTTGTAAATGTTATGAATAGTATCTTTATTATAAAACCAGATTTTAATCAGTTAATGTTTTTGATTTCAGACCACAAAACTGGACTGCGAACAACCAAGACTCAAGGAATTTTCTTCGGTAAGTTTCTAATTAGAATTCCTCAGTTTTTACGACCAATTTGTAAATTAAAAACCCTTATAATGTCACACGAACCCAAGAAAAATATATGATTTGACGACAAAAAATGCTTAAGAGTCCTTATGTAATAATATTTTTACTACAAAAAAATTGTTTCTCTAGTGTAGTGTACTATATGAAACTAGAAGTGATACTTTTGTACATAAAGAGTATATGGAGGTGCCAGACCTCTTCAGAAGTTCATATTTTCATCTGATTTCAAAATGTTAGGGCAGAAAAATCTTTAAAAAATTATTAATTTAGTTTGGATGAAAACAAAAAAAAGGTTTTTAGGAATTTTGATATTTCATACATTTTTGTAATAATGGACATCAACAAAAGCATGTTTTGAAAAATTCACTAAAAAATTTTAACATATTTTTTATGCTGTGTGGTTAAACAGTCAGTATATTACAGTTCAAAAATTTCGGCATAAAATACATTTCCAATGGATTACTTAAATCATGTGCTACAAGCGGTATAGTTCGCTGATTTGTTCTGAGTGACTGACACAGTCTAGTCCACTTCATGGCAGCGCATATAGCATTGTAGTCAGCTGATCCATTCTTGAGTCAGCTTTATAAGTTTCAGAAACAAAGTATTTAAGTTTATATTTTGTAGGTCTATACTAATTTACAATGAGAAGAAACATGGCACCTAAGGATGCCATGCTTTAAAAGCAGATTATTTGACCATTTTATTCTTAAAAATGTTTGTAAATAATGTACAGTAGAGTTCTGCTTATCTGACGTTTGCTACTCCGACCTTCCGTTTAATCCGACCTAGCCTCAAAGAACAATTCAAGCAATTAAAAAGATTTTTAGCAAAACCAAATGTACAATGCCCACGCGCCATTTTCATGTCATGCCTTTACGCCTATATGCCAAGCATTAAATGACCTACATTCTCTTCAAAAGAAAGTGGGAGGTAGAACACCCTTATACCTGTTCTATGCTCTGTTCAGTTCATTTCCGTCTTTTAGTATCAATTTAGATTCGTGGAAGAGTTGATTGGCGTGCATTCTGCTTGTGTGTGTTTTGTAACGTTTCATATATATTTTTTTAATTCTCTGTTTTCTTAAAGGTAAAAGATGAGAAGGTACTTCTCATGAGATTGCAGATGTAGTGGCAAGAAAATGTCAGACAGTTGGTAAACAAAAAACAATTACAAGCTTTTTCCGCCAAGTTTGATGATTCTCTTTATTACTGTATTTTATGTTTTATAAAACATTCTCTCAGATTCTGTGTGCTGTTTTATGTTTTAATACAATACATTTAGTAATGATATATGTAATTCAAAGTGTTTTAATGTAATAAATTAAATTCAGTACTTTTAAATTTTCCGGTTTTCTGTGTAGTCCAACTTTCCCGCTAATTCAACCCGGCCATGCCCGGTTTAGGTCGGATTAGCGAGACTCTACTGTATTTCCGTTTTAAAGTTGATTCATTCACAGCTTTAAACTTATATGTTGATCAACTCCATATTGAATAGGAACAATATTTTATCAGTTTGAGTTTGAAATAAATGTATACTTTATCTTTTTTAGTGGTTTTACTTGTAGACATATTTTATCCATAATATTTTCAACTGGTTACACAGTACTTGAGTTGTACAAAAGTAGCCGGCGGAGGCAGCTGAAGTGAGCAGCTGATGGGCTTAGCGACCCCACCATACCTCTAGCTCATTCTACTATCACTCATTTACTCAACATACACACAACACACAACACCCACAAACACACTCTTTCACACAAACACTTACACACCCGCAGGGGGGTGCAGACTAGCTGCACCTAGTGAGAGAACCTAGACGAACCTTGCGGCACCCGAATCTAACACACACACTTACAGCACTACACTTACGATTTAAACACCTTACACACACACGTACATTTAGGGATTTGCTGTTCTTGTTCCGTTATGTCTGGGAGTGGCAATACTGCTTGGTTACCTTTGGCGGGGCCAAGTATGATGTGTGCCTAGCACTGCCGAGGACCGCTGATGGGACAAGTGCTGGAACCGAGCAGCCTATAGGCCCCTGGCAAGCACATGTTGAGTTATGGGTGTCGGAGCCCATAGCTGGGTCTATCGAAACAAATGGTTGCATTCTGTGAGTACATAGAGGGCGGCTGCCAGTGGTACTTGGGTTTGGGGAACCGTAACTGTGTACCGGAACCCATTCCTAAAATATTCTGGAGTGCTGACAGACATGTATTTCGGCTCCAGGATATTTGGAGGTCCCCCCCAATTTATTGGGGATTCTCGCTTTAGTTCGAGTATCCTGGGCTGCTGGTGGTCTTTTGGGTGCACTCTGTGCCACTTGTTTGAAAAATCTTCGTTCATGAATTGCTTGGCAAAACTAACTATGGATGAAATAACCAATAACGCCAAAATTTCGTTGAAGAGACATCGTTCGACTGTATCTGATGAGTCTACCAGTTCAGTTAATCATGATGTAGAATCATTGGCAGCTTCAATTTCAGAACTACCAACTCAAAAATTTTTAGTGTTTAGCAACCAGGAGGAAGGGGCAGATCTGTCAAAGACGTCGCCCTTCCTTATACATAAGGTGATTTCGAGTAGAGCAGGTTCTGTAGCTTCTATTAAGAAGTTACAGAATGGAACATTATTAGTAGAAACCAAAAATGAGAAACAGAGCTGTTTGTTAATGAAAATGATCTGCTTCTTCGACCTGGTCAAGGTGTCTGTGGTACCCCACAGGTCTTTGAACTCAGCGAAGGGGGTTATTACATGTAGAGATCTTTTACATGTAAGTCTCAATGAGATAAAAACGGAACTAGCATCGGAGTCCGTGATTGACGTGACACGCATAATGCACAGCATAAATGGGCAGAAGGTACCAACTCCCTAGTTGATACTAACCTTTGGGAAACCTACACTACCTGAATTCATTTATGCCGGATATCAACGGCTTTCAGTGCGACCATATGTTCCGAACCCTAAACGTTGCTTCAAATGTCAGTGCTTTGGACATATGAGTTCTTCTTGTACAAAGCCGGAAGTATGTGGCCAGTGTGGAAGTAAAGGCCATAGCAGTGATGGATGCACAAATGACACCAAATGCTCGAATTGCGAGGGCGATCATCCAGCTAGATCGTTCAACTGCCCTAAATTTAAGGAAGAAAAAGCTATCCTCACAATAATGGTAAAGGATAAACTATCCTTTTCAGATGCAAAAAAGGTTTTTACGATTTCCCAATCTCCAGTGGAAGGCAAATCATTTGCAGCTGCTACTGCTTCATCAAGCTCTAAGCAGTCATCCTGTAATAATTGTAACAAGCTCTCCAGAATGGTTAAACTATTGACTGATCAGATAGCTAAACTGCTAGCCCTGTTTACCTCTGGTTCTGCTCCTGCTCCTGCTTCTCCACCAGAGTAGACTGTTTGTATAGTTTCACATAGTCCTGATAGAGCAGAAACTTTAACCAATGCAACTGTAACAACCGATGCAAGTCAGCTACAAAAAAAAACCTCTTCTGTCTAAGTCACAGGTACTTAAGCCTGTTGACAAGAAGATTTCTCCTGGCAACGCCTCCATCTATTGTTTGGAAGAAACTTCGTTCTATTTCTGGTTCTAGTGCATCCAATTTATTGATGGGACTTAAACAGACAAACGGAGAAATATTAACTGATTGTTCCGATATTGTAAATGTTTTAGGGTCATCTCTTGCAAGCTTTTCTTCTTCTCCTACCGCCTATAGCAGTGCCTTTTGTCGGTACAAAAATGGAATTGAAGCAGTCCCGTTCACCATCGGCAAATCTGGAGAATCTCCTTTGAATAGTTTGTTTACTTTGCATGAGCTAGAATCTGCACTATCGTCTACTAGAGATTCAGCTACCGGTCCTGACAACCTTGTTTACTCCATGATTAAAAATCTTCCGTCAGGTAGGCTTTCTCTCCTCGAGATATATAACCGTATATTTGAGGAGCATACGTTTCCTGACGCTTGGTTGGAAGCAGTAGTAATTCCTATTCTTAAGCCAGGTAAAGATAAAACTGATCCAAGTAGTTATTGTCCGATCTCTTGTACCAGCATCCTTTGCAAGCTGTTAGAAAAAATGGTAAATCGTCACCTTGTTTGGTATTTAGAAACTAATAAATTACTATCCAAAGAACAGTGCGGTTTCAGACAAGGACGATCAGTTGGTCTTGTTAGAATCTGCAATTCAAAATGCCTTCCTCTTGCGTCAGACTCTAGTAGCTGTTTTTTTCGACCTAGAGAAAGCTTACGACATGGCTTGGAGAAGGGGAATTTTGAACACATTAAAATCATGGGGTATACAAGGCAGGATTCTGCATTTTATCAAAAACTTCCTCAGTAATAGCTATTTTAGGGTGCGTCTTGGTAGTACGCTATCAGATCGCTTTCACTTAGAGAATGGTGTTCAACAGGGGAATGTACTTAGTGTTACTCTGTTTGCTATTGCAATCAATAGCATAACATCTAATATGCGGTTCCCTGTCGGATGTTCTCTCTTTGTGGACGATTTTGCTATTTACGTAAGCACCAGAAACATGGCAACAGCTGAAAGAACCCTTCAGTTGGTAATAAATAGGTTGCAGTCCTGGACGAGAACTACTGGCTTTAAATTCTCCGCTGCTAAAACTCAGTGTATTGCATTCAGTCGCCGTAGACAGATCCAAGCTCCGTCGTTATATCTTGATGGTATACAGCTTGGGACTTCTCCATCCGTTCGATTTTTGGGTCTAATACTCGACGAAAGGCTCTCCTGGAGCCCTCACGTGTGTGATTTAAAATTACAATGTAATAAAATCCTTGATATGTTGAGGGTTCTTAGTGGGTCTCGATGGGGCGCTGATAGGACCTATATGCTGATGTTTTACCGTGCTGTAATTCGTTCGCGAATTGATTATTGCAGCATTGTATATTCATCTGCTAGACCATTGATTTTTAAGAAACTAGATCCCATTCATAACTCTGCAATCTGTCTTGTTTCTGGTGCTTTCCATTCAAGTCCCGTTGTGAGTATTCTCGCCGATGCTGGTGAACCATCAGTCTCTCATCGGAGACAGCAGTTACAATTAAGTTACGTATGTAATATATTATGTAAACCATGGCATCCTGCTTATAATACAATTTTCCACAATCAGTTACTCCAACAATATGAATCCCGACCGCACGCTACAGCCCCTGTTGACATTAGAACAACCCGTGTTTTTGAAGACTTGCTTATTGTACTACCATCAATGTTTGAAAGGTCCTTTTGTCTTGTCCCTCCATGGATAATGAATATGCCGACCTTTGACTTCTCCTTGTGTACATACCTGAAAGACAACACTCCTAACATTGTGTACCAACGTGAGTTTTCTCGACTGACTCATTCATATCCATCTGCTAAATTTATTTTCACGGATGGTTCTGAGATGAATGATAATGTTGGGTGCGCGTTTTACTCACTGGACGAAACATATAAGTATGGATTACCCTCAATTTGTAGTGTCTTTACAGCCGAACTCTTTGCTATCTTAAAGGCTCTGAACACTATTGAATTCGATAGTTTGCATTACGTAGTTTGTTCTGATTCAGAAAGTGCCCTCCAGGCAATCCGAGATATGTATTTGGTGAACCCTCTGGTTCAAGATATTCTGTGCTCTGTCCATAGACATAAACTACAAGGTGCAAGAGTATCATTTATCTGGATTTCTGGTCACTGTGGAATATTTGGAAACACTGCAGTGGATAATGCGGCAAGGGAATCAACTTTTCTGCCGCCATGCACTTCACATGTAATAGTGTCTGACTTTCTTTGTCACATAAAACATTTAATTCTTCTACAGTGGGAAAATGAATGGGCAGCTACAAGCATTAACAAATTAAGGATAATTAAAAATACTGTTCGTCCTTGGGGGTAGTCAATACATGCAACTTGTAGAGAAGAGGTGGTGATCACCCGCCTTCGCATTGGTCACTCTATGTTAACACATGGATTTCTGATGGAATGTGGGGACTCACCTAAATGCGAGTTCTGTAGGGAAACCATCATAATAAAACATATATTGCTCGATTGCAATGGTTTCCAAAATGTGCGTGTTATGTGTGGTCTGAGCAACTGTTTGCAGACGATGTTGGGAGATAGTGCCTCGTCTGTTGACCGGGTTCTAGATTTCCTTCATCGTCTGAATGTTTTAAATAAAATTTAATTTATATGTTTGTTATTTTGTTTATTTTATCTAAATAACTTTATTTCTATTATGTTTATATATACTTTTACGAATTGTTATTAAATTTTATTCATTATTCATTGTTATTTAGTTCTTAATTATTCGTTATTGTAATATAGTTATACCTGTTATTTAAATTTCTGTTTAATTAATTTTTACTGTTATAGTTTGTTATTGTTTTCTTCTTATTTAAGTAAAATTTTGTATATTTTTTTTATACTTTCATTTTGCGTGACGGCGATGATAACCTTAATGGTTTTTCGCCGAAAAAAAAATGTACAAAAGTATCAATCCTTACGTGTCGAACTCGCATAGAATTCATCTATCTGCTTCCACTCGAATTGTCCTCTGTTTATTTATGGGGGCTTCATTCTCCATTCAACTATAGACAGGTGAACTCTGTATGAGTTGAATAGAAAAATCGTCGTCTGATGTATAATTCATGTTTAGTGCATTATACTGGGCAGTTGTAGTGCCTTAAACTGCTCGAACATTTGGCCATTTTATTCAATCTGATACTTGTAAGCCATTGGGTATTGTATTATAAGTTATGTTTATATTAAACAACTTATTGTTTACCACTATAGATTTTAAAAAAGTTCATCAGATTTAAAGAATGCTAGTATTAGATTTATATAAAACAGACATCCGGTAAAATTGAACATTGGCACTAAAAGTGTTAATTGAAAAAAATATTTTTTTATATTTTAAATTTAAAATATATTTATAGATGTTACTAGTAATAATAAAATGAATTTGGGTTTAACGTTGTCAGACCATTATATATATATATATATATATATATATATATATATATATATATATATATAAATAAAAAAAAGATTTGTTCAGTTTCAGTTTATTTATTTTGATTTTTTTACGTTATGGGGAATTCAAATGACAAGAATGGTTTGTTCTACACCTACAATGTAGTTATTTTTTTCAGGCATTCATGGGCGAGATTCAAACAGCTTTAGAAAACACCGAAGTGTCAGATTTGCTTGTCTGTATCATTGAAGTCATACTAATGCTGGCCAACTTGTATCCAGACACTTTCACCAAATTTTTTAGAGTAAGTTACGCCTTTTTGTAAAGCTAGTATTTTCATGAGGTTTTCTTCAAAAATAGATTTACTGTTATTACCATCTGTGGAAGGGATAGAAAAAATAAAAATTTTGCATGTACCTAAACCTATGTCAAGCTCTTTCAGACGTTATTTCCGGAATTTTAGTGCTTTTTCTTTAAAATCTAGAAGATCCGTTATAACACAATATTTCCTTAATCCATTCAGTATAAACTTCTGATTTTTCTTGTCAACATCCGATTCCACAAAAGTTGTCAACATCGAATTGATTTTAGCTGAAATAAATATAAAAATTTATAGTTCAGATAAAATTTGTAATCTATATTTGTTTGTTCAACATATTGTTTTTAGTTATGACCGTTTTTAGTTAGTTAATCTTTTAATGTGTCATATAGAATCAAGACTACAAGTAATGGCTGTTGGCGTCTGTCATGTAACAATTATTTTAAATAATTTGTTGCCATCGTATGTTTTTTTATTAATCTTATAAACTTATACACTATTACTTTCGTCTTTCTGTAGAAACATTCTGTTCTTAGTTTAAAATTAAAAAAACAAATTTATCAACTAGTCTAGGATTTGGAGGGAATTCTAATTGGTGACTTCCCACTTCCTTATTGAGATGTTTGAATATGCTTTCTCTCCTAATTCCTTTTCAATTTTTCTTTTGCTTAATCTGTGTTATGGAGGTTCTATTCCATTTGGCCAACCTTTTTGTTTTGCAGTTAGATCCCGTTTGTTCTATTTTACATTCATACTTATTGGAACACCCATAAGTAGGTAAGGAAATGACATCTACTCATACAGTCCGCTACATACATGGGTAAAACTAAGGTACACTGAGAGGTCACCAGGTTTCCGAGGGTTGAGTTTGATACACCAATGTGCTGGTGTTATTTGCTCCATCACCACAGGTTGCTTACCACTTTAGAGTTAGCCAAGCTATGTAGTGTAGTGAATGTGAGGGTAGTATGAGCTAGAGGATTGCTAAGCCCATTATCTGCTCGCTTCAGCGACTTGTTGGATGACCATTTTGAGATTATCAGTTGTGTTCCTTATAATCAACTCACAAGCATATTTGTACACACAAGAATTAGTTTAAACATTAGTTTAAAACCATTAGTGAACTAAAAAGTTTTTTTTATTAAAACTTTCTATAAAATTAAAATAATTTAAAAAAGTTTTTTCTTACAATTTATTGTGCCAGTAGAATTTTAAGGTTAAATAATTTTTTTCAGGATACAGTTGATATTATAGTTGGCTGGCATATTGATCACTCACAGCCTGTTTCGGTAACTCGGTTTACTTCTTCTGCGCTCCAACAGTTGTCACGTTATTGGGTTGCCGACATATCGTTTACACTGACCATGCTGACTCATTTTTTGGAAGACACAGAATCGTACGTTGATGATCTGTGTTCACTTGCGAGCATGTCGGGTGCAAAACCTCTACAAAGCACACCTGGTGAAGAAGAACAGACGCCTGATGAGGCAATGGCTAAAGTGATTTCTTTTATCAAGTAAGTGAAGATCGATCAGCTGAAGAATATTCAATATACTCTCTTTTATAAAGGGTGATACAGGTAAAATGAATGGGTTAAAGATAATGTTAAGTAATTAATTGAAAAATCTGTTTTTCTCATGAAAGTACCTTACATAAAGAAATATGATTAAGAAGTATAACCCTCCAGAATAACTTGCCTTATCCAAATCTCTAATAACAAAATTCATCATTGCTTGAAACACATAGTATGAAAATACATTATTATTATGAAAAAATAATTTAAATAAAAAAAACGTTTTTATAAATATATAGTATACTTGTGATAATCTGGTACTTTTTAATCCAGCATGTCCAATAATCTAAAAAAATGATGAATAAAGATGACTTTGAAGCCAGTGACGGGTGGCTCAATAAATTTAAGAATTCTATGGAATTCGTTTTGTGTCTTTCTGGTGAACAATTACTACGTGAAGTTAATCCATTCATAAAGAAACAGTAAATAAATGAAGTTTACAATGCGGACGAAAGCAGTTTATTTTGGCGGATGCTTCTACAAAAAACTTCAGTTCATATGTACTGTATACCGTAATGTACACAAAGAAGTTTAATGTTTTTTCACTGTAACTTTAATAAGAGTTTTTCAGTTTATTTTGGTGTTTTTTTAAATAATAATTCCATTTTATACTAAGTTATTAAAATAGAAGTCCATGTATTATACTGTAATTACTATTTATAAATTTTCATACTGTCATTTTTCTTCCTTTCCAAGAATCCGTTTTTTTCCATTAATCCGACAATAGTGAAGTCCGATTACAGTGAGTCTACTGTACTTTAGATTACTTAGTAATAATGCCACAGTAATTGGTTTGGGTGATTGAATATGTTGAGTTTTCAAATCTTGCAATTCACATTAGACTGTACATTGAATAATTGTTTCCATCCATGAATTTCAAATCCAAAAATAGGTTAATGCTGTCATAGTGTAAAAACATGGTTTGTACGAATTTGGATTTTTTTTGTAAAAATTATTTGACTGAATCTTCATGTATTTATTTAAAGAAAATAGGTTAATTTATAAGCTGGAAATATAATAAAAATCTATTATATGCCAATGCTGTTTAAATTAAAAGACATAAAAATATCATAGGTCGACTTCTAGTTAGTGGTTTGTCTATGGAGCAGTTAAACTCTTAATTCACTTGTAGACCAAAATAAGTATTGAAATTTAGATATTCTTTTATTATCATAAGTGTGGAAAGTTATTTCTGTAGCTTATGTTTCATTTTGGCTTTTGATAATTAAGATGATACAATTAAGTCATAAATAAATACATACAAAAAATAACCTCTTTGTGACTAAAATTAACTAATAACTTGATATATGAAAAGAATTTAGAAATTACTTAACTCTGATGTAGGTCTGTATTTCAATAACATTGTTACCGTCTTCAGATTGTATTAGTAAGTACAAAATGTAAATACTAATGCAAAGTGTGTTTTTTTTAGAGTGTTCAATACAGTGACAAAAGGTTTAGGCCAGCAAATGAGTCCCTCGTTGAGCCCGGCCATTACGTGGACATTCCTTAACGACTGTCTGGGCAAGTGGTTAACTATTGTGTATCGGTCTCTCAAGTGCCGCTTGGATCAGGAACTAATTGTTACAGGTTAGTATAAAAATTTATATAAATAAATGTAGTTGATCTTAATTATAATGAACTTACTAGGCAAAGACATCGTCTGTTGTAATGAAAATTCGTTATATCTAAACTCATTCAATTATATATATAACACCATATTTTGTGTTCACAAATCCAAAAATCAATCGTCAAGTACAAAAAGTTATTTAGAAAATCTGGCTTATAAAGGACCAAATGTTTACTGAATAATACTTTTTTTTTAATCTAGTGAATGTAAATAACTGGAGGATCATTAATGAATGTTTTTTTTTATAAAACATAAAGTATATTCAATCAAAATCTTATTAAGAAGTAAACATATCTTGAATATTTCCCCCTGAGTCCTTAGAAGAGTGATGGATAGTAGTCAGCATCCGGTACAGTTAGCTGTACAGCTAAACTTAATGCTTGAATGTACACAAAGTTTACATACACCAATATTCTATTTACAGTGTTCACTTCCTGAGATTTTGATGTTTACACAAAAGAGCATTGATTCAGTAATAGCGTGATATGTCCAAAGTCTGTGATTTAGTGGGGTTCTTGGATGTTATCTGGTGTTTAGCAGTTCTAGGTTTATACTTGTAATATACACCTCTGTTGTTCTCACTGGCGGAGGTACAACACAAGGTTTGGATGATTCTGTCACCTTACATTCATATGAGAAACAGAATTGTAAAGGATGTTCGGTTAGTATACCAGAAATGTCCTAACATTGTCCGCTGGTAGGAGTATATGTTGCGATAGCAAAAAAGGGGTAAATATTACTGCTCTAATTAGAAGAGAAGTTTCAAGAGAGTGATTTACCATTTCAGAGTTATAGGAGATGTAGAAAATCCAAAGTTTTCAGATGGTAATTGTATCTGTTGCTAGTGGACTATCACATGATCACAGGTACACACAAAATTACTCGGGCTATGTGTGTAAGAAAGTGATTTCTTAGGCTGGCTTAGGGATATACTAGAATGTGGTTAACAAATCAAAAAAAAATTTTAGTGATTTTATTGAAATCATCTTTGTATGTTGTTTTACCTGGTTGATCATGACCTTCACAGAATCACTCCCATGGTCAGAATAGTTGGCGGTAAAACCCCAGGAATGTTTAAAAATTAAAAAAAAGTGAATACCTTTACTGAACAAACTGTGTAATAAATTTTAGGTATTTTGAAAAATCAGTGGGAAAACAGTTTACATGACTGAAAAGGGTGGTAAAGGTTTAAACAACACACTAAGTATAAAATACAGTCTTAGTGCTGAGTTAAATGGTGACTCGAAATGAGTCAGATAGCTATCAGTATGTGTGACCCACTTCTATCAGTCGTACACAGTAGCAATGTTAACATTCAGATTATAATGATAATCAGAATAGAATGATGTATATTCAGATTATTAAGTCAAAATCGGATGAATCAGAATGTTTCAGATTTAACGTCAAATCTACGTAATTACGTGATCAGGTTAAGAAAGATAGCATGCGTATAATAACTCTTCATAAGGAAGAACATAGGCTTTCATTTGTCAGTGCCTGATCCAACTCATGATTTAAATTTAAATTTCACAATATATTATTCTTACTATATCCGCTGTCATATCTTATACTGTATAGTTGTAATACATCTTAAGTTGCTTGATCTGTGGGTGTAATATAAAAAAAATACTGATGTTTATGTGTAAAGTACAGTGTGCTTGTTCAGCCAGTTTAAGCAACAATGCTTATAGTATTTTAAAAGCGTTCATTGTGTATTGTACAACACATTTAATATTAATAAATTTCCAATACTTATGATGGAATTGCGAATAATGCTTTTTATCATGTGTAAGGGAAAGTCTAGACCACACTTTATTTATTTATTATTCACTTCCAGATTTCCTTCCTATTACATAATAATTATAACAAGGACCTATAAAGGGTATGAATATATGCTGAATATATGCGTACATAGATTGGTCCTTAAATATACATAAATACATAGCAAAATATCTCATTATTGTGATATACATTATATATTTTTGTCTTGCATATACATTATATTATTTTTATTCATTTTTAGTCTGTTCAAAGTGTATATATTCCACTTTGTGCATATATATACTTCACAGTGCACTTCAAAGTGCAGATATATTCCACTTCATTTCTTCTTTAAAGTTGACTTAGATACAGAAAGATTCTTCAAATGATTTGGTAATAAACACTTTTTTTGCATAATATACATAACTTCTTTGACCTATTTTCAATTTTTGAAGAATAAGTATAATACTCTTGTTTTCTAGTAATTGATCTATTCAGTGCAAATTCATTTTTGAGTTCAATATATTCGTAGATTAAGGATTTAAGAACAAATACTTGCTTAATATTAAATGGTCTCTGTGAATCTTGATAAGATATTCCTGTAATATTTAGTAACTTATTTTGGAGTCTTCGTAATAATTCACAAGAAGTTTCATAATTATAAGTATTCATTTTTGCAGTCAGATCTACGAGGTGAGACAATAAAGTAATGAGAGTGATGTGAAAAAAATTTAATGTGTTTAATCATGTGTAGTGTAATCTCCTTCAAAACAGGTCCCTTCTTCTGGCACACACTTACTGCAGCGCTTCTGCCACTGTAGGTAACGTTTCTAGACCTCTTCTTTGGAGTGTCCATTAAGACCCTCATTATAGCTTTTTGGACATTTTCAGTTTGAAAATGATATTCCTTGACAGCGATTTTGAGTCTTGAAAATATGAAAAGGTCACCCAAGCGATGTCTAGTGAATAAGGTGGCTGTGGCAGTACTGTAATGCAGTTTGAGGTTAAAAATTATGTAGACAGTGTATTATAGATGGTGCATTATCGTGATGAATAATCCAGTTATCAGCAGTGTTTGTACGGACATGGATGATTCGTTTTCAATTTTTCATTGTAAAATTGTTTAAGTGTTTGGCCAGGAGGCATCCACTCTGTGTGAACAATGCTCTTAGAATCGAAAAAGCATGCATGCATGCATTTTAATTTTTACTTTGATATGCAAGCCTTTTTGTGTCTGGGTAGTTGATCCCTTTGAACACCATTGTGAACTTTGACATTTTATCTCTGGATTGTACTGGAAAAACCAACTTTCATCACCAGTGAACACAGTTCAATAAATGTGGGTTGATTTGTGCATGTTGTAACAAAACAGCTGCCATATTTTTCCGTGCTATTCGCTGTTGCTCTGTAACATTTTTTGGAACCATTTTCGCACAAATTTTTCTCATGATCATATCTTCAGTTATTATTTGGTGAAAAGTTTCACGATTGTTATTTTTATTCTGTTATTACTTATTCTGTAATTATCATGGATAATCTTCGATCAGATTATACGTTTTCACGCACCCTAACCATGTTGATGTGTGTCCTTGAGATTGATGGTTGTCCACACCCTAACCATGTTGATATCTGTCCTTGAAGTTGATGGTCGTCCACACTCTAACCATGTTGATGTCTCCTTGAGGTTGATGGTCGTCCACACCCTAACCATGTTGATGTCTGTCCTTAAGGTTGATGGTCGTCCACTGCTGTCTTCATCTTCAACATTCATTTTGCCTTCACAAAACATTTTATGCCAACAAAATACTTATGCTCTTGACATAACCTCATTTCAAAAAATACTTCTGAATGAAGGTTACCGTAAGTTGTCGCTGCATTCTCCCCAAACACAAAAAGAAATGGCATATCATTGTGCAATATTTTGCTATTCCATTTCTGTGACGAGAGATGGAAACACATGCTCACTTATTATAGCACAACTCAAGGGGTTGCGCAGCTGCAGGGTTTACCACGTCTTGCTAAAAAAAATCGGTCTCATTACTTAATTATCAAACTTTGTAGTCCGTTATATTATAAGGCTTATATATGCTTAAAGGCAGTATTATTTTAGAATAATAAATAAGAAGAGTATTACATTTTGCAGGTAATGAATGCGCCTGGTTACTTCTGGCTTTGCTTCAGAATAAAACTAGCCCAAGTCATGAGCAGTTGTATTTACTCTTGGACTTTGAGGTGACCCATGCGGATCAGCTGACTGACTTAGCTCTCGCATCAATGCTACAACTGATCGCTAAGGTAAATCCATTAAAATTTCTTTAATACAGTTGCTGTTTAATGTCAGTCACCGATTAATGTCTGGATCTTTAGCTCGATTACAAAATTGCTGAACAAACCGAAAATATTCTGTAATTATAAATTCTGTGCATCTAACATTTTAAATTTCATTACTGTTTTTACTTTTCTCTGCAGAAAGTATTTGCATGTGAATACTTTGTCTTTGAAATAGTTTTTTTAGATATAGATGTGCAGTTTACAGCATTGTGTTTCTCTTGAAATTGTGCACTTAATTCATGTATTATATTTGTTATGACTACAGTCCAATTTTTTTAAAGTTACGTTTAAATAGCAGATCAAATTTTTTAATTTGTCTTAAAATAAAATTTTGTAATCAAGTAGGTTCCACACATACATCCTTCTACAAATTCCATTTCAAAAATATGCCCTTTTCAGAATTTACCTAACCATGTAGTTAACAATATCAGTTAATTTGTATGTTTATTTTATAGACTTTAATTGACAATAATTTTAATAAAATATATGCATTTTAATATTGATGCACCTAATGAAAAGAGCACTTTGAATGGTTTAGCAGTACTGTACAACATTGTTAGTTTCTATGATTGTGGTTTGTAGGTTAACTGACTATCCTTCATTTTTAGTTTGTGGGCTACGAGCAGATAGACACATTACAGATTTATGCATTAAAATCTACATAAATTAACATTGTAAATTGTCAAAATCAATTGATATTAAGAAAATGGATTTGACAGCGTCAGGGTTTATTTTTGTATTTTCAGTATAATGTGAAAGCTGATTGTAATTGTAAAAAAACAAAAAGGTTTCAAAAAGGTCATGTACAAAAATATTTTAGGGAATTGCTTACATTACGACAGCTGTGTGTTGCAATTTTCTCAAATTTTGGCACAGTTACTTTAGTTATGAATTTTCATGTATGGCCAAAATTTGATGAAATGTTTCACAGAAACAAAGCTGATTTAGTGTTTTCCCATAGTATCTGAACCAAATTTTTTTGCAAAGTAATATTGAGAAAACTTGTAAGACGTTTTTGTACCGTTTATTAATCATCTGAATTCATAATTGTTTATTTTTGTACAGTTTTCTTTATCGTATTATTTGTTTTTTGGATGACTGTTGAAATCTTGCATGTTTATTAGTGGTCTTATGTTAACAGGTGGTTAAAGAACTCAGTGCAAACTTGCCACTAGAGTTAGTGCAACGCCTTCTAGAACCTGGATCTGTGTTGTTACAGCTGCGATTCTCATTTTGTAGAACAGTTCATGAAGGCGTTGTCTCTGTCTATCATAGCTTGCTCAGCCTTAAGAACATACCTTTGCTAAAGGAAGCTTACAGGTTAGTTTAGCCCAATAGTAAAATATTATTTTTAGATGTGCAAATAACCTTAGGGTGCACTGGCCTAGGACCTTTAGGAATGTTTCTCTTATGTTGCATTATATTGTGAGTGGCTGTGGCCATTTCTGCATCAACTGAACTGCTAAATCCCATGAACACTTGCAAGTCCACTGTGAATGGACAAGTAAGGCATTGTGTGTTTAAACGGATTTGTTTTGTCTGTAAAGTGCTGGAACTTTCAGGCAAACTAAAATAACAATATCTGCGTACTTTATTGCCTTCACAAACATAAATTTTTATTGTGCTATTTCTGTAGTGTTCTAAAGAAGCTCATTGATTTAATGAGCAGAAGATAATGCAAACTACTTGGGAGTGGTGTTTGAAGGGATGTGTTATTGTGTTCTACTGCCTACTGTAGCTTAATAATGAATCAGTGCCCTGACTTGTAAATCACTTATTGAGAGTGTCATTAAAATTTGTATTTTTAATAAAATTTGTTACCATGCTAATGTTTGCAGTTTTAATTCAATTTGATTCAAACAGGGCACAAAAATCGATTTTGCTAATAGCTAAAATCATGTTCGATAATCTGTAAATTCATTCAACAATTTCAGAATGGTAGCCATTTGAAATATTTAAACATTTATAATTTTTTATCTTAAATGTTACTGAAAATCTAATTTCATGATCATAATAAGTATTAATAACTCTATAAATTAGCTTTTTGAATTTTCAAAATTGAATGAAATTAAGAAATTTAATTTAACATATGTTTAGTCTGATAAAAAAATTCAAAAAGACTAAAAAAAAAATGGTAAATATGCAGTGTAAGTTGTTTTTGATTTTTCAGTAATTTTTTTTTGCTAAAGCGCTTTATTACATGCTTGAAAGCAGTAATCCAAAATATAAAAGCATAGAAAGTATGATAAATACATTAGAAATGATGTGCATAACCACAAAATTGTTACCGTGCAAAAGTACCTAATGTGTTTTTGATTGTTAAAACAATAAAAAAGCCTATATTAAAAAAAGAAAAGAAAAAATACTCAATATCTTAACTGACACTGTTCGCTGGATGGTGAACTTAACTAACATGGTTGTTGGGTGATAAAAATACCTATATTTTCTTTTAAAAAAATACTCAATAACCTAAGTACACAGTTGTTGGGTGAAAAACCTAGTTAATTAAACTAGTTACATGTAACATGTTTTTGATAGCTAAAACAATAAAGAAACATTTATTAAAAAAAAGATATAACTGATATGGTTGTTGGGTGGTAAGTCTATCACAAAAAAAGGCAAATCGCATTATTCACTAATAATTGACACCATTGTAACAATGTTTTGGACAAGAACAAAAAAAAAAAAAAACAAAAACAATAATTTTTAACATTTAGTAATGGCTATCAGAATGTGTAACGCATGTGAGCAGTAAGTACAGTAAATAATAAAACGTGCATGACTGGTAAATCTGTGTATGAAATTTAATATGTTTAATGTAATTTAAACAGCAAAGATGTCACAATATTGTTCTGTAAAATATGGCCTACAATTGTAAGTAATATTTAAAAAAAATATGTGTTATGTGTTATTTAAAAAAAAAAACCTCAGGTGAATATGTGTTAGTTAGATAATAAGGTATAAGATATAACAAAAAATGTTAAAAAAATCACTGTTTGAAACCTACACTGCATAAATACCAAACAAAATTACTTCCAGAAAATTGAAAATTGCTTTGACCTCTTGCGTGAAATAGCTGTGTCATGATTATTTAGCTTTCAGTGATTTTACTTGTTTGGTCCTATGCACAGAATTTGTCTTTTTTAACAATATTGTTTTCTTTTGCGTAGATTGATCCTGAGTGATTTGGAAACTGCCTATAGAATACTGATCCCTAGTTTAGAGTCTCTCTGTGGACCTTCCGACTGTACTTTCAACACTACTTATGATTCTACTCAAGTAGAATATGTAATTCTACTGCATTTCAAAGCTCTGTCTGATATAGGTAATGTTTAAACGTTTATATTAATACTACTTCTTATTCCAGGAGATTTTAAAAAGATTTTAAAATGAAAAGTAGGTGATACTTCTGCTTTTCCTGTGAATTCACATGTTGGTCCAGTTTTTGTTTTATACATTAATTGGAGAATACATTTACATTTATAAGTACCCTCTAAGTGCTAACGTAACTGTTCACAAAAACGCGGTATGAGTTTTATCATATTAGATTACATATGCTGAACACATTTTTAGTGTAGGAATTCTGTACATTGAAATAGATAAACTGTGGTTTATTATTGTACTGTTGTTTAACTTATGTTGTTGTAGTAACCTGTTTTCTCGTTAAAATATTTGTTATTATGTTTTAGTTTGTTGAAATCATTATTGCTTTTTTTATCCTTACTATAAGTTATATATCAATAACGTATATATCAAGATATATCAAATATCTTTTGACTAGTGTTAAAATTTTCAGAAACACTAGTAGAAAAAATTGAAGGAATCTGGACATTTTGTTTTGGTATTTAATAATAATAATAATAATAATAAAAATAACAAAAAATGCCATTATTAATTAGCCTTTACGGACTTCTTAGTATTTTTAAGTTAATATTATTAGAGTATTATTGTTATAGAAAACTAAATTTATTTTTTCTCCATCTGTGAATTTATTATGTTTATTTTATGACATGTTTTGGGATTACAATCCCTGTCTTCATTTGCTTCGCTCCTAGAAGGTCATTAGTACATTAAAATTTAAACGAAGCACTACACAACATGTATAAAAGATTACATAACAAATACATTAAGTAATGCTGAGTGAGCACTGCGGGATCCCTGAATTGATTGGTTCTACAGAGCCACAAGTAATGTTCTATCACGAGGCTTATCATCACACTCAATCCTTATTGCTATGATCTTATTACGTTTGATCTGAAATTCAGTTGGTCATTTTATAAGTGATGTGGACCTTCAAATTCCTCAACAGCATCAATGAATCTTCTCTTGTTGCGTATGTGTAGGGCCTCCAAGTTATCCAAAAAATCAGAATAACCATTATCATTCTTGATGGCATCATTCAAGGTTGTGTTAGTTCCCCTGCTTCTCAGCAGATGTTCTTTGAACCTCAACCAAATACCTTTATCCATTTGATCTACGTAAAAATTGTTGTGGTTGTTACACTAATTTCATATATTCTGATATTTGTTTATGCATTTCTCTTGGTCTTTGGCCCTATTAACTTACAGAAATTGTTCGTAGTGTAACATTTTAATGAGGTGAGGAAATTTTAATGTAATAACGACTTCCTAGGAGTGAAACATCTGAAGATGGAATTGTAATCCTGAGACACGTCATAAGACACAAGTAATTAATTCATGGATGCAGAAAAAAAGATTAAATTTTCGTCAGTATCAGTGACTTGGATGCATTAGAATATGAATTTAATATTATTATTATTATGAAATTTATGTATGTTACAGCCAATGCCAGCAACTCCTTGATAGGAATGTGGGTACTACAGCCTTCCATCCTGGAACTGTTAGCTGTAAAGTTAGCCAGACAGTCGGCCAAGCATCTTACACCGATGTGTTACTACGCATTGCTCTACCTTCTCTACTCCCACTGCTCAAGGTAATATAACTTACATACATTGTCCTCTGTTGCAAGAAGAATATTTTGATCAATGTCCAACCAATCATCAGTTACATTTGCTGATGTCAGGTGATATTTTCTCGAATTCGTTTGTAACTTCATTGTACTTGGTTGGGTGTTGATTGATGTTCTACTCGGATTGCATAAATAATTATGGTAGTGTATTACTTGACAAAGCGAAGTGTTGAACTGGCATGATACGGAACTATATTTTATAAACATTCACAGATCACTTGGGGTATGGTCATATTATGTTTATAATAGATCTATACAAACAGTGTATAATCTGTTAGTAATGTAATGTATTTGTACACATCTACGTGATGTGTTGAATGCACTGTATAAATAAATCTACAGTGCTGCACTTCACAGGTTAACAGTTGGCTTTTTGAGCATCACTACAAATTGACAGTGCGGCACTCACAGGTCAACAATTGGCTTTATTGAGCATCACAATAAATCTACAGTGCTGTACTCACTTACAGGTTAACAGTTGGCTTTATTGAGCCTCACAACAAATTGACAGTGCTGCACTCATTGGTCAACAGTTGGCTTTATTGAGCATCACAATAAATCTACAGTGCTGTACTCACTTACAGGTTAACAGTTGGCTTTATTGAGCATCACAACAAATTGACAGTGCTGCACTCACAGGTCAACAGTTGGCTTTATTGAGCATCACAATAAATCTACAGTGCTGTACTCACTTACAGGTTAACTGTTTGCTTTGTTGAGCATCACAACAAATTGACAGTGCTGCACTCACAGGTCAACAGTTGGCTTTATTGAGCACCACAACAAATTGACAGTGCTGCACTCACAGGTCAACATTAGCTTTGTCAATTAATACTCATAACTTAACAACTGGACAGAACTCAACAACTGCATAGTATATGTGATTGGCACTGTTTTTCTGTTCTGGTTTGATATTTGTTGGGCGTTGTATTTGTACAGAGCTCGGAATTAAATTTTGCTTGTTTGGATTTATTGATCCTTATAAATGACATACTGATCGATAAAATTTCACAGTTACACAATTTATGCAGAATTTAACACTATTTATGGTATGAAAACAGATTGAAACAAAATGTAAGATAAGAAAATATTGTTATATTACTTTTTGGAAATTCTCTTGCACACATCTGTGAAACAGCTGCGTGTTATGATTATTTATACTAATTTAAGAATCGTGTTCTATACTAACCCAATCTAACTTATCTTGAATTATAATACTTTATATTTTTGACACCGCAAACATTAAAGAAAGTTTGTGCAATGTTCTGCACCATTTACACTTGAGCTAAAGCAACTTTATTTTAAATTAAAACTAGGTGATAATAGCCTCAAATGTGTGTGTGTGTGTGTGTGTGTGTGTGTGTGTGTGTGTGTGTGTGTGTGTGTGCGTGTGTGTGTGTGTGTGTATGTGTGTATAAATAAAATTAAAACTGTGTGTTGCAGGCACAACCACTTCATCAACAGCAGTAACCTGTTAGGAAGTATTCATGGCCGTCCTGCTGTACACAGCTTGCTGGGTTTGCCTTTGAACTGTGAAATATCTCAACAGTCACCCACCAGCGGCAACTTGACTATAATACTCAATTTGCTTTCTGATATACTTGTAGTGGTAAGTTACATACTATAATTATATATACGGTTTTTGCAGGATATATGTGTTCTTCAATCCTTTTTTTTGCTGTCCCTATTGGTGGTTCAGTTGATACCACATTAACTTGAATATTGATTTTGATTTCAGGAGATGAGCGAAGAATGCAAGCTGCTACTACTGTCTTGGAGTTATGAACTGCTCGGGCAAGCTAAGAGTTACCTTACTAAACTGGTCACAACAGCGGAAATGTGTCAGTTAGTCAAAGCTTTCTGTCAAACTGCCACTTGTGTGTCGACCAAAGTGATATTGGGAGTGTGTGACAACTTGGACCAGCTGCTGATGTCGCCCTACACTTTATGTTGGAATGTGAGTAATACTACCCTGTCCATTGCGTTTGAAAACACCTGTGAATCAATAAATGAACAAATAAGAATGTTGGGAACATATTATATTGCTAGGCTAGACTCCAGTCCATCAACGCTCTTGATAAAGCTGTTATAAAATGTATAAGAAATGTATATGTGTTACTTAATTAGATAACCAAGTATATCTTTGTATTAAATGATTGTTATATGAGGGTATAGACTGTTTTGATCTGATGAGTTCCCCAACTGCTGCTGCGGTTGTGTCATTGACCTTGCTATTTTTTCATACTAGTCTGAGAACAGCGAGCCACTACAGTTGTTTACTATTCATTTGTGCAACTTTAAAATGAGTGACAAAATTAACAATCACGCTAAGTGTGAGATTTGAAGTGTAAATACTTTTTGTCATCAACCTCTATATTTTCCTGGGTTTAGGCCATTATAAAGATAATTTTTTGTCAAATTTTTAAGTATTGGTCACATCATTTATGAGTAAGAGATGTATTTCCAAGGGACAGATAAACAAATAGATATCAGAATTCGTAATAGTCCTAGGTTTTTCCTACAGATCCTTAAAAAGAAAAACATTTTGTTTAGTTACTATTGCTGAAACTTTAATGCAACAGTATATTTTACTTACTTAGTCTACATGTTTGGGTTTTTGTAAAAACATTTTAATGTACTTAGTTTTTGCAGAGTGAATTATTGAAAGGTGTCTTGGAAGTTTGTGCACTCCATTTAAACTCTACACATGCAGATGTAGTCGATAGATATTCTGTTCTACTGCAGCGACTGCCATGGACTCTAGTTATACCTAACCTTCCAGTTGCTGCAACAGTAAGTCTTTTGATTAATTTATGTACCCTATTTCATCAATTCTAAAACACACTGTATTTTACAGACAATTTTTAAGGTACATTACAAAGTTGCAAAAATTAAAAAAAAAAAAACTATCCTACTGTACTTACTTGAAAATCCATGATCAAACATTTACTAAACTAAACCTCGGGATTATGATACATAGTACTAGGTAGTTAATAATGTTATATTGGTAGTGAAACTACATATTTTAATACCAGTAATATCTCTATAACTGGTGAATTAATTTCACCATTTTCAGAGTTGAAGTTTCATCACTATTTGAACAATCATTATCAGGATTTTCCCATAAAACATCGCCTTTTTATAGTATCCAATATACAATATGTTTTGAATGTTAACTGCACTAAATCCACTGATATTTTATTCCATGCTGTTGAAACCATTCTAAACTGTTGCTGCAGGTGTTTTCTTAATCTTGCCAGATGGTGTGTAAGTAAGCTTTCAGTGATTAACCACACCTCATGTTCTTGCTGCACATAGTCTTTGAAAGGTTTATTTACTGAAATATCAAGTGTTGAGTCTGGCTAGTCATTCCACTTGGAATCACTACCAAATCACATTTTTTAGTTTTCAGATTATTTTTTATTCCTTCAGTTGTATAGTCTTTAAATGCATCAATGATGGTTCCAAAGAGTTCATCGCCTTCCAAATGACATTGACCCAGACGTTCATTATACCTGTTGTCATCTGTGTGTGTGTGTGTGTGTGTGTGTGTGTGTGTGTGTGTGTGTGTGTGTGTGTGTGTGTGTGTGTGTGTGTGTGTGTGTGTGTGTGTGTGTGTGTGTGTGTATAATAATATTTTTAGGAAAGATATCATTTTTTTGGAATAGTTTTCTTGTTAAGAATTAATTATATAAGGAGACAATTTATGACCATCACCTCTTATGCATGGCCTAACTGTTATGACTGTGTTAACTGTGCTCTTCATATCAAGTAGTTTTTATTTTAATTTTTCTAGCATTCTTAGAATTCACTGTATAATTTCATGGCATATCAAAAGGAATAGGTGTTTCATCGTTAAATGCATAGTTGCATATCTTATGGCATTCCATAATAAGACAGTGGAAGCTCGAAAGTTTTACTTCAAAATAAACTGGGAATTTTGACTAATGGAAGTTTGATGCCATAGAGATAGACATTGATGATGCACAAACCTGTAACACCAACCTCTTGCATTCTTAAATAAATTTATCGCATAACATGTTAATGCTTCCATTGCTTTCAGATGCATCATTTGATGCGTTACTGGTAGATATTTATTTCTAGCATCAGTCACAAATTGTAGGATGGTTTCTTCAATTGCTGGATTGCATCCTTTTTTAGGTTTCGTAAAACAGTTTAATGGAGCTTTATATTCAAAAATTAACTTTCTACCCTTACACCACCTGTGAATATTTACTTCATTTATTATAAATTCACATTCTGCACTATGTTTCCATTTTGTTCAGCGAATAAAATAACTTATGGTTTCATTACTGCATCATTATGCATTCTCTTTGAAGACATTTTGTATACAATATTTTTTTAATTAAGTTCTCACCAAATAACACAAGTTTCAATAAAAACACTTGTTACAACACAAGATTGAAATAAAAACACTTCTTACTCACTGGTAATTGGAAACAAAGTGACATAATTGTAGGGAGGAGCTATCATAGCAAATGACATTACAGCTGTGCCCTTTGTACTGTTGTTCAGTTAACAAAGGTTCTATTTCTTGGAATATGAAAATAGAAATATTTTTGGATTACCTAATACCCTTTTGTCATCAAATGTAAGATACCATCTATTCTAAGATATACCTTGTTTTTTTTTAAGTATCAGAATAGAAAAAAAATATGTGTCTTAAAATCAAAGTAATACAGTATTATTATTTACTTGTAAAGAAAGAAAAAATTGGCGTATAAACAATGAAAAGTAGAACATTATGTTTGGATTCAGAATTAATTTGCATTAAACTTAAAAAAAATGTCGGAGCTGTTTTAAAAAGCTTTTTTTGTTTTGTTGATATAGTTAACCTTGAAGTAGAATGCAGATATCAACACAAGTCAAAGTAAAAAAAAAACTAATAAAAAAAGTAAAGTACAAAATAAAGTTTTCGAAGGCCGTAAAAAAATAGATTATTTACACATTAATAAATTATGAAATTATGCACATTCTGTGACTAAGTATATTCTATATTGTAAAGTAAATATAGTGTACAGTTTTGTATAATTTTTTCTAAGTTTTAATAACTTGTTAATTGGTAAAAAAATAGTAATAAGCATTGTACTATTGTGGGATGAACATGATTTTGTTCCATTTTGTAACCCTACTTTAAAAATTTGGGCAAACTCACTTTAGCCAGAAGGTACTCTTAACTGACCGATGATCAGCTTACCAAGGATAAGAAATAACAAGAACTCCACAGTAAGGAAGATTTAGTTAATTTATAAATTAAAAGGCTCTACAAATTGTGATAATAAATTAATTAATTAGAATTATATTTAACATTGCAAACAAAACCTGTATATGTGTATTAATTTCAATTTAAATCATTCTAAAGAAAAACAGCTTTAAACACTTAAAGCAACGATGTGCTTTTATGGTTATTTGAACACTTATCCTTAAGAAAATACCTTAACTTGCGTGTCTTATTTGAGCCCTCTAGATCCTTCATAAAGAAATGGTAACATAAAAACACAGTTACACATGAAATTCAATGCACCACACAAGTTAATTTTGTTACATTATCCATTTATAAACTTAGTCACTACAGATTCAAGCACCACTTTACGAAATAATGTTCTATTTGATGCCTATAAAACAAAACACAATCTCAGTGTATAACCACATCTTTTTTATAACTCTTTAGTTCTTTAGTTGATATTAATTTATAACAAAACTCTTACTTTTTCTTTTGTCTATCCACAGGACTTCTTTCTTTAATTAAACTATTTCTTGCTACATTCTCTTTGCTTCTCTTTCACTACCAAAAAACTTTTCTCGTGCCATTTTCCACTCTCTCTCTTCAGTGGTCTAAAAACCCTTCTTTTACATATTTTATTCATGATTTGGGTCTCTTGTTTATTGATGGACCCTGGACGTCATATTTTTTTGCTTATCTCCATATCCGGTGTTATTAACCTTCCATCTGTAGTTCTAATGTATCTATGTACTCCTTATACTGCCTTCCATATGTTGTAAATGTACAATCATACTTATTAAAGGGTTAAATTTAATTTGTTGAATTTTTTAAGAATTTTAATTTTCTCTTATGAACACCAGACATTTTCAAGCAGAGATGAAAAAGTGTGTAAGTGAGACTACACTAACTGTAATATGTATACACACTACATACATTGCACTACTAGAGGGATGTAAATGAGAGGCATTAGTTATTAAATTAGTGACTGTTTATTTTGTTCTGCAGAGTCCACTGTGGAAGTTAATGATTTCTCAGCGAGTACACATGACCAGAGGCACCAACGGAGAAATGCAGGCTCATCATTTCAAACAGTTTATGGGCTATGTACTGCAGGGAGTTAATGAGAAGTAATTGGAAATTATTAAATTTGAGTTAGGCCAGTGAATGAATTTATTTAATTAATGTATTTTATTAATATTATAATTAATATAAAAAAAGAACAAATAACTAAAAAAAATATATTTTCTGTTAAATTAAACCAGGGGTTCTCAAAGGGGTCCAGGTGGACCCATTTTAGGTCTATTGAACTTTGAAGGGGATCAATTGAATTCGGGGGAGTGTATTGGGAGGAGGTGGTCGATGAAATAAATTCAATTTTTAACCCTTTAATAAAAAATGAAAATAAAAAAATCATTTTTTTAAATTTGCGAATATCTGCAAATATTTGCTTTTGTTTCTGCAAGTATTGCTTTTGTTGTTGCTTAACTCTGTCTGCTCTACATGAAACATACAATTCTTTCAAAAGAACTGAAAGTGGATATCATCGTTTGTTACAAGGATTTAGAAAATTTAAATGTTCCGTTTTGGATTATAAAACCATTTGAAAGCGATGTAGCCAATATTGATTTCTCCCTACAAGAAGAACTGATTGACCTTAAAGGGAATTTGGAACTGAAAATCCACTTTCAAACTAGTTGATAAGCCGAATTTCGAAGTTGCAAAAACATTTGTACAAAATATCTCAGATTAACAAGTATCAGTGAACCACCATTGTTAGTATTTCCTAGTTCTTTTTTGGTTGAGGCAGGTTTCAGCTATGTAAATAATTTATTGCTAAAGACGAGAAATCTATTCAAGATATCAGAACATGGTGATTTACAATTAAGATATTAACAAATATTAACAAATATTTCCCCGGTTATAAGTAAGATAATGTAATTGAAGGACATCAACTGCAACAATCTCATTACAATTTTATGTATTTATGTGATTTACATCATTTATGTGATTATATTTTATTTAAATTTCTGCTTCTATAAACATAATTATATCTTTAATGTATATCTAATAGTACAAAATACAAATTATTAAAAACAAAATTTTATTACTGAATTTCTCCTAATAAAAGCTTCATTTACGGTGATATTTGTGCAACACATTGTAAACATATGGGGGTCTACAGAATTAAAAAAAAATCTAGGGAGTCAAAGCAGAAAAAAAGTTGAGAACCTCTGAATTAAACAATACCTATGTACGTAACAAAGAAAGTACCAGTATTTAATTTCAGATGAACAGCATCTGATAATTATAAAATATATAAATGAAAGAGTTGAAAATTGTAACAAATTTCTTGGAACAAATTAGTATGAGGAAAGTTTTATTTCAGGTCAGATTTGGGTTGGTTGTGTGATGCCTTCAGCGGCTCTTGGTCTGTGTGCGAATCAAAGACGGATTCAAATCTTGGGGAACTGGCTCTGGCTTCTTCTAATGTTCTGCTGTTCTGGGCAGTCTGGGAGTGTGCTCAAGTTTGCGTAGCTTGTAGATTGCGCACACCTCTGGGAAAACCTTTGGATACATTTATGACATTTGAAGGTAATTATAAAAAGCAGTTTAGTATGAATTGGACTAGGACAGTGACAGTTAACTGAATAGATTTCTATAACATCCCTATTATCCTTGCTTATGGATGTTTATTTATTTGAAATATACACTATATGTGCATGTATTCTGGTTTACAGAAACAAACAATGTACAACTTGCTTTAAATACAGTGCAGTTGTACCTTCACATTCACAGCGTTTATGTTTCAGAAATCTATGTGAATAACGAAACTTAAAATTTTAATGAACTGTGGTTATGTTATACGTAAAATACAGCAAATAACTACAGTAGAACCTCTTTTAACTGAAACAAAGGCGGAGATGGTTTCGGATAACCAAAATTTAAAATAATTAATTTGCCAATTTTTATAGTATTAGATAAATAAATTTAGGAATGTTTGATTTATCCAAAGTGTTTTACCACTTTCTTCAGCAGTTCAGCAGGTTTAGTTTCTTCTGACTGTTCCATCAAATATAATGCAACCTAAAAATAATAAAACTATAAAACACGAACATACAACATAATCGAAAATCAGTTTAAATCTGTGAGTTATCAATTTAAATCAAATAGCCTATATCTAAATTGTTGCTCTACCTCTAGGGCATTGAAGATTATGTTCATTGTTTTCAAGGTACATTCTCATCTTTGTCTAAAATGTAGGCATTCATAAAATAGACGTCAAGTTGTACTGCTTCTGTCTCTTAATTAGTTTATTTTTTTTATATGGACACAAAGGGCTCTGCTCAACGTGGCTAAAGCACTGGTCAATCTGCTGCGTCTTTAAACTGTACATCTCAAGGTTGTGGGTTCAAGAAGCAGTTACTGTTGTTGCTTTATCTATACTTAACACTGATCCCTCATCCTTATTAGTCTAACTGTCATCAAGTATGTATATATATATATATATATATATATATATATATATATATATATATAAATATTATTATATTATATGTATATATAATAATTATATAAATAAATAATAAATAATAATAATAATAATATATATATATATATATATATATATATATAATATTATTATATTTATATATATTATATATATATATATATATATATATATATATATATATATATATATATATATATATATATATATATTATATTATAATTATATATATTATATATAATTAATTATTATATTAATTATATATATAATTAATTATATATATATATATTATATTTATAATATATTTGTATTGCACTGTTACTTTGTTTCACTCTTTAGGTTTTTGTTGTTTCTTATTTTTATTGTTAAGTATTTTCAGTTATTCTTATCTACTGTTGTTTAATACCTTAAGGGAATTTACGAACTTTAACCTTTGATTAATCAGAGTATGCTAATGATCCAAATGGTCTTTAATTTTTTAAAAAATATAAAATAATTTGTTATGGATTAACATAAAATGAATATGACATGTATAAATGGATAATTTTCTTTTGTATATTAATTATGTATTAAATAGTGCTGTACCAACAGTTCTACAAATTTGTAGTTAAGAAAAATGGAATAATTTTGTGTAGGGGCAGTGAAAGGATTGGCAAGAGAAACAGTGCAGAAACCTTCGATGACAGATGGTGTCGTTGGGTACGATGTGCGAAGAGTACGTTTATTGTTGGAGTTTATAGAACAACTGGAGAAAGTTATGTACAACGCAGCCGATGGTACTGCCACCGCTTTGCTTTCCCCGCCTAAGGTACATACTCTAATGTTGTTTATTATAACAATTGACTCTCTGGATTACTTTTATAATGCTTCTTTATGCTTTACTCATCTTGGTACGACCAGATTGTAAACTATGTAATAAGCATTGATCCTCACGTTTAGAACATGTTTTTAGGAGGTTATTAAAATGTTGTGTATACGAGGTGTGTTCAGAAAGTAATGAAAATTTTAGTTTTTTGAACAAAATATTTATTTATTTTTCTACATTGATGTTTTTGCCTTCAAAATAGTCCCATAGGAGATTATGCACTTGTGCCAGCGCTTCTTCCAATCCTCAAAACACTTCTCAAACTCAATCTTTGAGATAGCCTTTAGTTCTTTAAGCGATGTGCTTTTAATGTCATCTACAGCTGTAAAACTACGGCCCTTTAAGGTTCTCTTTATTTTTGGAAATAGGAAAAAGTTGCAAGGAGCCATGTCTGGCGAATATGGAGGCTGGGGCATCATTACAGTACTGTTTTTGGCGAAAAATTCACGAACAAGCAATGAAGTGTGAGCTGGTGCATTATAGTGGTGCAAAAGCCATGAACTGTTTTTCCACAGATCCAGGCATTTTTTTTCGGATTGTTTCATGCAAACGACGTTGAACTTGTAGGTATTACTCCTTATTGACCGTTTCACCTGGTGGCAGGAATTCATGATGCACTATGCCATTAATATCGAAGAACACAGTGGGCATAACCTTCATGTTCGACTGCATTTGTTGAGCCTTTTTCTGTCTTGGTGAGCCAGAATGCCTCCACTGGGATGATTGAGCTTTAGTTTTGACGTCATATCTGTAAACCCATGTTTTGCCACCTGTTATAATACGTTTCAGTAATTCTGCATCGTCGTTGACTTCATTTAGTGAATCCTGAGCAACTTCCATTCCATTCGCAGCTGCTTTTATTCAAAATTCAACAATTTTGGAACGAATTTTGCTGCCACGCGTTTCATACACAAAACATTGGAAACAATGTCATGACATGATCCAGTTGATATGCCAACATCATCAGCGACCTCTCTAATTGTGATTCGGCGATTGTTCATAACCATTCCTTTCACTTTTTCCAAGTTTTTGGGGAAAACTCCATGCTGGGGCGTCCAGGGCATTCGTCATCTTCAACGTCTTCATGACCTTCTTGGAAATGCTTATACCACTCGTAAACTCTTGCTTTACTCATAGCAGACTCACCATAGGCCTTTGTTAACATTTCACATACTTTGTTACACTTTATTCCATTTTTCACGCAAAATTTGATACAAATTCCTTGATCCATTTCTTTTAACAAACGATAATCGCCAAGCTCATAAAAACACGTCTAACCTTAGTGGTTGTTACAGACAAAGTCAACAATGAAAACAGCTGAAAGTTTTATCATACTTCAAGGGCATGTATACCAATATAATAAAAAAAAAAATGTTTGACAATCGGGCTCTCCAAGCCCATGAAATTTAAAAATTCTCGTTACTTTCTGAACACACCTCGTATCCTGAACGAATATCCTCTAGTATTCGTAATTTTAATCTGGTTTATAATTCAAAATTTGAACACAGATTTATTCTGTTAATACCTTGGAACTACTCGTTCCAATACTACAGTGAAATTTGTTCAACTGTTTAAAGAAAGAGGTATTAAAAGAGGTCTTAAAAATATTAACTTATTATTGAAAATCTGATTTGAATATCGTAATTGGTGTTGAAATGTGTTATCAAGTTAGGACTTCAAAAATTCATTGAAAATATAAAATGGACTCGATGGTGACCAGGATTTATATTGGATTTATATTATATTTTTGTTGTAAAACATTTGTATATTAAATGTTCATTTTTCAATGTTATTAAATTCACTGCCATCACGTAAACCATGATTATATTTAATAATTGTAGTATGTTGCACTCTGCCTGCACAAATGGAAGGCAGTTACCAAAAGTTTTAAAAAAACTATGGTAATAACTGAATATTTTTAATCTAATCACAAGGAAAATATTTGTATTATGAATAACTTGTATTTGATAAACTATAGGTCATTTGTATGAATTTAGTCTGGGGCTAACAATATATATATATATATATATATATATATATATATATATATAATAACAACAGGGTCTGCGTATAGACCCTGTAGGATCACGCAAAGCACTCCGACGCATGTCTTACAATATATATATATATATATATATATATATATATATATATATATATATATATATATATATATATAGTTTCTCTTAATTAACGTCCATACTTTATACCAGTTAGACTAATAAGGACAAGGGATCAGCGTTAATGCAAAAGGAAAAGTAACAGGAGTAACTGCGTCATGGACCCACAGCTTTGATGTGTAAAATTCAGAAGTGCATCAGGTTTACTGGTGCCTTAGCCACATTAACCACTTTGCCCTCTGTATATAGAAAAACAAAAGTTACAATTAGTAATCTATTCTCTTTAATCTGGTCCTAAGAAAAATGTAAATTGAAGATATTTATTTTTGAATTTAACCATTAGAACCATACCACAATATTATCACTGCAAATACTTTTATGCTTGTATCACATGTTTTACAGAGCAGTTATTTAACATTCAACTTTGTGTTTGTAGCCAGTACGTAATTTCTTCCATACCAACAAGAGCACCTGTGGTGAGTGGTTGACAAGAAACAGGTTAGCTATAATGGTAGTGTCTCTACACGCAGGCCTAGCAACTTCTGCCGTTAGACATGGCTTCTGCTATCTGCAAGATCTATTGGACTCGGGAAACACTAAAGTAAGCATCACTTTGTACAGAAGTATTGCAAGCAGTTTTTCATATTAAATTTGGATTTTAAAAGTTAGTTTATACAATGCACTCTTGATTATAATAGATAACAGGTACACCTGTCAACAATAAAACAAAATCACATTTAATCAGTATAGACTCTAAATGCAAAAACTTTTGTCTCTGAAAAGAGCAGCTGATGGGGGGTCAAGAGTAAGGGGGAAATTGAAAGGGAATTAGCAGAGGAAGCATTTGTAAATACCTCATTAACAAATTGGGATGCCAACAATCTTGAATCTTCTCAAAATCCTGGACTTTATTACGAGACTAAGGAGTTGGAGAAGATGCGGTAACTAAGCAACTTAGGATTATAGGAAGGAGTCACAAATAGATCTACAAAGGTCATAGTGCAATACCCTGGTCATTATGCATTGAAAAATTCCATAAATTTATTCATTCAGCTCTTTTGTCCCACTGCCGTAACTAAATGAACTAAAACATATTCAACTCCTTCAGCCAATAATTGGGGAGTACAATATACATTATTTTTGTGAACACTAAGAAAACATTTTGGTTTCCTATCTCTCACTAAAAAAATTTTGAGCCGTTGTCAAAAACAAACTGTTTTGAAAATTCAATTCTTAATTTTTAAGTTATTTATTATGATTAAATGACATATATAATAAATAAATAAAAGGTTAAATAAATAAAATAAACAGAAAACAAGAAGTTTAAGTGAACATTTTAAGCACATAAATAAAATTCTAATACTAATTTTTTGTGGATTAATTTTATATGAATAAATTTATTTCATTTAAAATTCCTGTACCTTGTTATGATCATTAAAAGTTCCACATGTTTAAAAAAAAAAATGGACCAATTTAAAAAAAAAATTATAAACTATAGATTTATTTTTGTTGTTTTTTTACATTTGATTTTCTTCAATCATGTTTTAGGGAACAGAATTTGAGAATACAGTGCTTCAAGTCGGCTGGGCTCTGAACAGGCTGAAAGAGTCGGAGGCGATACAAGGCTTATATGTTTGGTGTCGAGACATTGTTGGTGTAAAAATACCTTACTTGAAAGCGCTCTCTGATCATGCTGCGGGCAGGTGAGTTAATCTTGACATTATTTGTCACCTAGAGTGTGCAATATTTTCTTAGTGTTCCTGAAATGCTAACAATTTTTTATGAGAAATGGGGAAAGTATAATTTTGTCTACATACATAAAATAAATTGTGTTATTTAACTAAGATTTGTTATTAAAATATTGTTGAATATATTCAGGATTGTCCCTCTCCTGGCAACATACTCCTGGAAGTGGAATGGATCTTCTGTTATTTATATTTAGCAAATTTTTCTTTGACACCTAAATATCGAGCAACTTTGTCTATTTTCAGTGGTGAGGATTTTCATTATGAGATTCTTAAAGTTGTATCCATTGTAAAGACGTGCGTCAGCATGGTGTGGTGCTCCCCCTACCCTTCAGATGGGTGGCACTGGATACATTTCGAATCAGAATAGAAAGTGTATTTTCTATTTGTTAATTTAGACAAGTGTAAATTTGTTAAGAAAAATTTAACATCTGAACAGACAATAGATTATGCCTGGGAACTGGTTGCCAGTTCAGGGTATCCTCCATTTTTTCCCTTTAAATTCAATGTGGGCCCAGGACATCTGGTTATGAACAGTCATTGTATCCATTTTGATATATTATATGCAGACACATTTACCAAATACATTTTAGAAAATAAACACAATTTGATCTTTCTTGTAAATTAATAAAGGTGATGCACTTATTGCTCTCCTTATTTGCACTGCTGTAAAGTTTGGTAATATTATTGTTTTTAAAATTAATCATTATTATGAATTTTTAGATGTATGGTTTAATAGATACTAACTGTACTTAATAATTTCTTTTTTATATCAGTAAATACTGAAGCATCGGAATTAATTGAACAGCGATTCATGGTTTTAGTACGAAAACCTAAAAACCAACAATTACTGAGAATTGCATTAAACAGTCCTAAGTTTTTCTAGCAAAGGCAGCTGAAGTGAACAGCTGATGAATTTTACCATACCTCTAGGTCATACTATTCTCACTCCTCTACTAGTCACACACACATTCACACTAGATAGCTTGGCTAACTCTAAATTGTAAAGTGACCCGTGCTGGTGGAGTGAGTGACATGAACCCAATATGTATCAAACAGAACTCTAGTAACCTCCCAGTATGTACCTTAGCCTTATTCATGCGTGCAAAGCTCTGTATGGGCAGATCTAATTTCTTTAGCTATTTATGGGTGTTCCCATAAGTAAGAATGTAAAGCAGAATGAGCAGTAGGATATCATAGCACAACAAAAAGGCTGGCCAAATGGAGCAGAATCCCTGTAATAAGGGTCAAGAGAAAGAAAAATGTAAAGGGAATTAAGCAAACACCTCAATAACGAATTGGACAATCATCAATTAGAAGTGGGTGAGCTACTCCCTTGAATCTTCTCTGAATCCTAGACTTTATGAAGAGACTAGGACTGGAGAAGGTCATGTAACTGAGCATCTCAGGATACAGAAAGGGGGAAGCATACATTACATTCTTTCCCTTTGGCTGTTTACAGAATAGAAGCTGCTGCAGAAAGCTATGAGAAAGTGACCAGTGATTTAGCTGATTCTTCGATAGTAACGGAAACAAATTCTTGTAAAAACATTACACTCTCTTTCAAGGCATTTATTGCTAACCAGGTAAGAATACACTTCAAAACTTTTAACTTCTAAAAAAAATCACTTTTTTGAAAATGGAAACTATTTAAGACTCTTGTAGATATGGCTTTTTTTGCCATGTCTTGCAGGTAAAGATATTTTGACACTTTAATTGTAATATATACAGTTTACAGTACATTCTTATATTGAAGTTCACCTTTTTTTACTCTTGCTGTAGAAACTTTTCTGTAACTTTTTGACTTTTTTATGTTATCATTTCGATTATTTTTCAGTCACATTATAAATGTCCAGAACATCTTAATTATGTTTGTCATGTCATCTTTCAGCTGACATTATTTTGAGTTTTATTTGTTCCTTGTTATTAGAGAATTTATACCTGTAGATCACTTTTTGTAAGATCACAGCCGTAATCAGCATTAAAAACTGCATATATTAGCATTTTTAATTTTCAAAATCCATTGAAAGTAAGATTTGTATTTTCAACATACTTTGAAAGTTTAAAATGCTAATATATGCATATTTTAATGCTGATTATGATGGTGAAGTCAGAATTTCAAAAAAGTTAATACAAAGAAAAATAACTTTAGAAATTTGCTTCTATCATGTCATTGATACAGCTGTGTGCTGCTGTTATTGCAATTGTTTTCTAGTCATTGTATAGACTAGCCCATCTTTTCAGGCAAAAAACTTAGAATTTCAAAGTAAATTTAGATTATTACCATGAAAAAATATTGGAATATAGACATGAAGTAATACATGTGATCAAGTCACTCATGCTATGTTAATCAAGTTCCAACATCCTGCTTGTTAATTAACAGTGCTGTTACAGTACCATGCATTGTTAATCTTTAATACAACTCACCTAATAAAAGAAGTTATCCACCAAAGTGATTGTAGTTGTTCAGTGGACTTTTAAATAATTTAATGTCATTATTTTTTGAAAAGCAGTTTTTTACATTAGAGAAGATGACTAACTGTTATTATTGAATATAAACATAACATTTATGGAATAGGAAATATTTTTCAAATTTAAGTTTTTCTTCTGAAACAATAGACACAATTTTCCTTTTTGACAATTTTCTTTGACTTGGAACACTTATTCTTTACAAACTGCTAAGATTTTTAAGACAAAACAAGAAAGATATAAAGTATAAAAGTTTAAATTAACAAGAAAAGTATTACAATGGTAAAACAAAACCAGTAATGTTTATTATTATATTTGATTATGATTTGACAGTTGACAGAATCTTACTTGGCGTTAACTGATTGGTCCGCTCTAACCAAGTGGAAGCAGAGAGAATCTGACCTCTTAGCCAACGTCAATGGTGGGACCACAACACTTCAACCTTTGGTATGGTTGTTTTCTTGAATTTATAAGTTCTTAAATATAATTGGTATGTTTTAATAAAAAATATAGTACAGTAGTGCAGTAATGATTATTTTTGTCATATTGAGAATTTCGTATTTTGAATGTAATAAGCAGTGATGATATTAAGCGACAAATAGGAAAACATTACACACTTGACATTTTATAGCCTCATGTTCTGTGCTGCAAAACATAAATATACCTATTTGTAAAAGAGGCTTTATTTATAAAATATGTTATATAGGTTTTTTTGTACAATAGGTAAATATTTTTGTATACTGTATTACAGTTATAAACAGTACAATATGGTACATACATTTTATATAAAATTATAATAAATTGTATTAAATTTAGCACAGCAAAAGTGTTACTTATATATTTACATTACATTTAACACTTATAGACATCTCATTTTCTCCAAAATCAAAATAACTTTTCTTTCGAACATTGGGCATTTTCAGGCAGAATTAAAAAAGTACATAAATGCGACAACTAACTATAACATGCATATAAACTATATACTAACTGTATGATCGTTAAGCATTGCATACTTTACAAAATAAAGTTAAAAATTAAAACAATGTGAAATAGTGCTGCACTGTATAAATCTATGAATTGGCTAATCAAAAAACTAATGTCTTATCATTTGGCGACATGAAAGAAAGAATAGTGTTGCAGAGCAAAAAAAGTGCACTAAACATATTTTATGCCTGTTACATTACTTTACTTATCGTATAACAGACAGTTACAGACATTGTCAAATATGTTCAAAATTACCAGTAAGCAATAAAGTAGCTGTACTCTAGGGAGGTAATTTGCTTACTAGCCTAAGAAATGTGCTCGTGATTGGTCAATGGTAACAGTGTCCCATTGATCACTAAGCTATTTGTTGTTTTAAATAAATCTGTCAATATGAATATACTGCATATACATTATTTCCCTGCAGGGGGTGCAGACTAGCATCCTCCTATTGAGAGAATGTAGACGTCCCTCGCCATATCCGAGTCTAACACACACTTACACATACAACACTACACTTAAATATTTTAACATTTTACACTCGCACTTACATTTAGGGAGGCGATAATAGTCTCAATATGCTTTTCGACTTAAAATAGAAAACATAATCTTACATTATTTGCCTACTTCTTGGAAAGGTCACTGCGATTCTATTCAAACATAATTATACATATAAAAAAAAATATACTTTTATCTTGATTTAAAACTGCTGCATTTAGATAAAATATTTAATAACATTTTGAACGTAATAAACAGTGAAACCCATTGTATCGATCATAATAACCATCATGTAATAGTTGTGTTAATTTACAAAATGGAATCAATTCTTTGTGATTTGATCAGTACAAGTACTTCAGATTACCCAGTGAATGAAATAAGTGGTGTCTACTGTAAAAGCAAATCGTTCAGTCTTAAATATTATTATTTTTTTTTAATCAGACATTTGCATTCATTTTCTTTTATAGAACAGTACATGAAATTTTTATATGGTAAATCATCTCTTGCTCTCAAGTGCCCAATTTCAAACATGATAACTAAAAGCTAGAATATAGTTAGATGTTTAGGCCTACATTAAAATATTAAAACTTAAACATAAATAAATAAATAAACAGAATCATATGATAAAAACTGACACTGTAAATGGTCAAAACGTAAAACTAAAATTTACTTATGATCAGCAAAAAATACAGTCACAAAATCGAAAAAAGTGCACAATAGTGGACAGATACAAAAGAAATGGGGGATGTTTGCAAGACATAAACAAACAAGGTTAGGGGTTAATTGATTAAGGTAAGGAAACCTGCTGCTGTTCTCTCTTATTTCTAGTCTGGGCTCTTCACGATTCATTTTTGTTCTGTGTAATTAGTGCTAATTTGGCATAAAAAATCAAATTTGATAAGAGCTTGAGATTAGTTTTTCAACACAATCCATTTAACTGTTTAAAAATGCAGTCATTTTTAGTCTAAAAACTTTATCTTACATTTACCATCATCGTAATCAGCATAAATAAGCATTTTAGATTTTGTAATTTCATTGAACAATATGTTAATTAACCTAATTGTGGTTGACAACATATTGTTGACAACATATGTATTGACAACATATATAATTTGGTTGACAGTAGATTGAAATATACTGGCAATCAGCCTATGCATGCAGTGTTGATGTTGCTGTTTACACAATCGTCAATATTATTATGTTGTACATCAAATAAGCTTTATTGGTAACTGTGGATATATTTATACTGTTAGTAAAATGGCTAACATTGCTTGTACGAATGACTGAAAAATCAAGTGTTAGTTACATGTAAGTGACACTATTGTTCGTTTGTGAAAACTGTAATATTGTCTTAGGTTATAGCGTTTAGATGTTTGTAGTGTTTAGTATGTATGTGTTTTATAGTTGAAGATTGGCAACACTAAAAAGTTAAATGTATATTTTGCAGAACTATTTTACTGCAAAGGAGGCGAATGCGTTACTACACTTTGAGGATAGAGACTATGTGGCTGCTAAAGAATTGCTGGACTGGACGTACTGTAATGACACGATGGAATCTTGGAACTGTTACCAGTCGTTGGGACGAGCACGCCATACACTTACTAACATAGCGGTACAGTCAGCTGCAGCGGGGTCTGTGGAGTAAGTATAATTAACAAAAATATACATGATGATATTTTATTTTTATGATTACAAGGTTAACGACTCCAATGTAATGACCAAATATTGGTTTTGTTAAACATTCTGGTTAACCTATTTCATTAAATTAACAAATCCTTATAGTAACACTTACTTTGAACATAAACTTGCCATTCTTAAGGATAGGTTTTTGTCTAATTATTGTTTGGAGACAAGCTGATATACCTGCATTTTTGGGCATGATTATAGACAGCTTATGCTTTCGTAAGCATCCAAATATCCTTGCTTCATATTCTATATTTGATTTCTGATCTTTTTGTTTGATAACAGTTATTCATTTAGAAACCCCCCCCCCCATTGCAGTATACAGAAGATGTAACATATTTAAAGAAACAAAATTAAAATGATGTAGATAAACTTATTAACTTATATCTTGAAATCTATGTACAGTAGAGTCTCGCTAATCTGATATAAGCCTGGTGCGGCTGGGTTGAATTAGAGGAAAAGTCGGATTACAAGGTAAATCATAAAAAAAAATATTGAATTGAATTTATTACATTAAAAAACTTTGAATGTATTGTTACTAAATGTATTGTACTAAAACATAAAACAGCATACAGAATCTCACTACAGTAATAAAGAGCAGTACGTCAAATCATCAAACTTGACGGAAAAAGTTTGTAATTGTTTTTTGTTTACCAACTGTTTGATGTTTTCTTGTCACTGCATCTCACAATCTCATGAGAAGTAAAATGTCTTATCCTTTAGAAAACAGCAAAAAAAAAAAAAAAAAAAAATGTGAAACATTACTTAACCACAAAAGCAGAATGCATCAACTCTTCCACGAATCTGAATTGATACTAAAAGACGGAAATGAACGGACAGAGCAGGAATGGTTGACCCCTCTTTCTTTTGAAGAGAATATGGGTACATAAGTGGCATGTAGGCTTAAAGACCTGACACGGAAGTGGCGCGAGGGAATTATACATTCGAGTTTGCTACAAATCTTTTAAATTGCTTGAAATATTGTTCTTGGAGGCTAGGTTGGATTAAACAGAAGGTCGGATAAGTGGGACTCTACTGCATTAGTAACAAAATTGAAACAATATAGATAGATAAACATCTTATAAACACATGTTTTCAAATTTATATGTCAGTGTGGTATTAATGTATCATTTGTAAAAAAGTGATCTGTGCCCACTAAAATGATACTTAGAATTTTGAACGTTGGTAGCTAGCCACGCAACATTTTGAGAGTTAATTTTGTGGAGTTTGACAAACAAAATATTTTGACCAATCAGAAAGTAGAATAACTGATGGGAAATTCTGGCAAAAAAGTCTTCCCATAAAAATTCCCTAAGTGCACAAAAAAGTAACTAAGAATAAAGGAAAAGATATTGTCACATGTTTTAACTGCATCGAATTTTTGGACTATCGAGTCTTTTAAGTACCGTCTACTAATAAAAAGGGTGAATATGTAAGAGTAGTGTGTTAAAAAAGGAACTTTTGTCCAAAAGTTGTAAATCTTTGAATTTTATAAAAACGAGCAGTATGGTGAGACTGTGAGTGAATATGAATCGTGAAAATAATCAAATCAGTATAAGTATAATAAATTTATAATTATAAATATCAATAATATTGGTCACAGGTAGTAAAATTGTGTTTTTACTTAAGTAGTTCTCAAGGTTAAGGACTTTGTGATTGTCACATTAGGTATCAGTAACTTTGTATTTACTTCCTATCTTTCTTAACATTAATAATACAGTAGTTCTTGATATCATTTTTTATATAATGATACTGATTGACTTTTTATTTTGTGTAAGAATAAAATAAACCAGTTTTAATAAATAACAATTTGTATATATCAATAATTTACACCTTGGAGATATACTTGGTTTAAGTACTAAAAAATGTTTACCTAAAACTACATAAAAAACAATGTTTTTACATATACATTTTATATATATATATATATATATATATATATATATATATATATATATATATATTCCAAATAATATTATACTTTGATATATTCCAGTACTGCAAAGTAAATAAATCTACAAGAACAGTAGAATGAGACACTGTAAGTGTACCATTTGTTACATATGGAGAACAAACAGCAGCTCTTTTCTAAAGAAAAGAGAAAGTTATATTAGACCAAATTGTGATCATTAGAGTTTTACCATTAAAGTTTCGTTCATCAATTTCCGAAAGTTTTGTGAACTGCAATAAAATTTTGATATTCAGTGTTACAGTGTACTAAAAAAGACTGGAAATATTTTTTTGATTGAAAAAATTATTTTCTTTGTTCTAACAATGAAGAGAGCATTTTGTTCTTTGCAAAAACACTCATTAACACTGAGTATTCTCATTGCTTTTATTGTTACTTCTAATAGTTTTGGCTGCTGCATTCTTGTTGCCATAAAATTTTGAATGAATTTAATCTATTTAATAATAAAATGGTAAAGTAATCAATCCATATTTTTTTGTCCTAACTTTGCATATTTTGAGATAATCGCTTCCAAAGTTCTAAGTAGTAATACAGTAGAGTCTCACTAATCCGACCTAGACTGGATGCGGCCGGATCAAATCAGCAGAAAAGTTGGATTACATAGGTACATTAAAAAATGCTTAAAGGTATTGAATTGAATTTATTACATTAAAAAACTTTGAATTACATGTATTATTATTAAATGTATTGTACTAAAACATAAAACAGCATACAGAATCTCATTGCAGTATTAAAGAGCAGTACATTAGGTCATCAAACTTGATGGAAAAAGTTTGTAGGCCTGTTTTTTGTTTACCAACTTTTTGACATTTTCTCACCGCTACATCTCGCGTGAAACAGTCACCTTTTTCCTTTTAGAAGCCATCACAACACCTTTTAGAAAATAAAGAAAAAAAATATGTAGAACATTACAAACTACACAAGCAAAATATGTCAATTTTTCCACAAATCTGAATTGATACTAAAAGACTAAAAAACGGGAATGAATGAACAGAGCAGGTATAAAGGTGGTCGACAACCCTCTTTTTTTGAAGAGAATGTAAGTCATCGATTGGAAAGGTCTGACACATCCACTCTGGAAATACGAAAGTGGTGCACGGGAATTTTACATTCGGTTTCACTACAAATCTTTTAAATTGATTGAAATATTGTACTTTGAGGCGTCAATTATTATTAAACGGAAGGTCGGATCTGTGGGACTCTGCTGGATCTTTAACACCCAATTAATATTCTTAGAAATTTATGTACTGTCCAAGTACAAACACAGTAATATTACTTTACGTTGCAGTGAAATGTATATAGAGGCAATCAAACAATGCCAGGATGTGGCTCAGAAATACCTGACAGAAGGTTTGCGCAACAATCCGTCGGAAGTACTGCAAGAAGCAGCTATCTTGAAATTTGCAGCAAACGCTTTATCAGGGCACAGTGAATTTTTACTTGACTCCCCGCAGGTGAGTAGAGATAACTTTCTAGCACCCTAGAGCAGTCCCATCTTGTTGCCTTCCCATCTAAATCGCTGAATCCTGGGTTTTCACATAGCAGAATTCAAGTCATTCTTATGAAATCATGATCTTTCATATGTGAAATTAATTAAGTATTAATAAATTGAATATTAGTTTTAATAATGCTATTTTGTTCCGAATGCTTGTTATTCCTTTTAAACAAATCATTCCCAGCAATTAAATGTTTAATTAGTATTAGCTGTCTACGTCTTCATTGAAATGTGTTAGTAGTTAATTTGCTGACATTGTGTTATATTGTTTGAATAAGAACCTAAGTATATACAGTAATAATGTTATAATTTGCTAAATATGTATGATGCAAAGACACTAAGGCTGTGATTATCCAGATTGCACTTATCCAAAGTTCTGGCTTGTCCGAAACGATTGAAAATAATTTAAATAAGAAACTGTGTTTAAAATTTAAGTATATTACAAAATAATAAAGAAACCTTATTTTAACTGAATGATATCACTATTATAATTCCCTATTATGTCAAATAATCATTTATGTATCAACAACATACCAAATAAGAAAACAAAGCAGCTGCCTTGCAACAGTGTTTTTTTTTAATGGTAAGTGAGTAAAGATGTTAATACCTTGAGTAGCCCCACACTGTTGTATATGTATCTTCAGACTTGTTTATAAAGCAAGACTTACTATTTTTTTCTTAATTAGAGACAGTTTAAAAATATATCATGATACGTTGCACTATCATGTTATGTATTATTTTAAAGTACAGATACTGTAATATACAACTTTTGTTTTTTGTTTGTTTTTAGTATTTTGTAAATAAATTACCGTACTATTTGTGTTGTAAATTTTACTAGGCACCCAAAAAACCCACTACTGTCAGAACGTCAGAATAGGTGGGAACTGTCTTTGTCCTATTACTCACTTGTAATTAAAACTAAAAACACTTGACATTGACACCACACACAGCGGAGTAAGACATTAACACCACAAGCTGTGTGGCAGTTCATAATAATGTTATTTGATATTTCAAGCTTTACCAAAAATTATGTTCCTGCTCATCCAAAATTTTGTTTATCTGAAAGAGCCTTGGTTCAAAGTCGGAAAATCAATTCCCTAATGTACCAGTAAATCATTCGTATTATTCAGAATCCCAATCAGTTTGCCATTTAAAAAAGTGCAAATTTTAATTGATTAATTAATATAGTACAAAGTTTTGAACTTATGAGCACCAGATACAATTAATTTGTAATTATTAATGACTAGCTGTTACCCGTTGCAGCTTTGCCTGCAATTATAATGTAGGCTATAAAATTTATAGTCGATTTTCAAAATCAGAATAGATCATTTCATATTAATATATTTCTATTTACAATATTATACGATTTATGGTTTTCGGCCAAGAAATATACATTTTTGCTACTCGATACTCTAAAACAGGGTCCTGTCATATTTTAATAAAATACAGTAATATTAAAAAATCACTATTATTCAATTAAACTGGAATAGTATTGTGTTTATCTCAGGTACCTAAACCGTGTTCATACCAAATTTAATCTCAATTGGTCCAGTAGTTAAAGTGTGATTGAATAACAAACAAATAAACAAAAACAAACTTTCAGAAATATAATATGATTACCTGTTAACCGTCACGGCTTTGCCCGCAATCGTAATATACATTAAAGATCACGCATCACCGTGTTAGGACCAACAACTGTGTCAGTTAGGTTATGGTGTATTTCTTTTTTAAAATAAAGGTTTTTTTAACGCACCACCGTGTTAGTTAAGTTATGGAGTACTTTTTAAAAAAAATTAAGGCTTTTTTCCTGCATCACCGTATTAGGCCCAACAACCGTGTCAGTTAGGTTCTGGAGTACTATTTTTTAAAAAATAAATAAAGGTGTTTTTTAATGCATTACCGCGTTAGGCTTAACAACCATGTTAGTTAACTTATGCAGTATTCTTTAAAAAAAATATAAAGATTTTTCACGCATCACCATGGCCTAACAAACGTGTCAGTTAAGGTTTGGAGTACTCTTTAAAAAAAATAACGGTTTTTTTCACGCATCACCATGTTAGACTTAACAACCGTGTCAGTTAAGGTTTGAAGTACTCTTTAAAAAAAATAACGGTTTTTTCACACATCGCCATAATAGGCCCAACAACCATGTCAGTTAGGATATGTGGTATTCTTTAAAAAAATATAAAGGTTTTTTATGCACCACCGTGTCAGTTATGTAGCCTCAGTTATGTAGTGTCAGAATATGTAGCCTAGTATTCTTTAAAAAAGTATAAAGGTTTTTTCACGCATCACCGTGTTAGGCCTAACAACCGTGTCAGTTAGGATATGTAGAATTCTTAAAAAAAATATAAAGGTTTTTTCACACATCATCGTGTAGGCCCAACAACCGTGTCAGGATATGTCGTATTCTTTAAAAAAATATAAAGGTTTTTTTCACGCATCACTGTGTTAGACCTAACAACCGTGTTAGTTAAGTTACTCTTTAAAAAAATATAACGGTTTTTTTCATGCGTCACCTTATTAGGCCGAACAACCGTGTCAGTTAGGTTATAAGTACTATTTAAAAAAAATTAATAAAGGTTTTTTTAATGGATCACCGTGTTAGGCATAACAACCATGTTAGTTAGCTTATGAAGTATTCTTTTAAAAAACTATAAAGTATTTTTCACGCATTACCATGGTAGACCTAACAACCGTGTCAGTTAAGGTTTTCAGTACTATTTAAAAAAAAATAAAAGGTTTTTTTCACACATTACCGTGATAGGCTCAACAACCGTGTCAGTTAGGATATGTAGTATTCTTTAAAAAAAATATAAAGGTTTTTCACGCATCACCGTGTTAGGCCTAACAGCCGTGTCAATTAGGTTATATAATATTCTTTAAAAAGTAAAGGTTTTTTTTACACATCACTGTGATAGGCCTAACAATCGTATCAGTTAGGATATGTAGTATTCTTTAAAAAAATATAAAGGTTTTTCACACATCACCGTGATAGGCTCAACATCCGTATCAGTTATGTTATGTAGTATTCTTTAAAACATTATAGAGGTTTTTTCACGCATCACCGTGTTAGGCCTAACAACCATGTCAGTTAGGATATGTAGTATTCTTTAAAAAAATATAAAGGTTTTTCACACATCACAGTGTTAGGCCTAACAACCGTGTCAATTAGGTTATGTAGTATTCTAAAAAAAAATAAAGGTTTTTTTCACCATCACCATGATAGGCCCAACAACCGTGTCAGTTGGGATATGTAGTAGTCTAAAAAAAAAATATAAAGGTTTTTTCACGAATCACCGTGTTAGGCCTAACAACCATGTCAGTTAGAATATGTAGTATTCTTTAAAAAAATGTAAAGGTTTTTTCACGCATCACAGTGTTAGGCCTAACAACCATGTCAGTTAGAATATGTAGTATTCTTTAAAAAAATATAAAGGTTTTTTCACGCATCACCGTGTTAGGCCTAACAACCATGTCAGTTAGAATATGTAGTATTCTTTAAAAAAATGTAAAGGTTTTTCACGCATCACCGTTTTAGGCCTAACAACCGTGTCAGGATATATAGTAGGCTATTTTAAAAAAATATATAAAGGTTTTTTCATGAATCACCTTGTTAGGCCTAACAACCGTGTCAGTTTGGTTATGCAGAATTCTTTTAAAAAATTGGTTTCTTTACACCCAAAACCCGTGTTAGTCGTATTTTTATTGTTTTACCGATTTACAACACGTTACTGATTTTCGCCGGGTACCAATTTTGAGGTTATGTTGGTCACTTTTATTTTAGATTTTATCGTACTTCTCGTGCTTTCATATTTTGGATTCTTGCTCTTGGGCACATAATAAAGCATTTTAGTAACAAAAATATCGAAAAATATAGGTTATGCTACACTGTATATTTACTATTTTTTCATGTAATGTAATTACACAAATATTTATACTACCTTACAATTGGCACTCTGTGTAGGGATTTTTTTACATTTAATATTGAAAATTCAACACAAAGTAACAAATTAAAGTCAGTTTTGAAAAAAATTTCAACTAAAATATTGAAAATGTTACATTAAAAACAATAATTTTGCTATAAATAAAACACAGATTAAGATTATTAAAATAGGATTGAATCTATGTTCATCTCAGGTACCTAAATCACATGTCCAGTAAATAACTACAATTAACACATGACACAAAACTAAAAACTGATAATTATTTTGGGCTGGGTAAGTAGTATAATGACGTTTTGTAAAACGGGAATAGGCCTATATGTATCTCTGATACTTAAACCATATTCGTACCAAATTTCATTTCAATTGGTCAAGTGGTTAAAGTGTGATTGAATAACAAACAAACAAACAAACAAACACACAAACTTTCAGAAATATAATATGAATTAGATTTTAGATGAAAATATAAATGAATCGAGATTTGTTTTGGAATGAAAAGGATTAAGTTTATTAAGTAAAACAAAATACAGTTAGTTACGTTGTTATATCTGCATTTAAAATGCATTGATTATTGCCGCAGGGCAATATAACTACCAATATATTATTATTAGTTAAAATTATATTATTTTAATAATTATAATTAAATTATAAATTAAATTATATTACTACCTATATATTATTTTGTATCATGGGGAAATTCAAAAAATTAACTGTTATATGCTATATGCTTTATAACTGTTACTAAAAGGATTGTTTTATTAAGTGGCTTTCAAATAAAAATTTGTAATTTTTACATTCTTTAATGTGCATATATTTCTTGTTGTGGTAATTTTTATAACTTTACTACATTTTTTGGCATGGCTATTTTGGAACTTCGCTACATTTTTATTTATTTAGAACTTTTTGGAAGAAATTTTGTATGTGCAATTTTCGTATCTATTTAAATTTTTTAAATATAAACAACTAAATTTAAGTAAATGTTACAATTTTTAAATATGTGTAATTACATCTCTTTTTTTATAAATTTGTTGTTTATTCAAAATATCTCTCTTTGCCTAGTTTTTAATATTGTATTTTTTTTTCAAAATTTTGGTTCGTACTAAGAAAGTTTCCAGGTTAGCAATGTTCTACAGTGTATTCAAAACCTAAAGTGTTATTTGGTTCAACAGGAAGCTGAACAGCGAAAGAAACTTGACTTGAGCAGTTCACTGCTAAACCAAATTGCTTGGTGGGGTAACGCTCTGGAGAAGATTCACCCATCTCTGTTGCATTCTACGCCTCAGCTGGCTTTGGACGTAAGTCATCAGACTTTATTGATATCAAAACTGATATTTCAGAAATGTTTATATTCTTTTTAGTCGAGTTAGGTAGTTTTTCCTATTGTTAATGTCTGCATATTACTTTTTAATATAACCTTAAAAATATTTCTTTAAATCTTAACTTGTGTATGGTTAAATAAATGTTTATTTATTTAACATGTGTATGATTATAAAAATTATTAATTAATTTATTTTAAAGTATTACAAATTTCTGGTTCAATGTTCAGTTTGTGCCTCAACTAGTCTTCAGATTCAGAATCACTTAATGGCACTAAAATAAACTATTTATGGCATCTTAGAATTAAAATCCAAAACTATACTAACATTTAATTTTACTTAATAATTAAGTGGTCGATGATCTGGTGAAAGGTCAGAAGATGGTGAAAAACCTGAGGTGATTTATGATGAAACAACAAAATAAAATGATGAATTTAAATTAAGCTATTATACTATAGGTTGTTTTAAAACAGTCTGTAATTTTTCAGTAATTAAAAAGGGTTTATAAGTTGTTTTTTGTATTACGTCATCAAGTCAGATGGTTAAAACCCCTGGTAGAATTATGAATTTAGTATTAAAAAGTATCACTCAACAAGTTTCTAAACCTTACAATTACATTAGACAGATGTCTTGTAGATTGTTTTATTATTTTCTGTGAACTGAATATTGAATAAAATGATTGTTGTGCAGTTTCAATTTGGTTTCTTAATTTGTTTGACTGGTGCTTTATTATCTCTTTTTTCAAAATATTGAACCACTCCTCAAATACTTAGACCTGAATAATCTAAATTCACAATGGTTTCCTCATTTTTGAGTTTTTTCTCATTCTTTTATTTTTTTGTTTGTTCTTATTCCTCTTACAAACTGTTCTTTAACTTTCTTATAAATTGATCATTTATTGAGGTAATTCTTTTATTTATGTTTTATATGAAAGTGGCTAAATGATGGTAACAATATTATTATGATACGATATTTAATTTAATATGGACTGTGAATGAAAATGGGATGTGGATGTTTTCTTTATGTGCTACCCTGAGGTGATTAGATATTTTTATGTTTAATTTTAATTTAGGTATTGTTAGGGGAAACAGTGAAATATGAGATTACACTTTGTTTTTCATTTTTTTCTTTTGCTTAATTTGTGTTCTTTTTTTAGGCTATAAAGTTATTATTAACTTTATTTTTATAAAAATTGGTCACAATTTTCTACAAAGATATTTAAGGATATGTGTTTATAAATTGCTCAAAAAACATTTCTTGTATCTTCTGATTTATAATACTATGTGTTCTCATAATTAGCTCTATAGTATTGGCATGTTCATTAAAAACATACAAAGTTGTAAATATAAGTACTTTAGTAGTGTTTATGAACAGGAAAAGTCAGGGATTTCAAATTTGGTCAGATTTTGGACAATTTTGGCAAATGTCTAGAATATTGCCTCAATTAAAAATAGTATTTGAAAAAAAGTTGAAAGAATCAGTAATACAGTCAACCTCAGATATAACACGGTTGAAGGGATGAAACATATATGAGCGCTGTAAATGAGATAGTGTTGTAACCAATTTTACAGTAAACGAGTTTGTAAACGGTGGCAATACTGTATGTAGTGAAAGAAAAGCATACTTTTTACTGTATAATGGCTATTTTATTACAATTTATTATACATATTATGTATTTTAAAATATATTTTAGTTAAAACCAATAGAAAATAAGTACTGTACAGTCTTATATGTATACATGCAACGCAGTGTGTACACTGTTGTGAGGGTTCGTGAGATTGAAGTTCTGCCCCCACTAAGGCATACAGAGTGTATGTGTGTGTGAGAGAGCACACTTTTGCAGAAATGACAATTTACATTGTTTGTTTAGCATGCAACAAAATTCTAAGAAAGAGACCATTTCTATTCTTAACCTTTATTCTAAAAATAGAACACAATTTTATTTCAGGTGAGAGTGACTATAGGTCAGCAGCTTAGAAAACTGCTAAGAGAACCAGTGGGATAGAGAGAAAAAAATGTGTGAGTGAGAGGTCATATCCCCACTCTGTCACCATAACTCCTCCTTTTTCCTTCACTATCTCCAAGTAGTAACAGTTTGTAGACTCAGATTGGCAGACTCTGAGTTCCTGAACTGTTGTAGGGAACTGGAGGGAAATTCTCCTACATGCATGAGAAATTCTTGCACAGGCCATTTACAAAGTGGCTGGACTATAACAGCAGCATGACAGTGTTGTATCCGAGTCCACAAAGCATTGTAACCGAGCCTAAAATACACGTACACTTAATATAGAATATTGGAGACATTATGAAAACAGCGCTTTAACCGAGTTAGCATTCTAACTGAGGGCGTTATAACCAAGGTCGACTGTATAAAGAGTTTAAATCTATACAACATAACCAAAAAAATCTGAAAATAATAATTGGTTATAACGTCTTGATTTATTTTCATCACACATAGAAAAAATATTGATTTATTATTGAGTACTGTTTTCTTTATAAATTTTAGTCTTATTGTACCTATGTCAAGCAGAATATGAATATTTTGTTGTTGTTGATAATTGATGTTATGTAAATTCTGTGGTAAAGTAATTATGGAAATGTACTATGAAACAATATTTTGTAGAAGTTTCTATTAAAAATCAAAACAAAAAAACAAATCTAAGAAAAAAGGCAAGACAAATTTTTATGTTCTTAAAATAGAACAGTTCAGAAGAGAACACTTAATATATACATGTAATATGTGGAGAGTAGTGACTAAGTGTTTATCACTTAAAAACTTGTAGTTTTTGTAAAAAAAGTTTTATAAATATGTGGAATTGTTTTTCAGGTATCACGATTAGCTCGTAAAGAGGGCAACTTAGGGCTTGCATCTAGACAGTTAGCTCGACATTTGAACCACATCCTAGGCCGAGATGGTGATAACAAAACTCCTTTGCTTACTGAATTGCTTGATTCGATCAAGTCTGGAATGGAAACGGAAAGTAATAATGACACATGGGATGTACAGAAGACGGCAGCATTCACAGAGTTGGCTAAACATTTGTACAGGTTAGTGGGTGTTCTTTGTAGCATCTGAGTTTAGGAGTCTGTATGCTGAATTTTTTTAGTTCGAGTCGGGCCAAACGGTTAAATGGGTAATCAATTATATTTTTGGCTAGGAGTGAGTAATAAGAAATAATCAAAATTAAAATTGTCTTTATTTTATAACTAACCCTTTGACCTCCACTAGTTGATATAATATGATTTAAAGTTGTCTGAATACCATCATAGGTCAATGTAATATGGGTTCTGTTGCTCTAACTGAATACTGCCATGGGCCAATCACATCAGCTCGCAATAGTTGTCCGAATACTGCCATGGGACGATGTAATACGGGCTCTCTTTGTCTGACTGAATACCGCTATGGACCAATTACATCGGCTCTTAAAAGTTGTGTGAATAATGTCACAACCTGATTACATTGGCTTGCAAAAGTTGTCTGAATACCGCTACTGGTTGATTACATTGGATCGCAAAAGCTGTCCAAATAACACCACGGGCTGATGTAATACGGGCTCTGTAGGTCTGACCAAATATTGCTATGACCGATTACATCGGTTCTTAAAAATTTGAGAATAACGCCACAGGCTGATTACATCGGCTTGCAAAAGTTGTCTGAATATCGCCACTGGCCGATGTAATCCACAAAGCTGATGTAAGTGTTAAAGCCACGGGCTTTGTTGGTCTGACCGAATACCACTACAGGCCAATTAATTTGGTCTCAAAAGTTCTCTAAATACCATCACAGGCTAATATAATCAGTAATGATGGTCCGTCTGAATAGGCCATGGACTGATAGAATAGACTTTCATAGTATAAATTATTTCATCAATTTTTGTTCCTAATTTTTAAATTGTATGAATACACTTTCAGAAATAAAATTAACTGTTCTAACCATATTTACATGTAATTGTTGTTTTGTTTAATGCACATGGAAATTAACATCACAAATGAAATCTGGTTTATTCGTTTTCCATAGCACTGATAACTTTACAGTATTTGAGACATTCTAAATCATGCTGTGCTGACTATTGGCTAGAGATGTGATAATATATGAGGTACGTCCAGAAAGTAAGTTCCGTTTGGTAATAAAATTAAATTTTGTACAGATACAGAAAAATTATTTATTGCACAAAATTCTACAACTCTTAAACTACTTTTCCACATAACTGCCGAAATTTTGCAGGCATTTGTCATAGCGTGGCATAAATTTTTGTATACCTTCTTCATAGAAGTTTGCTGCCTGTGTCTTCAACCAGTTGGAAACATTTTCTTTCAGCTCTTCGTCATTGTTGAAGTGTTGACCGCCAAGGAAAGACTTGAGATGTAAGAACAGATGAAAGTCGCTAGGAGCGAGGTCAGGGCTGTACGGAGGATGGTCAAACACATCCCAGTCAAATCCCTGTAGGAGGTTTTTCGTCACATTTGCAGTGTGTATTCGTGCGTTGTCGTGAAGAAAAACAACACCTTTTGACAGCAATCCTCGGCGCTTATTCTTTATTGCGCGGCACAATTTCCTAAGTGTCTCGCAATAAACATCTGCTTTGATTGTTTGACCACGCGGTAAGAAATCAATCAATTGACTGGGTAAGATGCCTTTCCAGTCCCAGAACACTGTGCACATCATTTTTCGAGGTGTCAAGATTTGTTTCGACTTAACCTTTGCTGGGGATGAAGTGTGCCTCCATTCCATTGATTGCCGCTTACTTTCAGGGGTATCGTAAGAAACCCAAGTTTCATTTCCTGTGACTATCAGTGTCAGAAATTCTTCGCTGCCTTCATCATAACGGGTCAAAAACTGAAGTGCACATCCCATCCGGTTTGTTTTGTGTTGCTCAGTAAGAATCTTTGGTACCCAACGTGAGCAAAGTTTACGAAATTTCAGTTTTTCGGTAACAATTTCATGAATTAGTGATCGTGAGATTTGGGGAAATTCCATAGCGAGAGCACTAATTGTAAATTTGTGGTTTTCCTGGATCTTGTCATCAATCACGTGAACCAGTTCTTCTGTAACCAAAGATGGACGCCCACTTCGTTCTTCATCGTGCACTTCATTACGTCCTTCATTGAACTGTTGGACTCCATCTTCTCACCATTGAATCACTCATCGCATTTTGTCTGTAAACTTCGCAAATTTGCTGATAAATTTCAATTGGTTTCACTTTCCTAGCATTCAGAAAACGAATTACAGATCTGATTTCACAAGCGGCGGGATTTTCAATCAACACCGACATTGTAAACAAGCACAACAAAGCGTACGTGGCTAACAGTGTTCTCAAAATGGCGCACGTTTCTTCTCTTTGATATAGAGCGTCTACCGCGCATGTGTGGAACTACGATCGCAGCGCTGCAGCGTAGAGAAATTGAAACGGAACTTACTTTCTGGACGTACCTCGTATTATAAATACTTCGAGCCAGCATTGTTGACGATAATTCTGTTTATTTCAAACAAGTGTTTACTTTTGCCAAAGTATCAACAAATAAATTGATACAAGGCAAAATTTTATAGCTGTGTTTCATTAAAGACACTGAAACATTTTTAATGCATTGCATACAACAATAAATTATTTTTATTAAAAAAGTGTATAACCCATGAAATTTCTTATTCTTAAAAATACAGTTTTTTCATTTAAAAAATAAATTTATGTATCTGTTAAATGCTAATATTTCTTAATAAAATTTTCAGAATTTATTCTTACATTATTGCTAAAAAATAATATATAAAGGTTAAATGCAAAATATTTTTTTATACACTTGTAGGGTTTTAAATTTAAACTGTTTATAAAAACAGAAATTTCTGAGTACTGCACAAGACTATACTAAAATAATGATTTATTTTACTCCTTTCTCACTGTAGTATCACAATAAATTAACTGACTAACCAACAGTATTTCATTTACTGTTAAAGGCCAACACCAGTTAGCTTTTAGAATAAGATTATAACTGCTTCTAAATATTTGACCTTCAACGATATCATTTTTTTATTATATATTTGTTTATATATTATTTTGTTTTATATATTATTTGTTTAGTACTTATTTACTTTGATAATGAAAATAAGTGTGGGTATTGCATACATTATTTATTGTCTAAAAATAAAAGTTAATATTTATTTGGCCCGACCCGTCTTTGACCCGAATTGTAATCTTGGCCTGAACCGAAGTTGGGCTTTTCAAACAGCCCGACCTGTAAAATTCGAGACCTTGCAGTGAGTACACAATGTCTAGTTTATAATATTTAGGGAAGTGCACACTTGTTTGGGAATATTAAGTATGCTGGGTTACAGAAAAAAAGATTATTAAAATAATGTAATGGAATATGAACCATAATTATGTTTTTAAAGTTATTCAGGGAAATTAGAACACATACATAGTTTCACAAAAATTCTTTTTTATTCAATGATGTATGTTTCGCTGTAAAGTGTCTTCAGACATAATGAAACTAAAAATTATAAAGTCGAATTATATATTAATACAGCTATTAGTATTTTGTAATTGTGTAAATTAAAGTATAATTAATGAACAGACTAACTTCAACCCCTCTCCCTTACTCAAGTGTAATGTTTAGGGGTTTCCCCAACTTGCTGCTCATTGTGGATCCTTCCTTTTTTACCTTCTCCCTCACAGTTTTAACATCAACTGAATTAGTATATAAGCACACTTTATAATTTTTAGCTTCACCATGTCTGAAGATGTCTTACGGTGAAACATATGTTACTGAATAAAAAAGAATTTTTGTGAAACACTATATGTGTTATAATTTTCCTGAATATCATGGAGTTTCACCAAGTACCAACTGTATTTGTGTTCAATAAATGATTGTTAATTTTTGTTGTAATATTCATATTAAAACTTTCTGTTTGAACATTCGTCATCATTTGTGTATAAGGAACAATATATGGTGTTTCAAGAGTATGAATCAACTGTGCAAATTGAAATTATAGAACACAAGAAAATTTGAAAATATGGTGTCAACATGAAAATAGTTTCTGACTAGTTTGACTTGCCAACTGTTGTATATTTTTTTTTTAAATTTTTGTAACGTGTAGTTTTCATTTTTGCCCAGAACATCTGCTGTGAATATTTGTTCCTATTTCTTGTATTCTAATATATGCTTAAGTTCTAGTTCTAAGTTTTTACTTTTTAGGTTTTGCAAATGTAAACTAGAGTTGATCTACACAGTCAGTATTTATTTTTTATTTAAAAAAAAATGATCGTAAATATCCAAATAAATAAGCAGTAATAATATAAACAATAACCTATATTTATTTCATAAAACATGTTGAATTGTTTCTCACCTTTAAAATCGTTTTGAATTGTCCTTCATTTTTCATCTGTTACTTTAAATGTATAAGAAACATTAAGTTGGTATAGAAATAAATACAGCGAAATTTGTCGCAAAATCAAAATGATTTAGAACTTTCTTTTTAATTTTTTGAATCATATAGACTAAAATGTGTAATTTAGAAATCTGCTACACTTATAACTTTTAATTATACTTTAGTTATAATTGTACCAAGTTTATTTGCCACAATATTCTTTTATTTGAAACAAATTCAGTGGTGAAGGGTTAATATCATTCATTCTCATAAAAATGTAATGTGGTCATTATGAGAACTGGTGGGTTTTGAATTAGTTTGAGGTTGAAAATGGTGCCATTTTGTGTGTAGTATTCTGCACACCTACTGCTGAACCATAAATGTAGTATCCACATCCGTTTTTTAGAAGATCCATCGTTAAGACATTTAAATTTAATTTAATACACATATAATCAGAGAAGTTGTTTGTTTTTGAGAATTGACTTTTAGGAAGTACAAACTTTTCATGACATTTTACTGTTTCAGTATCGGAGAATTTGACAACGCCATCAGTGTGTGCGGCTGGTCGGCGTTGAGAGCAAGGACAGGTAAAGATAACGAGGCTAAGTGTTCGAGACTGTTGTTGACTTTGGCCAAGTGGTTGTCCCTAAATGAGAATTATTCCAGTTGTCACATGCAGCAACTGTTGGACTGGGAGAGTACGTTAACTTCTTCTCCCTTTCTTGAGCTCATCAGTAAGTAAAAATGTGATGATTAGTTTGTAGAGATGTGACAATCAGGAAAAATATATTGTAACAATTTTCTATGCAAGAATCCAAGTGTTCTCTAAACTCTTTGCTGCATAAGTAATATTACAATATACTTTGATTCTGAAATTTAAAATCTATTTTTTGGAAATTTGTTGAGCCCTGTGGTTGAGTGGTTTTTGGAATATCCCTTGAACTCAGGGTACTGACACATAATTTGCCATTTCCCTTGATAAATATATTTGTAGAACTACACAAAATTATCGGAACTATATTGTGGAATAATTATGATGGTAATTTTTTAAGTAATATGTTTTATAACGACCTAAGATAAACTTCATTTATGAACATAACTTTTATTGGAAATAAAAATATAAATATTTTTTTACTTCTCTTTTTATCTAAACACTTGTTAAGTCATAGTACAAGCTTTTAATAGCTATTTTCAAGTGCTATTCTACTGCCTGACAATTTAACCACTCAGTAAGTTTCTTTAAACACATCATCATTCTCTAAGCGCTTTCCTCTCAATAAATTTCAAAAATTTTAGAAAAAAATTAAAGTCTGATGGTGCTATATCAGGGCTGTATGTTGGATGGTCCAGTAATTCCTATTGAAAGTTTGCCAGTTGAGTCTTTCTCCTTGCCGCAATGTGAGGTTGAGCATTATTGTGAAGCACAGTGACACAGCTTAAAAGCAATCCTCGCTGACAATTTTGATTACTGCTCCTAAGCTTTAATACTTACTTGGCATTTATTGTTGTTCCTCTTGGCAGGAATTCTATCAGCAGAATGCCTTTACAGTCCCAGAAAACTGTGGCCATGATTTTCTGTGGTGATGGTTCTTGCTTGAAATTTTGTGGTTTTGTTGGAGAATTCAAACAATGTCTCTCACTGGATTATCGTTTAGTTCTGGAGTATAGTAAGTAACAATATTCCACCAGTGACTACACTATTTCATCACCAGTGACAATGTGACTCAAAAACTCATTGCTATTCCTGTCACAGTGCTCCAAAAATGACAAAGAATATGTCATATGCTTCGTTTTGTGTTCCTCTGTCAACATTTTTGGCACTCATCTTGTACATTTCTGTGTGTGTTGGAGTTTGTCAGAAACAATTTCATAAGTTACTGATCTTGAAACTTGAGGAAAATTTTGATGAAGCACATTTTTAACAAGCCTTTTTTTGCGAATTTCTTCATCAATCTTTTGTGTCAAATCTTCATTCATGGGAGTAGGCCATCTGGATCGTTTTCATAATGGACGCTTAAACGTCCTTCCTTTATTAAAAAACCTGCACCACTTATGAACATGGCCATCATTCATTACACTCATTAAACTTCAAGAAGCTGCTAGTGAATTTTGCATGGCGAACATATGTTCGGTTTAAAAATCGAATTACAAATTGCACTTTACAATCGGCGGGATTCATTATGAACATGGTGACAAAGCAGTATTATGCAACAACCAACATAAGCAGAGACATGAAGGTACAATTGGAACTGTTGGGAACAATTGGGACTGGTTGAGAGCAGTTAACCTTGAACAGATGTTATGTGACAATATGCGTGGATATGATGCTCAAATGGTTCTTACTTTAAAAATGACCCTCATATATGTACTGTAAAGATTGTGGTCTTATTATTTAAAAATAAATATTGAACTGCATACAATGCTATATTACTGCATTTGTTGCTGGCAACAGTTAAAGCAGAATTTTTTGTTCTTTTTAACCAAAACAATATTATAAGCAATATTTATGATCTTAAAAATTTGGCATGTTTATTTTGCAGATTGCGATTTAAGTACAGATTCTGTAATCCCGAACAACGATTGTATCATTGGACGTCTGCTGCGACTCTCTGTCTTGCAGTGTCCTAACATGGCCAAATCTTGGAGTCAACTGGCGACCTGGTCATATCGTTGGGGTAGGCGTGTGCTTGATAAAACTGAATGCGTTCTGACCCAAACGGACAAAGAAGAGATGGAAATATTTATCCCACCGCAGGTTGATAAGGACAAAGTTTATGCCATATTATCTCGCACACGACCTCAGACTGATGAAGAAGATATTGAGGTAATACAGTTTCCAAAATAAGAACATGTTTTGCTTCTAGATTTGCTGTCCCTGAATTATATGCAGACATTAGTTTTAGTTAGTTTATATTGTAATAATTAATAATTCATATGTTCCATGCCAAATAATAGAAAGAGAAGTGTTTTTTGAATACTATAACTTAAAATGATTTCTCATTATATAAATTTGCATTGTAATCTTTAAATTACATGTAGTGTTAATTTGTGCATATTTTAATGTTGAATCAGAATTTAAAGAAGTGTAATATAAAAAGTTGATCTAAAAAAAGATGGTGTTGCTGGTGAAATTTCACTGAAATACAAAAATGAATTGTGAATGCCATTTTTATTTTAATAAAAAATGAAATGCCAGTTAATGCAGATTTCATCAATGATTTCAGTGGCGAAATCAGATTTTCAAAAAGTAACGATTTTTTAAAGATTTGAAATTACCGTCATTTTGCTGTACAGTAAACTTGTTCACTTTATAACCAAGATCAATTTTTACGCAAAGTTTCAATTAAATTGGACTAAACATTGTGAACTTTTGAATGCTAACGTACAACATATATAAGTAATAAATAATTAAATGTATACAGGGTAGTTTTTAGGTCCTTTCCCCTATTTTTTTCACATTTTATGCTAAATGTTTTCCTTCAATGATGCAATCATTATGAATTTAGAAACACTAACGTTTCAAAAAATTTCTATTCAAAAAATTTGAGATCTTTCATGGTCCAAGAAGCAGGAGTCACCTTCAAGATTCTTTATGATAACGGTGGTCAGGTGAGATATAATTTAATATTGTCTTTTTTCTGTAAACAGTGTTGCAATGAATATTCAAAAGAAATTCTAAATGTAATCATCTTTTTTCTACTAGGAATGTTGTAATTTTGTAAAGTGCATATCTCTGCCTTTCCTAGCTTTATACACTACATATTTGTTGACATGTTTCGGAATATTTCCAGGGGTAGCAGGTGTCTATTTCTGGTCACTATGGTCTGAGGAGGCATATGAACAGGATAGGTATGTACCATAGTGAAACCGTTTGTAGGTTGTACAGAAAAGCTCAGGAGTCTGCAGGATACATAATCCTTGATTGTGAAGCTCTTGCTGGTATGAGGATAGGGGTTTTTGGTTTCCAGGACTCTAGGGAATTTCAGCAGAATGAGATAGTCAGTGGATTGTTGGAACTTACTAAGGGCATCAATCTGCTAGTACTCAAGAGGTTTAGTTGCACAGTAGGTCTGTTGATCGCAGTGCCTGGGGTTGTATTATCCCTTCCTGTAGTTTGAATCTAATCTAATCTTAAATGATACAACTCTTTTGTGTTTTGATTTCACCACTGTTTGCAGAAAAAAAGACAATATTAAGTGTTATCCTGCTTAACAACTTTCTCGTTCAGAATTTTTAAGTTGACTCCTCCATCTTTGGAATAAATAACGAATGGAATCAATAAAGAAAAATAACAGTGTGAAATGTGGCAAAAAATAGGGAGGGAAAGGACTTAAAAACCAACATTAATATCTGTCTGTCTCAAAATCTATGATGTGGACAATTTATTTTTGTTCCTGGTAAAGAGTGGTGGTGCTTTGTAATGCTAAGTTTGTGTTATTCCAATCTGATTGCGATATGCCTATTGGTTTGCCCTGTATCTTAAAACAGTCACCACAGGGAACACAATAAGTGCTGCAGAACTCCATTTGATTTTGCCTTTAGAGTTTCTAAGGATTCTGTCAGTTTGAAATGCCGTTTGTTGAAAACTGTGATCATCCACTGTGGGTCACCAGGATCCAAAAATTTGTAGACAAGTTTTACACATTTCATTTTATGTAGTATATGTTGTTGCAATTTTACTTTAATTTTTAGGAAAGTATCCATTTTGTTCTTTTAATCAGTTATTGTATTTGAAAATGTTTGTTCGTAACAGAGAAAATGATTTTTTATCGTGCAATAACTTATCACTGACTTTCAGGCTGAGAATATCAACACAAGTGAAATGATTGAATGGCAGTTGGAAAACATCGGTGTTTTTAACAGTGAACAGTTGGCAGGACTGGTTGAGATGTGGCGCAAATCTCACGCTCGCATTTACAGTTACTATCAACTCTCTGCTTATGCTTATTTCCAATATTTGCAATTAGTTGACGGCACTCAAGTAAGTTTTATACTATTTTATTTTTCTCACTTATACATGGTATTACAAAAGTGTAGTGACTTTAAAAAAAAACTGAGATTTTTTTAGAGTACTTATGTTTTGAATCTAAAAAAAGTGGTTTATAGTTAGATGTCTGCACGTCTGTTTGTCTGCATATTACGAGAAACTAAATATATTAAGCGAGTGAAATGAAATTTAGCTTGAAAATGTAGGTTGCCTATCTTTGTACCATTTTTTAATAAAAAAATTAGAAATTTTTTTTAAACACAAATTTTGATCTTCATATTTAAATATACAAAATTAGTTACACCATTAAATAAGCAAGCTACTCATTAAAAAGGATAATTCTTTTGCTTTTTTCTTCCCGTGCCTTTTCTTTTTTAACCAATTTGACTAAAATGTAATTCCTGAATTGAAATTACGGTAGCTAAATATTTCATAAAAATATAATAATCGAAATCAGATAATTGTTTTTTCAAATGCTTATTCTTATGAAAACATCAACAGATTTGTTTTGCAGGTTTACATGCTGAAATTATTAGTGTAAATATTGCTTACCTAAAATTGAATTTTATTGTATTAGTAATTTTGTATTAGCCTTTGTTATGGAACACAAGTGCCTAGATTTACAATCGGTTGTTCAGTGAACAAGTAAATTAAATTATTTGCTTCTTTTGAATTCTATTTTTTAGATTTTACAATGTTATACTCAATAATTGCTACCCACATCTGTCTCGCTCACGTCATTGAAAGTATCTTCTGTATCTTGTCCTTTATGACATTCTTATTTCACACATACAATTATTTTAAACTTTCAAATTACGTTGAAAATAAAAAAATGAAACCTGATCCGTGGTCAAATTAAAATTAGTTTTGATGGTTGATTACAATGGTGAAATTGGATTTAAAAAAATATTTAAACAAAAAAATTTGTGAATCTAAAGGTTTTGAAATTGTCGCCATTTTGAAACGTTGAATGAATTTTACTGGTAAATGAACTTGTCCTAGCTATTGCCATAATCAATTTTTGTGTAATGTTTGAATCAAATTAGACCAAAATTGTAAACATGAGTGTGCTAACACATGTAAACCTTTTTTAACCGAAATAAAGGGGTCAGAGATGTTTCGGATAAAAATTTTTTCTGCTAATCAATGAAAGTTATATTTCCATATTAAAAGGTGTGAAAAACACTAAATGTTATGAAAAAAACATATTTAATTGAAACTATCTACAGTACTGTAGTCAGCGTTTATCAAGTGTAGTTCCTGTTATTTATGGTTGTAGCACTTAAGACATCTCCTTATACCGTGCATTGATTAATCAGTGGACCTTCTTATGCCTTTGTGTCATATTCTTGCACTCTTATTTTTTTAATAAAATTGAAACATTGAACCAAAACATCTGCTATGTGTGTAGTGTTTATCAGCAACAACTGGAGACACAATTCAAAACAACACACAATTCACAGGGATCATTCAGCGTTGATTGTGTAATTGTACTGGGTAGGCTTTGTACTTACAGATTACAATTGATCAAGTGATCATAGTGCGTACTGTATATTTTAAAGTCTTAACATATTGTATTTGTTTTAGTTCGTAGCAATGCCATTTATGTACTAAAAGTACTGTTGACATTTTGTGAATCGGTCTTCATTCACGTACATGCCATACAGCCATATGCCGTTTACGTTTGTCTCTCAGTCGAACATTTACTCAAAATTTCTTTGTTACTGAAGAGAGAGTTTGCGTAAAAACAGTGTACTTACTTGGTTGTGTTGATGCTCCCCTTCGACCTGTACTCAACTTCCTGCCTTGCATTCTGTTTTCGTCCCACTATTGTTCCGCAACATTACATACAGTCATTACTTGACTACTTCTTCTCCTTTCTCTTTTCCATTTTTATCTAAAACTGTTGCCCTACATGTGTAATTTAATTGTGACAACTAGAAGTACATCAGCAGCTTTGCAATTTTTGTGAATCTGTTATTAATGTTTACCTTTTTTCTGTGTTCTTTCCAATCTTTTAAACTTTTATCTTAAAAAAAATTACAATCTGAAAATATTTTTTTTTACTTGCTGTTAGCCTAGGATGATTACTTATTTTATTTTATTTGACAGCAGGACAGTGGTGCCATCACAGCCACTTTGAGACTTCTTCGCCTTATAGTGAAACACGCTCTAGAGCTGCAGAGTGTACTAGAAATGGGTCTGTCTACGACTCCGACTTTACCATGGATCTGTATTATACCTCAACTATTCTCCCGCCTGAGTCATCCTCAGCCTTATGTATGTCGCAGAGTATCTGAATTGTTGTGTAGGCTTGCCGCGGACAAGCCTCATCTCATTATATTCCCAGCGGTGGTTGGTTCTGATGCGGGAGCTTCAACCATCAAGGATATGCCACAAACAAGTAAGACAATAAGTTTTGTTGCATTGTTGAAAATACAGAAAGGGTAATACTGAAACTATGCAGTGAAAGGCAACTCAGTGTAACAACTTTTTTTTTTGATGTTGCTTTGTGTATTTAGAACAATATACGTTTCGGGAGTGTGAAGTTTAAATTTTGAATTCCAGTTCATTGCTAATATTTTGAATATCAGCTGGTGTGCTTATTGCCTGGTTTTAGTTTTAGTTGTAAAACATTTTACGCTTATGTTCTGGTTTTAGTTCAGGCACAAGAACGGGAGTTCATTAACACATTGAATTATTGTTTACAGTTATATTTACACAATTGTAACAAATGTACGAATAGAAAATAATAACATGAATATCCCCTATAAAATAATGATTTTAATTTAAAAAAATAGAGCTCAGTTATGTTTATTAACTCTTTGAACATATTTACTGATAATAATAGTTTCAGTGGAGTACAAACAGTACCTAATAAAAAAGATTGAAAAACTCTTGGTCATGTATGCATTTCACAAAGAATTCGTCCTTTCCTGTCAGCTTCCACTTGAACAGTCCACTTTTTATTTAAGGTGGGTCTCACTTCTCCTCTACCGCAGACAGGCGAAATCTCAAATGAGTTGCACAGGAAAAAACACATTTGGAGTTCAAACCCATTCATGTAAGACACTATACTAGCCAATTAGAGAGCTTGGCCTTTTGACCAATCCTGTCAACTTGGCTGTCTGATCATAGCTTGATATCTTGACACTTTTAACAAGTTTCATAAGAGAGCGTCACAAACCATTCGCTATTGTATTATTAATGTTTGGTTGTGTTTAACAACTCGTATACTCCTTTATACAATAAATGATCATACAAAAAATATTTCTTTAAACAAATGTCAAGAGTTAAAAAGAATTATGTGTTTATATAAAACTGACACTGCAGGTGTAATTTCTAGAGAATTCAAAAAAATGTTAAATAATTTTTCCAGAATTGTTCCGCAGTTGTGTAAGAGAGAGTACCAGCTCGGATGAAGATTTAGACGTTGTTGAAGAAGACGAAGAAGAAGAGGAAGATGATGAAGAAGATAATGGAAGTGGGGAAGAAACTCAAGCGGCTGTTTTGGAAAATTCCTTTCTGGCTATGGTCAACACTTTGGCAAAACAGGTACACTAATATTTTGAAAAATACAACATTTAATGATAATTTTTGAAATTGAATAGAAATGAAATTGATTTTTATTTTGTTTTCCTCTTGGTAAATTAAAAAAGCATTTTGGGTAGTTTGCTAAATTTTTTTTAATAAATTAGAAAAAATTGTAATACTAATAATTAAAAAAAACTATAATATTTCAAAAAGTTGAATTGGCAACAAAAATCACTTTGAAATGTATTTTTATTTTCTTATTATTCAACAGAAATAATATTCTTATACATGTATAAATGATAATTAAAAAAACCTGATCTTGAGCTTTTGATTGAATTAAAAATAGAGGGTTTTGCTTAAACATTTTGTCCATCTGTGTACATCATTGGAAAGTAAATGAGTTGACCAATTTCAATTAAGAATATATTGGCCTGTATCTTATGAATATTTTTTGGTTAGTTTATTTTCAGGATTTTTTTGTCAAAAATACCTTAAAAATTAACAAACATCGACTCTGATAATTCCTTTCAAATTTCTCTCAAACACATGAGTTTTAACACGCTAATTAATAAATGGAATCAGTGAAGCTAGTTTGAAATAATAGTTATTTGCAATACTAGTGAGCAAAGTGGCACTTTTTTCAAACATATTAAAGTACTATGTAATGTAATGTACGAGCTGGTACAGTAAACTTGCACAAATATGTTGCGTTGTTAAAACGTAAATTTTTATTTATTGCTTTTGAGGAGTGAGTAATATTAAAAACAGTTAACAGAGTTGACGCAAAAAAGTCACTTTCCTTACTACAGTAGGGAACAACTTTTTCAGTTTCAAAGTAAATAAAAAAAAAAACAAAAATTTTGATTATGGTAAAGTTTGACAAAAATATGAGGAAAAACTAATGAACTTATTTCGAGAAACTAAACTAATTTTTTTCAAAAACTTGTTTTTTAACGGGAATTAGCAACTTGTACAAGAAAGTTTATGCAATGTTGTTACATCATTTACTAGGTGGTAGTAAAATTGCAGTGTTTCTGTTTCTGTATTTATTTAAGGTGAAGTAAAGTCGTTGATGTGGAGGTGATACGTAATTGCAATAAAGTTATTTTAAAAAATGTAATGTTTGTGCAGGCTCCTGAAGCGATATCTCAAGTACAAGTGCTGGTGAAGGAACTGCGTAGGATCACTCTGCTGTGGGATGAACTGTGGCTGGGTACGCTGGTCCAGCACCATGCCGACGTGTCGAGAAGAGTGTCACAGCTAGAGACGGAGACTTTGAGAGTCGATTGTAACAAGAATCTTAGTGCTGCTGAAAAAGACAGTTTGGTTGCTGAGAAACATAGAATTATAATGAAACCTGTGAGTACATGTAGAGTGTTTTCAACTATACACATATTTTGTCGTGTACAAAATGTTTTTTGATAACTAAAATCCTTTATTTCAATTTCTGAAAGCATGTACTGAAAGTTAGTAGGTGCTTTGTTTAAAAAACTACATATTAACAAGAATAGATCAGTTGACAATGTCTTCTTGTCTGCTGCGTCACAGACTGTACTGTTTGCAGCATATGGTTTAAGTGCTTTTTTTAAATTTATTTGGTGCTCAAACATAAATATATGACATTTGAATCATATTTTACATACTTTTAACAATACTGCAGAAGATTAAGAAACCCCTATAAAAGTTGATGAATTTTTCAAAAGACAGTTTTTTTGAGATCCATAAATACAAAAATACTGAAAAATCGTGAATATCCATTTTTTTTTATTTTGAACACTAGGTTTATAATTTTTAAAAATATTTATGACAGTGTTTTGAAATTTGAAGAGGACATGAAAATTTGAACTTTTGAAGAGGCTTGCATAAATGGATGCATTGTGGATGTATGGCTTGCATAAGTGCAAGACTATACATTCAGAATCAGTATCAATTCTGTTTTCAAATGATGATATTCACAATATTTTTATCATTAAGTTTACCATTAAAAAAAAATAAGCCGAAATTCTCTTTATTGAAACAGTCTTTGAAAATCTCGAGAGTTTTTATTTAAATTTACTTCAATTTAAAATTTTGGACAGATGAAAGTGTTTCTAGTTATACAAAGGACAAGTAATACGCTAAACCAAAGAATTATTCAAATAATTCAATTTAAATGTTAATTATTATCCTGCCTCACCTCTGGCACTTCAGGCTTAACAGATTTTTATGCTTTTCTGTTTCACTAGGTCACTTAATTGTCTTAAACTGGTGAAATCAAAAATCATTTTTAACTTCATAAATTGTAACTAAAATTTGAGAAATTCCTCTTAAGACAATTTTGAGAATGATTTTTCTGTTAGTCTTCTGTGCACTGTGTGATAATTGTTTACATTGATTGATAGTTGTTTTGATGTGTTACAGGTATTGTTTGTGTTAGAACAGCTCTATGCCATCACTTCTGTGACACCAGAAACACCTCATGAACAGTGGTTTCAAGAGAAATTTGGTAAGCAGGATAGATTATAGTATGGAACAGCAAAAATACAGTATTAATAGGAACCTTATCTGAATTAGCAATTTTCCTGGATTTTTGAATATAATTAGTTAAAAGATAAAATATTATTGACTGACCGAAGCGAGGTCTATATAAAATTTGACTGATCAGCATTTGGTTTGTGTGTTTGTTATGCAGTTTTGGCTAAACGCATTGACCATTTGTTTAAATTTGGTATGAAGGTGTAAAGGCTAAATGACATATGCTAAATTTTTTCCTCATTCACTTCCATTTGATGATAGTAGGCTCTGATTTACGATGACAAATGTGAACATTTTTGACCACACGCATTGATTGATTGTTTTGAACTTTAGCTCATTTAAAGCCCCAACGTCATATGTAAGAATTTTCCCCATTCACTTCTGTGTCGACTGATTTAATGATAAGAATTAATATAATAATACTTATATATTGATTAAAAATATATTCATTAAGTGAGTCTAGCTGCTGGTTATTTCTTGTAATATTGGCTGAATAGTAATACCTATCATTATTTTGCCCACTTCATGTAGAAAGAGCATAACATGTCCAAAAAGATTGGTCCAGTAACATTTTTCCTTATATATTACTGTTACTGGTTAAATTGGTAGAAAAAGTTACGAGCGTTGTTGATGAGTGCTCTGTATTTGAATTAAGCCTGAGGATCATTCAGTAAGTCCTTAGAAAACGTAGAAAAACAGTTTATTTGTAATTTAAAAAAAAATTTTGATAATCAAAAATTTATATACTTAATCTTCCTTTATATAATTCTCCAAGCATTTCTCCAACTTTTCTAAGTTGGCCAAAAAGTAGGATTTTGGTTCTTCAAAATGGGCTTCTGTTTAGACGATGACCTTGTTAAACATAACCGTTTCCCACTGTGCCATTTTTTCAAGTTTGGAAATAAAAAAATCTCTGTCTGGTGCATACAGTGGATGTTGTAATAATTTGAACTTTAATTCCAAAATTTTGATTGTGGAAACTGTGCAGGTGTGCACATGTGCATTGTCATGATGAAAGAGGATCTTCTTTTTCTTTTTCAAATGAGGAATTTTTCTTGATTTGTTACTCAGCCGGTGCAATAACGATGCATGTCCCAGTTATTGTTTTTCCTTTTTCTAAGTAATCGATATAGATGATTCCACGTGAATTCCAAAAAACCTTTCCGGCTGATTTCACCGTTTTCGCCTGCTTTGGAGCCTGTTGACCTTAAAAACCTACTGTTTTGATTGTTCCTTTGTTTCTGGAGTGTAGTAATGTATACATGTTTTATCTACAGTTATGTATCTATGCAAAAACTCTTCAACATTGTGACTGAATGAAAAGCACCAAAATAGCCTCAGAGTAAACCACACTATTGCATTTATTCTCGACTGAGAGCAAATGCAGCACCCATCATGCTAAGATTTTTTTTTACACCAAATTTTTCTCTCGATAATTGAAGAAAACCATTACATAATTAGTTTTAATTAAAATTCTGTTTTAAAAATTATACTCAAACCATTTTAAAGGAGGTAGAATTATATCAACATAACACAGCATCCATCCTCTAATTGTACTTTTCCCATTGTACATAAGTAAATGTATAAAGTTATGACTGTGTTAGGAAGTGAAGTGTAGGAAGCGAAGTATGTAAAATTGTTATTCTATAAAACGTAATATATAGCAGTGCTGGAAATTTGGCCAACGGCCTGATTTTTTGCTCGCTACTATAGGGAAAGTGAAACAATGGACTCATTATAATAAATAATTTTAATAAATATTTTATTCAGATAACATTCCTGATTTTAGGTGAAAGTATATCAACAGCTCTAGAGAAGTTGCGTAACCCAACAAACCCGCGTAAACCATCCGAAGCACAGAATGCATTGAAAGTCCTGCAGGTCAAATTGCAAGCACGTGCGAGTAAACGTGCATCGTATGCTCTGAAGATGTCGGACGTGAGTCCTGCGTTAGCAGGACTTAAGGATACACAGATAGCAATGCCTGGAGTCAAGACTTTGTTGACGATCGCTGGAGTACACAATCACATCGCAGTGTTACCCACTAAGACTAAACCCAAGAAATTAGTGTTCCAAGGATCTGACGGACAGATGTGAGTATCCCAGCATTGAACTGTTTTATTTTTAATTTTACATTTTCAGTGAATTCATAAAAGAAGGGAAAATAATGGCATATTCTCTCCATATTCTTCCCTGTTTAGTTAAATAAGAAAGGAAGCTTCCGTAGTGGTTTTAGATATTCTTTCCATGAATTTATTCCTAGATTTTCTTGACTGCCCAAGATTTTTTAGAAAGTGATACATAATCAAGGCAGCTCTCTTGCTCAAACTTCTACTGCAAGAAATTAGTTACTTGAGTTAAAACACCATAAAAGTTAAAAATACCCATATTTCTTTTAGTGAATTACCTTCAAAATATACTTCTGGAATTTTTTTTTTTGGCGAAAAACCATTAAGGTTATCATTGCCGATATACTTCCGGAGCTGTTATGAAAATTTGGCTAATATATTAGACTGTATTGAGACCACCTCTATTCTCAAAATATTCAAATGCTCAAACCTTTATGTGTTTTTTACTCTAAAGCAACAACAAATTCAAGTGTGTATAGCTACCTTCAAAGATGCCAGAGAAGATTTTGGAAAAATTTCAGGAAAACTTTTCTTGAAACAGTTTGAACAAACAGTTGTACACTGGCGTTATACATGTGTAAAAACTTCTTTAAATATCCTTAATCCTTTTTTTTAATTAAAATTATTTTTAACCTTTATTTTTTGGTTTTGTTTGCAGGTACACATATTTATTTAAAGGCTTGGAAGACTTGCATTTGGACGAAAGGATTATGCAATTCCTGTGTATTGCCAATACAATGTTGAAAGGATCAGGTTATCAGGCACGACACTATGCGGTAATACCGTTAGGACCTAGAAGTGGCCTCATCAGCTGGGTGGATCATGTGACACCTTTATTCGCCCTGTACAAACGCTGGCAGCAACGACAGGCCGCTATTAACCAAAGTGGGTGTAATGCAAGATATGTTAAAAAAAAATAAATCATTAACAGGTTTTGTACTTGCTTTCTTTAGTTTCATAAACAGAAATCATAAAAAGCCATATATTGTCTTTTAATTTCTATACAAATTATACGTTATGATTATTATGAAGCTCGTTTACTGGTTCACCTTAAATTTAGAATAAATTTAATGGTAACACATTTAATTTTTGAATTTAAACGGCAACTTATTTATTACTTGTTTTCATTTTAATTTGTTTTTGCAGGTACTGTAATGAGGCCATCAGAACTGTTCTATTCAAAATTGACACCGTTGTTGAAAGAATGCGAGGTAACCAGCCTGGACTCGAGGAAGGAATGGCCGCTGCCTGTGCTGATGCAAGTACTCACAGAGCTGATGCAAGAAACACCGACGTACCTGCTGTCCAGAGAGCTGTGGTGCAATAGCATCAACGCAGGTAGCTGGTGGCAGAGCACTAAACTGTACTCCACATCTTTGGCCGTCATGTCCATCATTGGCTACATCATTGGTCTCGGAGACAGACATTTGGACAACGTATTGGTAGACCTGGCAACAGGAGAAGTAAGTAGAATCATATCAAATAACTGTTCTCTTTATTTACTATTGATATACTTATATATATATATATATATATATATATATATATATATATATATATATATATATATATATATATATATAGGTTTGTAGTCACACTAGGGGAGTAACAGTTCCCAAATTGTGGTACACGTACCGCATGGATTACTTGCATTCATTTTGGGGGTACACAAAATGGCTTTTATGGCTACGATATTTAGCAATTATTTTTGAAAAACTAATTATTTTGAATTTATCATTTCAAGGAGAAAAGAATGATTTTTTTATGTTGAAAAGAAAATAGAGGCCACCATAAAAAAATCTCTGGGAAAATATTATCAAGAAGAACAGTTGTGACCAATTTAAGTAGCTGGATTCATTTCTTAAAAAAAATGATCAAACTGTTGGTACTTCAAAAACATAAAGAGCAAAATAATCTTGCACTTAGGCTCCATAAATATTATTATCAGACACCCGTACCCTCTAATATATATATATATATATTTTTTTTTTTTTTTTTTTGTGTTTAACATTTGACTGTTGTGCACACTTGGGCTAATGCAGATGATGGGATGATTTATAGCATATGAAAATGCCAAGAGTGGCCGGGAATCGAACCCGGGTCCTCGGGGTGAAAGCTCAGTACGCTATCAACTAGGCCACCAAGGCGGCTTACCCTCTAATAAAAACTATGAATGGGTTCATGATCTGTTCACTGTTGACCATGATAAATGTAATTTTCCAATGGTCAATTAAGAAAAAATAATAGAGATGTCTTGTGACAATAATTTAATTGCCTTCATTCCAAAAAGACATTGATTAACTTTTGGATTGCACTGGAAAAGGAATACCCTGACTAGCAGTTAAATACTTGTTGCCCTTCTCGACAACATACCTGTAGAAATGGACATTCATCCCTGACTACACGAAAAAGTAAATATACAGACAGTCTAGAAGTAGAGGACGACTTGTACATGTATCTTAGTAAAATAAATCAGATATTTGAAAACTTATGCAAGGCTGAAAAACAAGTGAATTCTGAATTGCTTTTTAAACATGTTTATAAGGCTTTTAAATTTTATTGTTTGCATAGTTTATGAATGATTTAGCTGTAATTTGAAAAAAAAAACATTTAAGATGTATACTTAAATGTACAGATTTTATTCCTGTATGTATATGCTATTTTGAGGGTTAGTGTTTTTTTTTTTAATTAACACATGTTTATAAGCAGTGTAACCTTAAAAAAATATGTATGGCGTTACAGTGATTGCTGGTTAAATCAGATATAGTGTAGTATCGGATTTAACATAAGTCATGTCCCCATTCTCAACGTAAGTTAACGCAGATGTAAAAAATAAATAAGTTGCATGTCAAAATGATGGCAGGTTCTTTGGAAAATATTGTTACCAAAACAGTTCTGCAATACCACTGATAATGCCCCTCTCTCCTCGTCTCTTCACTCTGTTATGTAATGTAGCACATAAGAACATGCCACATTGCACTATTACCTCATGAACAGTACTTTTGTGGTTTATTCTGTATTACTACTTGAAGAGAGTAGAGATAAACGTATATATTGTAGTGATTTTGCTTTTGTACCATTACAAGCTTATATGACATGATTTTAATGGGCATTATCTGTGAAAATACACATTAAAATTGGCGACCATTGTAGTATTTATTGTCGAGTTGTGTTTTTATAATAATAATTTGTTCAGGTTTGCATTAATATTATTTGAAATAGCTTATTGATGATCTCAATTTTTTTTTAATAAAATAATAAACAAAGTGATACAAATAATTGTAAAACAAATTTTACGTCATAAATATTTAAAACTTTAGGCTGACCACAGAGATGAAGCAGTTAACAAAACAAAATCAGGGGTAAGTACAAATACTTTAATTTCTTTAAAAAACTGCTTCACCAGATGACATACAAGTATATTATTCATAACCTGCCTCTGAAAATGATTAAAAAAAACAAACAAAACTGATGAAATGAGGTAAAACCTATTATCAAAATCGGATTATCTGATTTTTAGAAATTCAGCCGATTTTTCAGTTGTCTGCTTCTCAGGTAACAGATGTCGGACTAGTGAGGGTGTACTGAACTGTCGAAACATTTTTGTTAAACTACTAAATTTAGGAAGACAGTTACAGAAGTATTTCAAATTTTATGTTTTATTTCAGGTTGTTCATATTGACTACAACGTGTGTTTTGAAAAGGGCAAGACTTTACGAGTACCTGAAAAAGTTCCTTTCCGTCTGACCCCCAATTTGCGAGCTGCTTTAGGTGTTACTGGAGTTGAGGTAGGGTGAATTGGTTTTATAAAACAGTTTTAACTACTAACCCCTTATTGGTTTATGGAAGATGCTGCAATTATCAAATGAAAAAGGCATCGCCGTGACTAGGAGGAAGCAACAGTAATAGTTGCCTCAACTGGCATAGTCAGGGGGAGACACTATGCAAATTTAGCAAATGATTTTGTTTAAAAAAAAATTCAAATATTGACAATGCAATATTTAGTGCTTAGAGGAGGTTGTTTAGACTAATGTACATTTTTATAACTTCAATTCTTTTTAATGTTAAGTACAAAACATTAAATATTATATATGTTATTTTGACAAAGTATTAGGTTTTCTCGGAGGGGTAACTTTTTGAACATTGTGCGATCGAAAAACTTTGATTTCTGAAATTAAAGTAAAATGTAGGTGATAAGATGGCAAGTCGAATAAAGAAACAGTTTTGAAAACGTATTATTTGAAGATATGTATTTAAAATTCTATTAAATTATCGGAGTACCAGTTAGAATAAATTCTGACAAAAGAATCAAATTAAAACGAGTTCAACTTAAATATTCTAATAAACCAATGTAAGTAGATGATTAATTTTTTCAAATTTTTTCTTTCAATTTCAAATTCAGTTTTCTGTTTGATAGAAAATTCCTGGACTAGCCCATTCCTGAAATGGTAGGTACTCTTTGGTAGATACTCTTATAAATATACCATTTACAATTCACAATGCAAAAGTTGAAAACACTATAGTCTCTAAAAATTGTTTTTCACAGTTTAAGGAAAAGTTGATGTCTACTTTTCTGACTGATGGTTATTTTTAATTGGTCAATCATTCTGGTTGATTTAATTTAGCAAGAATCGTATTCATTGGCTTTTAGATCATAAAATGATGACTAAACAAGTTGACAGTGGTCAACTATTTTATAATGAAAGTGGTTAGATCCCAAATAAGTCTGTCTGTGTGATGAGATTCTAGAGAAAAGAGTTTTTTCCAGTGCAGGACTGTAGAGTGAATGTAATAGTTTTTTTTTTTTTTTTTTTTTTAGCACATGCGCTGGAAAGAGACCCAGTGCTTTGGGTGTCCTATTGCTATCTGAAAGGTTTAAGTATGTTTAGTAATTCTATGGTCAGAATCATAAATAGACTGATGTAGGAATTCATCGATTAAGTGAGGGTCTATTAAGTTGTGCTAGACTATGATACTTTATTAGTACCAAACAGGCACAAAGTATACTCATATAAATGACGAGCCAAACTTTACAGGCAAATCACTGATAGTGAGATCCAGTATTATCAAAATACTTTTGAAAAATCAAAGTTTATGCTTACTGTAGATTATAATATTGCAAACCCATGATCACAGAAAAATTCTCACTGTTATTCGTTTAAGTGATTAATAATGTGTTTTCTAACATCATCAAATTTTGCGACTACTATTTGGGATATAATCCATTTTATGTTGTTGTATGGAAAAGTGGTGATTATAATTACTAATTTACAAAAACAATAATGGTGACAACACAGCTATGTCGCTGTCTTGATGAAAATGAATTTTCAAAAAAAAAAAAATAATCTTTACCTTTTTTAAAAATTTGATAGTTCAACTGGTTAGCTGAGCATGGGTTATATATTTAACTGTGCTCATGATACATAGTTTGTTTATATCAGGGGTTCTCAATCTTTTTTCTGCTTTGACCCCCCCCTAAATAAAATTTGTTTATTCCGTAGACCCCATTATGTTTACAATGTGTTGCTCAAATATCACTGCAAATGAAGCTTTTATTAGTAGAAATTTAGTAATATAATTTTTTTAAATTTGTATTTTGTATTATTAGATATACATTAAAGATATGATTAGGTTTGTAGAAGCAGAAATTTAAATAAAATATAAATCATAAATCATATAAATACATAAAATTTTAATGTGTTGGTTGTTTGCATATTAAACATAATGTGTTAAAAACTTGCACTTAGGCTCTGTAAATATTATTATGAAACATCCCACCCTCTAATATAAACTATGAATGGGTTTACATACAACCGGTATGCACCATATAAATATTATGTATAAGGTATGTACTTATAAATACTCGTTGCGGTTGATGTCCTTCAATTATCTTACTTATATCTGGCGAAATATTTGTTAATATTAATCGTAAATCACCACATTCTGATATCGAATAGATTTCTCATCTGTGACAGTAAATTGTTTACATAGCTAAATCCTGCCTCATCCAAGAAAGAACTAGGAAATGCTAACAATGGTGATTTGCTGATACTTGTTCATCTGACATATTTTGTGCGAATGTCTTTACAACTCCAAAATTCGGCATGTCCACTCACTTGAAAGTTGATTTTGAGTTCGAAATTCCCTTTAAGTTCAATCAGTTCTTCTTGTAGTGAAAAATCAATATCAGCCATGTTGCTTTCAAATGGTTTTATAATCGAAGACAGAACATTTAAATTTTCAAAATCTTGTAACGAACATTGATATCCTCTTTCAGTTCTTTTGAAAGAATTTAATGTTTAGTTTAGAATGGACATAGCTAAGCGAGAACGCGCAGAAACAAAAGCAAATGCTTGCAGATATTTGGATATAAAAAAAAAATTTTACAGTTTTTATTTTTATGAAGTTTGCATTAAGGGGTTAAAAATGGAATTTATTTCATCACCCCCCCAATAGACCCCCCAAATTCAATTGATCCCCAAGGGGTTCACCCCTCCCCTTTTGTGTTGACAACCCCTGGTTTATATATAATGCTTGAGCTGTGCTGCTATCTTGATGACAATTCACCACTTGTTCTTTCATCTCTTGACACTTGTTTTTTGTGTTACTAACACATTTATTTGCTTTGTTCGGCAAATTTGTGAATTTGGCCAAGGGTCTGGTTCTGATGTGACCAAACTAGAGGGAGTATATTGTATTGTAAAAATTATTAAAAAAAAAATGGATAAAATCAGATGCAAACCATAAAAAATATTTATTACACCTCATAATAAATCTTAACGTAAAACCTGAGATAAAATAATCTACACACAGAGTTATTATACAGCAATCTGTAGCTCAAGGAGCCCACTGTTACGGTTGACAGACGGATTTTTGTCCATGGAGTTGCGTTCCTGTTGGAAAGAATGACTAGCTGTACGACATCGCACCATATGGCCAAATGTACGTTTAAACTCTCTGTTCTTCCAAGCATAGATGAGCGGGTTAATGGCGGAACTGCTGATGGCCAAGGACAACACAACCTTGTACGCCATGGGTGAAATGATGCTGTGATAGCCTCCAGCTTGAACACAAGCTACGGCTAGGAATGGCAGCCAGCATGCTGTAAAGCACCCCATAATGAGGAGCACCACCTGAATAAAAGAAGCAATACATTTAGCTCCCTAGGCATTGCTCTACGCTATCTATATATCCGGAGATTTTTATTTTGAAAAGGAAAGAAAGGAGTTGGGTATTAAGTTTAATGTTAAAATGCCTTTACATTCAGTAAGAAGGCCACATTTTTTGTCTTATCGTTTTATAATATAATTAACAAAATACTTTTTATTTACTGTTTATCACTCTTTAATTTATTGCAGCAGTTAAAATGAAGGTAATAATAGTAAATTAATTATTATCTAAACAATGGAGAAATAAATGCATGCATGTATTATTACAATTAATTATTACAATTATTATTTACAATTAATAAAAAAAAACAAACTGCGGGCTGCACTCCGGGAGTGCCGACAGAAGTGAAAACTTGAACAATAATGTTGTGTATTTTTGAATGTTTTGGAATGTTTAGGGAATAATTTCACACAAATTGTTTTATTTATCAGTAGAAAGTACTATCGTTTATATGGTAAAATACAATATTCAATTATTGCACTATATACACAATTATTACAATTATTTTACATAAAATATATACGCATGCATCCTATACTATTTTATATGTTATACACAGTATACATTATATATAAAATGGTAGCGGTGACGGTGTTGCTATAAAATCTGACACAAGTTCAATGGTTTTTGCCCATCCAAAAAGTGCCCAAGGATATATAGTATGTACGCGTGGCATGCATCCTATACTATTTTATATACTATACACAGTATACATTATTTATCTCATGGTAACGGTGACGGTGTCGCTATAATATCTGATATAAGTTCAATGGTTTTTGCCCATCCAAAAAGTGCCCAACGATATATAGTATGTACACGTGCATCCTATACTATTTTATATACTATACACAATGTACATTATTTATCTCATGGTAATGGTGACGGTGTAGCTATAAAATCTGACGCGAGTTCAATGCTTTTTGCCCATCCAAAAAAAGTGCACAATGCGCTAAAGAAGTTTTCACTTCAAAAAATTAACAAAAATTTAAAAACAAAATATAAATTGTTTTGTATTATAACATTACACAACAAAACTTATAAATGTTTTTTTTAACTTGTAAATACTAGTGGGCCAGTGTGACTTTTTTGTAATTAATGAGAAAAAGAAATAAGTGGTACAGCACCTCTTTATAAACAGTGTTTGAAATACAATAGAATCCTCAGTCAATTTTGTTCACGAGTTTCTTCTATAGCTTCTTTTACATTTGCGGAAGACTTACTCTTTAGAAAGCAATGTACAGTAAAACTGTAAAAGTTGACACTTGTTAAAAGCGATGTTCATTGGAACATTGTGAGAGTCGAATTATTATGTACTTCATTTCTGATTTAGCACAATGTACCAGGTACTAACGCTGCATTAATGTATCAGGCAATAGGTATTAATGCTGCTGATCACGCAGGCCTACTTTTTCTTAAGATAATGTTCCCAAAAAAAAAACATGGTTCTGCTAGGGCTATAAAACAACAGTAGTTATTAATGAAATGGCTAAGGGCAAACTTTCAAATAGGCTACTGTTAAATATTCACAAATAGAAACATTTTCTGTGGTTTGTGATGGAAGCAGTGATACTAATTTTAAATTGTGTCCTGTAGTTGTTAGTTTTTTTATCCAGTTGAGAGAATTATTCAGACTTGTTTACTGAATATCCTAAATTTGGTTGGAGATTTTCTACTGGTAAAAATATTAGTTCATTTACATTGAATAAATTTGTATTTTATATAAGTTGGATCATTATTCCATTCTTTGTACAAGGTCCTAAATTTGTCTATAAAAAAAAATTACCCGTATATATATATATTTTTTTTTTTACCGATGTCAGTTTTTGGAAGTTGGTAGGTATGTATTTATGGGGGAGGGGAGCCTTGAAAACCAGCTACAGTACATATTAATTGGGTAACATTTATGAGGTTGAGAGGTCGACCATTGTAGGTCGCACTGAGGAATTCGAAATATTGTATAACCTACCTGGAAACAAGACTTCCTTAGTTTATAGATGTTAAACTTGCGCATCTTGTTGATTTGGTGCACAGCTTGCCGCCATATCCTCCAATATATTACAAACATCACGGCCCACACTATACAGAATGCTGGAGTGATAACTGCTGTTGTGTAATAACGAGGTAATACACGGCCTAGTTCGCACGGCTCGCAAGCTTTCCATCTGTTCCAGTAGAGGGGTATTGTTGAGAATATCACTGCGTGAAACCATCCGCAGCAAAGTATTGTATGAGCCATCCTAATAACATTTACGATTTGTGTGTTAGTTTCTTGGCACACGGCAGACATGTTTAATGAAATTATAACATATTACAAATTAAGGCCGGGTGGTCACCAAATGTGGAACGGAGTTGTGCTGAGCGAAGCGAACTACACTTCCAAAACTGAACTAATTGTTTTCAAACCGAGCTAGATAGATATTCGTAGAGGATCTCAGTGACACTGCTTAGCTCTGTTACACTTTCAGTGCGCACTTTCTGTGCGTTCAGTGGTCACACACATTAAAAATAATGGTTTGATTTTGAATGTGTTGTCCACTCCGCTTCGCATTTTGTGGGCATGTGACAAAAAAAAAAATCAATGCCGGCGGTCAAGGTTAAGTTTCTTTTTCAATGCATTTTAAAAATTAAATTTTAATATTTGCAGATTTTTATGCTGTTATTTCAGTGAAAACAGAGTTTGAAAAAGAGGATAAAATAAAAAAAACATTTTTATAAATTCGTTTACATCATATCAGCAAGACAGCTGCATGCTGTGTTTATAGTCGTCTGCATTAGCCCAAGTGTGCACAATAGTCGGACGTTAAACATCAAAAAAAAGGTGTTTATTTCAAAGTTTAACATAACAGAGTAACAAGTGTTGTAAAAATATCAGCTGTTTGGAATAAATAATGTTTAGGTTATTTGTTCATATAAGACAATAGTTTGATAACTACTGGTGATCAATGAACTTTGTTTATTAAGTGTTATTAAAATAACTAACCACCTAAAAAAGATCATTGGTCTTTAGGGTTTACCAAATATGAAAAAAACAGTACAAATGGGGCGTATACAGTGGTGGACTGTTACATGTTTTGTTAGAGACACTGACATTTAGAAGTTTCAATTTTTGGCATAGTTATTCTTAACATTGACCCTTAATTGGTATAACAGTAGAAAGATCTTTATTGGGAATTTAAAGGGTGAATTTGGGCACTTTTTATGTGACACACGAGCAACCCAGGTGCCCAGATGAAAAAAAAATATTACATATAACATTGATTTAAAAATGTCATTCAAAAAACGTTTTTCTAATTTGTTTGAGTAAAGTTTGTTTATAAGTTTTTTGTTGCCTAATTTAATTTCTATGAATAATAAACAAAATATTAGTTTCAGAACATTTAAAAAAATTGTTTTCCTACTTTTAGTCAAATAATACTTTAACACATCATATTCAGATGTTTCAGAATGTCTGTAGTCTTGAAGCAATTGAGAAGCTACTTAGTACAAAATTTTCCACTTTGTCTGTATTGGGTTAGGATTATCAAGATTCAACTGTAGTTCAGTACGTCTGTTAAGAGTTCGTTCTTTTCAGTTTTTAGTAGGTTTTTATCATTATTGTTTCTAAATTTTCAATACAGTTCATCCTTATTTATTTTTGAAAATGTAATGTCACCAGCAATAAGTCTGCATAAGTAAGCATTTGAATTTTCAAAACCAATATATTAAGAAAATTAATTTTTACAGTGATCAGGGTTCTTTTTTTTCTTATTTTCAATGTAGTTTTGAAAGTTTAGTATGTTAATTTAGTAAGTTAATTATGATTGTAGAATCAGATTTTCAAAAAAGCGCATGATAAAAAAATATTTTAGTAAATTTGCTTCCATCATGCTAATGAGACAGTTGTGTACAGCGATTATCTTTATTTTTTGTAGCTTTGAATTTTCGATTTTCTGTATTAAAATATTTTAAAGTTTTCCTGGTATACTGATAAAATAAATACATAAACTGCATTTTATTACATCATTTTGACGCAATAATCTGAGTGTGTGTTACGACTGTTTAACCCCAATAAGTGATAAGACTGTGATCAGTGCTCAGCCTTTGTTATCAGTGTTACAAAGTCCTAGGTATCAGACAGTTGTACAATTTTATTTCCTTGTCGTACAATACTCAATGGTTTGTGTCGATATGATATCACATGTTTTATCATCAATGGTTGAAGTTCGGTAGGTTTTATTTAACCAAAGTGTATAGGGCATGGTCACCCATTTGTGGGCCAGACAGAAGACATTAACAGCTGTGACATTAATACAGTTCTCGGTCAAGTTCCTTGCGTAATCAAGTTTTTTAAATAGTTGATATTTTTAAAGTCTTGCATGACTTTTATCATTTTCACTCTATTTTTTCAAACTATCTAATTATTTCCCAGCTTTTTTCAGGTTATAATTTAAAAAAAACTTTCCTTAAATATTTCCTAAACTTTAAAGTCTTCAATAATTTGAAAATTTATTTTATTTATAGTGATTATTATAAAAAAATAACATTATTAATTATTTTTATTATAACATAAACTCTTCTATCTTAGGTCAGGATTATTGTATTGGCAGAGTAATAGTTAATAAAGTAGTATATTAAATTGTTAATAGAGTAATATAGAGTAACAGTTAGAATAATATATTAAAAAAAAGAAAGTAATAGAATTATATAAAACGTTAATTTTAATGATTCTTTATGCAGTAAGTCTTTTTAAAATATTTCAAATTTTAAAAATATTATCTTTTAGTCTTTGAGTATGATAAGACTATGTTCGATATGCTGTTCTAGATGTCCCTTTTTTTAAATACTTAAATTCATCATTTAATTAGTTTTTATTTTAACGAACATTTAAATGTCTGGTACTGTCTTTCATTAACTATTGTACTTGAATAGTTAATAGTACTTGAATAGTACAATGATTCTACACTTTGCAGAATCATGCCACTTTCCAGAAATAGACTTCTCATTCATTAGTAATTGAAAAATATTTTTGCTTTCTTGAGGTAACATTTTCCTCTGATTAGTTTTTCGCCTGGCACAGGTATTGCCTCCTTTTGTCGACGTTCGTTTGTTCTGCCATTGCACATTCTTTGTCTAACACTTCTTTTCAAGTTTGATTTTTCTTGTTCCTTGGCTTAAATCTAGACCTATTACGGGTGTCATAACTTTGACTGTTTTAAATATAGTATGATATTACTAATTTAATAATTACTTAAATTTCTTTGATTTAATTGATATTTATATACAAGGTAATTTATGAATTTTGAAGTGAACTATTTTGATTAATTCATCGAAGTTATTATAAGTCTGTTTTCTGGCTTATTTAAACTGTCTTTTATTTGACTTTGGTAGTTCATATTACAAACATATTTCAATTAATATCCTTTTGGTTAGCCTAGGTCAGTGTTAAACCTACTTTAAAGTTGATGCATTGGAATGTTGCCAGCCAGTTGTGTTCTAAATACATGGCTTTAAATTTTAATCAATAACCTAGATTCATTAGCTTAAATGTTCTGCTTTGGTATTTAGTTGTCAGTTGATAGTTTGACTTCCTATTAAAAAATTCTGCTGATATGATGCCATTTCTTGACACCTATATCTCTTAAACCAACCACTGCAATTCTAAACTGAAACCTTCTTCATGGATGGTGGATTATCATACTATGTAATCCCCATGGGGGTGAGTTGCAGTGTTACAGTTACACACACGGACATAACGTGCTTACATTTATTATATATATTAATTTTTTTCTAATATTTTGTTGAAATTGGAGTTTCCTGGAATTGCATCAAGTAATTGACCTTTTCCTGTTTTGTAGGGAACTATATCTTTTTCTTAAAGTTTGTAGTTATGTGTGATTGTGAGGGTTCATTTTTGTCAGTATAATTTGAAATTTTAATCTGTTAATTTATATTAACAAGTTGATTCAATTCAAACATGGCAAACTAGATTTTAGTAATAGTTTTGTAAGTTTATTTTTTTAAAATCTTAATTTAATTATCTTAATTAGCATCAAAATCTGTATAAATTAGCATTTAAAATTTTCCAATTTCATTAAAATAAGAACGTGACTGTAAACTTTGAATCACACTAAAATTAAAATTATTTGTTCAAAGTTGAATTTTTTTTTCATAACTTCTATGTTTATTTTCATTACAATATTCAGCTTACAGAGTTATAGCAAGGTAAAGGTATAATGTATCCAAATATGTAAGACAAATCAGTTTGATAATTTCAGTGAGACTTTACAGTACTTCTTACATTAAATGAAAAAAAAGGTTCCAGTTTCATTGTTATTAATAAGTATAAAAATGGGCTATACCAACAGCTATCGTATTTTACGGACTGTAAGACGAACCTTAATTTTTAATCGATCGTTTTAAAAAATAACTTTTTACCATTTTTATTATTAGTTTGCAAAGCCAGACTAAAAAAATTTTTTTAGTTTATTTTAATTTTTTCCATTACAAAACTAACTACTAACAAAAATATTGTACTATTACTGATAACACAAATCACTTTCAATCCTATCTTAGTGGTACCATATACTGCAATGATGCATCAGAGGCTAGACAGTGTTCTGGGGTTGTAATGGTGTGACGGGAGGGAGACAGTGTTAGCAAGCTTGTGAAACCCCGCAAACTCATGTTCGTCACATCGGTGCACTGCTGCTGCCAGTTGAATTCGTTGTTGTCAGATAGAGATAGGTTTCCTGTGGCATCAAATATGTGGCATTTTTAAGACTGGCGAGAATTTTATATTATTTTCAACTTCATATTAATTTCACTTTTTTATTAATTTTTATATTAATTTCAAACATTGTTATATTAATTTTGAGTATACGATGCACCTGGATTTGGGAGGCTATTTTTCGAAGAAAAAAGTGTGTCTTGTAGTCCATAAAATACGGTAGCAAGAGGGGGGGATTTGAATAAATAATATTGCTGCTATATTTCTAATTGGGAATATTGCTAAGTGGCTCACCTATTGTTCATTATCCTTTCATAACGAAACGGATGCATTATGGCAAAGTATCTGTCGGCAGCGATAGCGGTGACGTTGAGTATAGAAGCACAGCAAGCAAACAGTATGAACACAAATCTGTAACAGGCTGTGACATTAATAAGGGCTAGATAAACTTTGACAAAGCTACAATATTCAAAACATTTAGGTTCACCTTATCTGTACCTTATCTGTACAGTTCCATGTAAGTTATTGACCTGTCAAAATACACAGTGGCAGAAACTTGAAATTTTTCGTGGATAATGTTCTAATTAATGTTAATTAGTACAATTTGTTTTTATATTAGTTATTTGTAGTTGTCTAACAAGTTATTTTGTACAGTAGAGTCTTAGTAATATTGTGGACTAAAACGAATGTTGAGTTTGATGGAAGTTAGGTTAAAAAAAAAAATCAATACAACGACATTTTTATGCTGCATTGTGTAATACTATTAGTTAAAATGATATTGGTAGCCTACAGTATTACCATTATTGAATTTGAAATTGATTATCAATTAAGATTGTACATTTAATATAACTTACAACATGGTCCTAAAAAAATTACATTAAAAATGTTCATTTCATGGAGAAAAACAGTGTTCATAGACTGTTTCTCAATCTAATATCTGTGTTGTCAAAGTCTTTGTAAAAACATACATTCATAATTCTAAGGTAGTGTACCAAATTGACTTAAAAGAATTTACAGTTTGTGACTAAATTAATCATGGCTGACAGTGTTGTAGTCTTGGGGAGAAATAGAAGAAATCCGGGTGATTACCAGGTCGTGGGCTGACAAGGCACTTTTCCTTTACAGAATTGTGAAATAAATTTGCTTCATATTTAGAGTTGGCCAAATCCCTCCTATTTCCTCCCGAGCAAGTTGTGGTATCTTGTTAAATTGGCCTGGGAGTTGGTAGGCTGTGTGTAGTTGTTTTGTAGTGGGTGGTCCTCCTCAATGTTCTGTTCAACAATGATTTTCAACGTGTATTTATACTCAAAATTATGGCGGGTACTATAATTTCTTAGTATAGAAGTTTATTAATTTAGTGTAGACCAGAGTTACATGTGCACTGTGAATGAATTGGAAGTGAGTATTGGTTGACAGAATTGAATTAGGTTTCAGAGGCTTAAGCTGTTTCCAAGCCAGGAGAGAAGTACAGGGCTGTGTAACTCAATTCTTATGTTGTCTCAGATGATAACAGCTATCTTGCTGACATCAGCAAATTCCATGATATGGAAGCATATTTCAAACAATATTTTATTATCTTGAACTTTTTATAAAATCTGATTTTATTACTGTAATCAGCATTAAAATATATTAAACACTACTTCTAAGCTCTATGTACTTGCTAACAATGAGCAATAGATCTGACTACCCTTCCAGTCCCTTTTGACTCTTGATACTTTTTTGCTGACAGGAGATGGAGATGTGAATTGTATGGCATGTCAAGTTTCCAGGATCTATTGTATATTAATAGATACTGATACTTATTTTCAAAAATAATTAAATATCCTAAACAAAGTTAAGTGGGGCATCCATTACTATATTAAATAAAAGCAAACCATTTTTTATTCATTCAATCTTTGGTCACATAAAAATTATAAACATTAAAAAATTATCAGGCTTAAAAAAGCTATTACATTCGTTGTTACTTACTTAAGTATGCATGTGTGCTTTATAGTAGCGAGTTGAGGCGATACATAGAACGCCATGTGATAGGGCAACGTAAGACCTACTAACATGTCCGACAGTGCTAAACTCAACACAAACTGATTAGACACAAGAGGGGAGAACTGTAAACTGGTCCTTAATACATAGATTGTTACTATATTGCCGCACAGTATGACGACAAACAACACTCCGTCTAAAAATAACCAGAACATTGATCCTGCGCCCATTCCATAACCGAATAAACTAGTCACATCAACACTGGAAACATTATTTAACATGTCCACCTGTAACAAAAATACAAAAAATAAGTAGCACTTTGCGAGTAACAAGATTTGAAAACAAGTTGTTAAAGCAACATCAATAATACTCATTTTATATGGTCATTTTATTCCTTTTAAGTGACCTTTGTTTGAAATAGCTTTAGTTATGGTTAGTGTCACTTCTTGTTAGTTTCTGTAAGAGAGGTAGCTATGCTACCGAAACATCAGGGTTAAGTAAATAAGTCAACTAGTTCGATATTTATTTTGTAATTATTAAATGACAAAATATTATAATTATTTTAACTAAGTAAAATATTATCTAGTAGTAATCTCACATTTATGTTTAGAATTGCGATGTGTGGTATTATTGGATGGGGATCTGTAATAAAAGCACACATAAATAAATTAACAATAATTCATTATTAAAATTTTAAAATATTAGGATCAAGCAATGAAACAAAATTACCTTTAAATATAAGGGGAAAGTATGTTGTAGAATGTATAAACTATCATTATATAGAACTAAAAAATAAGTTTACTTATTTTGACTCTAGATAAGAATACTAGAGTCAGTATCTTATCGTTATCAAAAGTACAAAAGGAAATTGGGCGCAGATCACAGTTACACCGCAACTTTTTATTATAATAAGTTGAACAGAACTCACGAACAGATACATACTAAAAATTTTAAAAATATACTTAAAACTGCATTCATTAACATTAAAATAAAAGATAAACAATATGTGTAAAAAATGAAAATTATTGTTGAAAATCTTGCTAAAACTGGCAAAAAAAATAAATAAATATTCTTTAAAAAATACTTTTAGGTAAGTTAGTTTTAAGCTATAATATCCAAATTTTTTTAATATACAGTCTGTGTACAGATGGTTAACCATCTCTGCAGCGGATTGTAGTGTTGCTACAATTCTGTGTTACTAATCTGGTTAAATAAATTAGTTTCTTTTAATTTTGTGGCAAAGGCATTTCATTTTTTATTTGTTGACACGCCACAGTTCTCCTTGCGTAATTTGAGGCAAATAGGTAGTTTAAATCCACTACATAATTTATTTTTTCATTGATACACCTAATTGTTTTTTTAAATTACTCTGCATGATAAAAAAGTGAAGAAAGAAAGTAAATAAAGTTTATTTGATCATAGATAAAACTACTGAAAGTGGATAATGTTTACAAATATGTTTATCTATGGAATAGTTGTGATTTATATTATTGTCTCATGATAAGCTGTATATAAAGATGATGTTAATTTTTTTGTGCATTAGTGCATTATTTCCTTCCTTGTATTAATTATAGGATGCATACAGGATGGCTGAATATACTGTTCTTAATATGCTACATATGTTAAAATACAGTATTAAATATAATAAATAATTTTCAGAATGTTCTGAAATTAGTAATATATGTTCATAGGGCTTACAATGGGCAAAAAAAAAAAAATAAATAAAAATAAAATAAATAAATAAATAAAATTTATTTAGAATCATTTATACTCTTCAAATGAAGGTTTTATACAAAGTCCTACCACATTACGAACTCTCATATATAATGTATTTTTATTTTTTGGTCTTCTTTGTACATGTAACACTTTTTTTTATTGTAATTGCTTCTTTTCATTGATCTACCTGGGTTGTTATTCTGGTTTTGTTATTCTGTTTTATAACTGTCAGAATACAGATTCAGCATATATTTTACAAAGTTTTAATTTACAAACAGAAACAGATGGAAAGCTATATATATTGTTTTAAACCATGAATAATTGTGTAGAATTAAGCATAATTAAAAAAAAAAAAATTAAAAATCAGTGAATGAAATAACAAGTAAGTTCCACAAAAGGGGGCAACATGGCATGCAGATTTAAAACTTAAATAAGAAAATAAACAGTATAAAATAAAACCTATAAACTATAAAAACAGTATAAAACGTTGTTTAATTACGTATTTTGTTAACCTTTTACCTCTGAACTTGAAAGTGTAATGGTTGTAAGTAGACGTGCACATTTCTTCAAGCTTACGTTACAGACACTGATCCGTGTTCACTACACTTAGTATTCTGAGCTGCCTGCTGTACTGCTTTGCTACAAACCAACATGCTTGATGTGTTTCGTGTTATTATCTTTGTCCCTTGGACTTGGATTCTTGGCAATCATTACTTTACTCTTGGTTATTCCATTCATACTTTATGCTATGATTCATCAATCTGTATATTTGTAAATATTATGTTATGCATGTATGTTGTTAAATGTTTTAGGAGTGTTTTTTTAACAGACATTTTTTGTTTTGTTTAAAGAGGCTGTATTGACAACTGATTTTATTTCAGGAATTCCGTACAAAAAATTTCCTATGAGTCATATTTTAGTGATGTTTAATCTATGACTGCCTTGAACAGTTAAAATATTTATCTGTTTTAACAACCACATTTTACGAAATCTATTTCCAATTTAAATTTTGACGTACTTCATTGTTAATGAAGATTTTGTATAGTTAATAGAAACCTAGCATAGTCTGTTAAATAAACACTATTGGAAAGTTGCTATTCAAATTTAGACTTCCTGTTATAAATGTGTGTTATAAAGCAGTGTAAGTATATAAAAATATACACTGAACAATAGAACTTTTTAAAACATTTTCTAATAAGAAATTGGCACAACTACTCAGCATATAGATATTAACTATTAACTAAGTATATTTTTGTTAATTTTTTCTTGTAGTCAACTTATTTCAAAACAAATATCTGCACTAAAGCTATAAATGGCCAGGTAATATTTTCCAAAAATGGAACGCATTGATTGCACACATTGCTTTCTGCATGGCCTCCTTGAAATCAAATTGAGCGCATTATAAATTTAAAATGAAATTACTTTTTCAAAAATTGGCAACATTTGTTCCATAAGTATGACACTTGTAAAAATTATTTTACCATTTTATAATTTGACCTAAACTGGTACACTTAAAATTGTATCATAAACTTGTACTGAAAACTAGTGTACACACTTAAAAACTTATAAAACTAACTGAAACATTGAGGAAACTAATAATTACATTTTGTCCTCCATTGTCTATGTTTTGAGAGACAGTTAAAATTTTTATGGTGGAATCAAAAAATGTACCTAAAATAAAAATTCTACAACATTAGGATATGAGCGTTTACAGAAATTGTATTCTTTTTGGTTCGTTCACATTTCTGAAAGATTAAGCTAAAATTTATGTAACTATTACTACCATTAAATTAACTGCAAATGCTATTTTGAGTTGATACAAACATTGACTTTGTTAAGAGCTGGTAGAAGATTTTTACCTAACAAAAACTTTTTAAAATGTTGATAATTAAATTCTTAAAATTTTTATGTTTTATTTTAAACTCTTTGGAGAATCCCATTTCACCATCAACATCTGTGTTAAAATATACAAAAATTAATATTTACAATTTTCCAATTTCATGGCAAGCAGCTGTCTTGCCGTCGTGATGGAAACGAATAACCAAAAGTAGTTTATTTATCTTACCCTGGTTGTGGAACTCTAATTTCACTATCATTAGTAGCATTACGATCTGCATATACTAGCATTTAAAGTTTTAAATTGCATTGAAATTATGAAAATGAACTTTGATCGCTGTCAAATGATATTTCTTAATTTTAACAGATTTTCAAATTTTGAAAAAATACTAACTTTTGTACTTTTTTTTACCCTGATTATGTTGTTGAAATCAGATTTTTTAAAAATATTTAAGACAAAAAGTTCTGATTTAAAAAAAAAATTAAATGCTTGCCATTTTGAAATTGTTGAACAAATTTTGCTGGTTAACAGACTTACCCAAGGTATTACCAAAATCAGTTTGTACCCATTTTGAATTGAATTAAGTTGGACTAAAATTGTCAATGTGAGGGCTAAAACACATACATAGATTTATCAACCCTTCAAAAAGAGATGTAGAAATCAAGATTGTGCTCATTTCAAGGTCATGGGTCTGGATCTTACTATAATTACTACTGTAATTGCTACTACAATAGCTCATTTTCAGATGGGAATTCGCTAAGAGTAATTAAATCAGATTTAACACTGCCTACAGAGGTGAAGTTATTTTCAGGAAAGTGTAAAATAGAAAGTTATGAGCAAAATGGTTGCCAAGATTATATTGCCATTACCAAAATATTTGAATTTTAAAACTTTTGTTTGTATGAATTTTTAAATTCTGTTTTTTGAAATTTGTTTTAAGTCAGCAAGATCGTTGTGCACTATGATTATTTAAACTATTAGGTGTCCATACTTCGTAAAAAAAAAAAAATTAAATGTGTGATAAGCACATTGGTAAAAATATTGAAACATATGGACAAGGAACCAAAATATATTTTGGAGTTACAAAACAGTAACTTTGTAATTTTGGAATTATTTTTTTCAATTTATGAAATGGCTACAGAGTTATAATTAGCAGGGAAGCATTAACTACATTATGAATCAGAACAATAAACATGTGAAACAACATTCAGTAAATATTTTTTTGTTGGTTTGTTAATCAAATTGGAATTTTTTTATGGATAGTAATGAACCATACTTTTTTTGCAACTTTGGGTTGCACGTGATTTTTTTTAACCAAGAGCTTTGACAACTGATCTCACATCAGACAAATTATAAGACCATGAAAATTTTTTCTGAACCATTTTATCTCTGCACAGCTAAGAAAAAAACCCTTTTTCTACTAGTTTTAAAAATGAATATTTTATACATAAATTTTACGTAATCTCAATACTAAGTGCAATCAAGTAAGCATTAATATTTGTTGTTGGATTCCCAGTGTGTCGCCTAACTGTCGATATATTGAGGCACAAACAATCTCAGTGCCTTGTTATATTGTACTGTGTTTAGTATTAGAAGCATGTCTTAATGGCTTCCTGCTGAAAGAGCAATGTGGGGAGTCCATGCTTATTGTATTCCTACTGTCAATAGTTTCTTGTTTAGTCTCTTCAGAACATAATTTGTCCTTGAAATGTCAAAACTTATGTAATATTTTTCAGTGGGTATAATACGCTTATTGTATTTTTTGTGTCTATAGTTTCTTCTTAAGTCTTTTCAAAACAGAGTATAATTTAAATATAACTAAGGCAGAATTATTAATTTTGTTGCAAAAGATTTTCTTTTTGTATTTGTACATCATGCAACAGTGCTCTGTATATTTGTATAGAGTATAATTTATCCTTAAGAAGTCAAAACATCTATTTTTTTAAAATGATAAGTACACACTTATTGTATTTCTTATATAATTTTTTTTGCAATGTAGTTTTGCAAAACTAGTTTTGTATGTACCAAATGTTGTACATGCTTATTGTATTCCTTATCTAATTTTTTGCAATGAGAAGTACACGTTTATTGTATTTCTTATCTAATTTTTTGCAATAGAAAGTACACGCTTATTGTATTTTTTAACTAATTTTTTGCAATGGAAAATACACACTTGTTGTATTTCTTATCTAATTTTTTGCAATGGAAAATTTACATTTATTGTATTTTGGTATACAATAAAGTAAATGTAGAGATAACAAAAAATCTATTTTTTTGTAATGGGAAATACACACTTATTTTATTTATCTAATTTTTTGCAATAAAAAGTACTTGCTTATTGTATTTATCTAATTTTTTGCAATAAGAAGTACTTTTTTATTGCATTTCTTATCTAATGTTTTGCAACAGGAAGTACATGCGTATTGTATTTCTTGTATAAGTAGTTTCTTGTTTAAGCCTTTGCAACATAGACGGTTGTTACTCAGAGGTTAAAACTTATATTATTTTTCGTAAAACACGTTAAAATATACTACAGTACTACACCATATTTGAAAAAAATCTATTTAGCAACATAATATCTATAGAATTCCTTTTATACTACAGTACTACACCATATTTGAAAAAAATCGATTTAGCAACATAATATCTATAGAATTCCTTTTACAAAATCAATGAATGTTTAAACAATATCTGCATTACAGATTTTTGGCTCATCTTAAAATTTGTTTATAAAGTAAGAAAGAAGTGATCAAAAAATTATATATTATTATGTATCTTGTAGAATTTTTTCCACTTGACTACTTTTTAAACCAATTTCTGTTGGTTCATTATGATTTTTTATGTGCCCTATATGTATTTGACATACATCTATCGTCAACCAATAGATATTTTACCCAGTGGCTCATACCTAACATATTGAATACATTCTTTTCAAAATATGTGATAATATTTCTTTCCATCTGCTAATTAGAACTGTTTACAATGTTGTAGTATTAATTCTTATATACTCATTTAAAGCTTATTCAATTCCTTTTATTATAAATTTTTATTTAACTGTGTGATACGTTTCTTTCTGTGTCTGAATATTGTTTATTTAAATTTTTTTTCTTAGAAAAAGGAAATAAATTTCTCAAAATCAAGTTTAATGATTATATTATACTTTGTTAATATGAAATTCTTTTGGATATGAACTTCCAAGAGTCGGTATCTGCCGGATATATTTTTCTTAGGTTTTGCTAATTGACAACAACAAAAAATCTAAAAGAACCATTTTTTAGAGATCTGCTTTATATATTTTTGTGTTTTAGTTTTTAATTGTTAATAATAAAAAATAATCGTAGTATGAAGGTAGATATTGACGTGTAAGGTAGGCAACCTTAAAAAAATGTAAAATCCATAACTTTTTATTGTAAATTTTTATTATACTACTCTTGTCAAGTTCTTTTCGTATTCTTATGAAGTTTGAAAATTTAAACCGCTAAGTTTGTACAAATTGTAATGCAAAATATGATAGTAAAGTCAAATAAAAAAAATAGGATTAAAAAGTTATGAATAAAGATTTTGAATGATCACAATTTTAAAATGGTTTAACAGATTTTGTTGGTTTACGAACGAGTCTAAGCCATTACCGAGATAGATTTTTGCCAAGTTTGTATAAAAATACATCTTTTGAATCATGTACTCCAAGATACAGTACATAATATTCTAAAAGGTAGTGTGTACCTGAAATAGTAAACTGTAATGATGTGAAAAAGCTAGGACAAATAGAAATTCTTCGTAATCCGAGTCAATATTACTGCTATGTTTACAAGGTAATGTTCAGTAACTGTTCTTACGCACCTCGTGTCGACCAAGGAAGTGGAAATTAATTCACAAAGCGTTTCGACATAGTTGGAAATCAAATTCATTTATTCAGATACATAAACAAGTCAGGTGTGTACCTTCTTCGATGACCTTGAGGCGGAGTAAAAGGTCGTTGCTCTTCATCTGCAGCTGACCTAGAAAGCGTTGCCTAATAATAATAAAATTTAAATCAATATTCTGAACTGTATGTGGGGCAGTTAAGCCTCTATGTTAATCGAGTCAGGTGTAATGTGAAATGGAAAACTGTTTTTTTTAATAATTATACATTTTTACAGAATTTCTGTAAACTTTTGAAGCTGCTGTTACAGTAGGACTTTAGACTTAGGACTATGTAATGTGTACTGGTTTTGACCTAAACACATTTGGACACGTGAAAAATTTTATAAATACAAGTGTAAAATGAGCACTGTAGTGTTCACAATTTTATTACAGTTTGATTCTAACTCTGTGTGAAAATTGATTTTGGTAATGGTGTGTTCATTCATTTCAAAATGGCTATTTTAAAATCTTCTCATAATCAAAGAATGTATTATAATTATGAAAATGTTGTCCCGTTGTCATTGAAGCAAATTTCCAAAAGTAACAAAAATATATTGGTTTTGTACTTTTTTGAAAATATTATTTCCCAAACATAATTAGTGTTAAAATCTGCATTAAGTAGCATTTTAAGTGTTCAAATTTTACTGAAAAGTATAAAAAAGAATTCTGACTAAATCTGATTTTGTTTTTTTCAGTGGAATTTACAACTTAAAAATGCTAATTTATGCAAGTTTTAATACTGATTACAACTTGTGAAGTCAGATTTAAAAAAAGTAACAAAAAAGTAAACAGATTTTTTAAGATTTGGAACAGCTGCCATTTTGAAACGGTTGAACAGATTTGTGTTGAGTGATAACAGACATGAATGTACACAAATTTTGTACATAAAATATATAAAAAAAACCTCAATAAATTAATTCGAAGTCAGGATCAGTACTCATTTTAGGGTTGCAGGTCTGAACCTAACCGTGACTACTTCCAATACAAAATTTGCAGAAAAATTACTTTTTTAAGGTAATTACTGTGAAAATCTGCACACATTTTTATTTTAATAATTTAACATTCATTTAAAATATGAAAATGAATATACTCTGAAATGGTATTATTGAAGGACATTTGGGTTACTGAATGTTACATTACTAATTACTGAAATATAAATGGTTACGTGTTTTGTCTGGATTATACTTGTATAGCAGGTGAATGGGAGCTAGTCCAACCTTGCTAATGTTAATTCTACACAGAACTCGTGTACTACCAGCAAGGTCAACAAATAGTAATACATTTGAAGCGGGTCCTCCATGACGTTACCTTCCTCATTCGTCTTATGTTGTCTTTTTTTGATAAAAATAATATACGTGTATCTTGAAACAACCTAATGAGAGCCGTCATGTCTTACATGGCATTCTGGAATGCATAGTTTCATAATTCTAATTAAAAAAATAAATGATTTCATAATTTAAAAAAAAGTAATTTGAGGTTAAACAGTAGGCAGACATTTTAGAATTGGTGTAAAGTCAGCAGAATTTGCTACCACTACATATCCATTTTGATTTAACCAAAAATGTTTTTTGTAATAAATGATAATCCTCAATAAATTGACGGTGTATACAACATGCACTAAAGTGTAAGCCAGTTAAAGTATTAATAAGTGAAGTTTAAATATATTCTAAACTTAAGTGTTAATTCAAGAAATCTCAACCCTTTTCTTTTCTCCGTTATTATGTGTTCATGTTGGCGATAATGTTAGAAGCAATGAGGTACTGCAGAAAACCATCCTGAAAGTTAATATGTAGACCAAAAAGTGGCGTATAAAACTTAACGAGTTTAAGTCAACCTGTATTAATTTTACTTATAAAAAAGAAAGAAGTGCCAATACTAATAAAAAGTAAAATTATTTCATACAGAAATGAAGTTAAATATTTGGGAATAAATTTGGATTCAAAGTTGAACTGGAAGTTACACATTACGAAGAAAAGAAAGGAGCTTCAGATTAAGTTCAAGAATATGTATCGGGTATTTAGATATAATGCAGGATTAAGTAGAAGTATTAAATTAGTTTTATATAATCAAATTCTAAAGAAGGTGTACATTTGGAAATGTGCCAAGAGAAGTAATGTAAAAAATAATTCAGATTATTCAAAACAAAATTCTTTGGCTATTATTAAATGTGCTGTGGTACATATGCAATGAAAATATTGATAGAGACCATAGAGTAAGTATAATTGATGATGAAATCAAAGCAGTGGCAACAAATCATGCATAACAACTCATACCAGTGCTAGTGTTTAGCAGATGTTAAATAAAGAAATTTAGAAAGAAGACTGAGTAGAACTAAACCCTTCGACTTGGTGCAGTGATAGCATATCAAGCTAAGAGGCTGTAGCTGACAACCAGAGCCATTCAGTAGAATGTCATCTAACACACAGGGAACTATTTAAGTTATAACTACTAAATAAGTTTGTATTTAGTTGTAGTACTCAATAAAAATTAAAAAAATGGTTCAGTTTAGTCAATTTGTATGTTAAATCTATATTAGTCCAGAACAGTGGTGAACTGGTTTTGGGTGTTAAGGGTGACAACATTCATGTAAAGAGCATTTACACTGTTTGGCATATGCAATTTTAATGTGAGATGTAACTTTCATCTATTCTTGTAAACATTGATGGTTATTGTTTTTTGAAACAGTATTTTATCCTACAATATCGATTATGCACTGGGAATAATTTAGTGTAGAGTATATTCGGTGCGGTGTGGTGTCTTGAGAGCAGTCGAAAAGATCTTGAATTATTTATCAAACGAACTGGCAAATGGTTTAATCAAAGGCAAAAATACTTGAAATCAAAGGAAATTTTAAATGTTTGTATATTATTTTTTGTACATAAAGAAAACTATATTATCTCTGTTTTACATAACACAGATAAGTTTATAACCATAGTTTACAATGTTACTTTTAAAAGATGGAAGAGACACTAATATTTTATTACAGTAGGCCTTATTGGTTATACAAAACACGAAAATTACAAAAACATTGAACGAAAAATGTTTTGAGTCAAAATATTTGTTTTGATATTCTCTTTTTTTAAATCTTATATTAAAGTCACAATAATAATGATTTAGATTATATTCTAAGGAACCTTTCTGCCTGTAGATATGGAAGTATGCTATAAAACAAATCAAGCATTCAAGTACTAGACATTTTGTGAGTGCAACCCCCTAGTCCATAGTGTTGTTTGTTTAATGTAAATCTGAATATTGTTTCAGGGAATATTCCGTTTGTCTTGCGAACATGTTTTAAAAGTCATGAAGAAAGGAAGGGAAACTGTGTTAACTCTATTGGAAGCCTTTGTGTATGACCCATTGATCGACTGGACACCTGGAATAGAGACTGGTTATACAGGTTAGTTGTTTGCCTAATGTTATTGTTAGGGTTATTTCTACCTGATTTTTGTCTAAACTGTAATTTGTTTCTATTTATAATTTTGAGTCATGATTCTTCCCATCATTGTCTGTGATTTCATTTTTGCATATTGTTCTGAACTAAAATTTTCATGACTAATCTGTTATGCATGTAATTATGATTAAGTCAGGGTGGTTTTTTTGTACAATTTATGGGTGTAATGCATTAAAAAGTAACCAGGGCACACAGCTGTCTGATGTAATAAAAGCAAATTTCTAACATTATTTTTTATCTTAATATTATCTGAAAGTCTGATTTCACCATTATCATTAGGTTTAAATGAACCTGGTGAAAGTGAACTGACTGCCATCAGACATGTTTTTAATTTCAATGGTTTTTGAAAATTTTGATTGTAATTTGTGCATTTTTTTTTTTGATTATGATGACAAATACAGATTTTCAAAAAAGTGTAAGGTAAAAAAGTTATGATTCTTTTTAAATTTAAAATAGTAGTAATTTTAAAACTGTTGAACGAATTTTGTTGGTTAACAAGCTTGTCAAAGGAAGCTATTAAGTCGAAATCAATTTTTTTTTGTTTGAACAAAATTGGACTAAAATTGTGAAAGCGAAAGTTCTAAAATATATACACACATATTATATGTAAAATATAGAAATATACAAGGTGTGTAAATTAAATAATGAGACTGGCAAAATAGCGTTCGATGTGGCAACACAACAGGCACTGGATTTTTGATTAATGGCAGATGAACGTGTGATTCAATTGACTGGTATTCATGTTGCCATAAACCCCTGTTATCTGGCTATAAGTTTTGATAGGGCGAACTTTTCCACATTTAAAAAGATATATTACACTATGAACTTTACACATGGTGGGATCGTTTATTTTGTCACATTTTATAGTTGCACAAATAAACAGTAAATGATTGTAGTTGCTTGCTGTTAGCGTCAGACTGGCACGAAGGAGTGTGAAGGACAATGATATGATGGTGGCAGCATGGAATTAAACAGCTCATCAAATCAAAACGTTCTTTACTTTCTGAATGACCCTCATATATAATTATTTTGTACTTTTGCCTTTATTTTTGTTAAAGTTTATAGTAGCCTACAATATATGTTTTTCTTTTGATCCTCTGTAGTCCAGACACTAGTAACCTGAAAGTGTGTCTGATGGATTAATGAGGCTGTACTTTATTATGTTATTTTACAGGTGCTGTGTATGGAGGAGGACGAGCTGTTGCTTTAGAAACAAAACAAAGCCGTAAACAATTGGAGCGTGAAGTGACCAGTGCCATGTTTTGTGTCAGAATTACAGAGATGCGATATGATTGGTTGGAAAATCGGTAAGTTATACAGAGAATTTTACTTTTTGTATCATAGTTTGGTTATAGTAATATTCTTTAAACTGTATCTTTGTGTTTTATATTGATCTTTAGTTATTTTTTTAGGCTTTAACACAAGTTTGTTTGTCCCAAAATGCTATACTTATTCTTCCTTTTCTCTAACTAGCATTACTGTAGGTTTTTATATACTGAGAAAAAATCCTTTTTTGTTATATATGAATTGAAAATTTGCTTACACTTTAATTTTTTTTTGCAACTCAAAATACCTATGTTCTTTGCTTTCATGAAAATTGTGCATTGAATACCTGTACTGAATTTTAGATTTTACTTATTGAGGTACTTGCAGATGCTTGCTTTGATAATTCTCTTTCTTTTGACTCTTAATATGGGGTTTTACTCCATTTGGCTAACCTTTCTGTTGTGCACTGAGATCCAGCTCATTATATTTTACATTCTTACTAATGGAAACACCCACAAGTAATAGGTTCCCCCATTCAAAAATAAGGCTAAGGTATGCTGGAAGGTCACCAGGTCTCCCAGGGTTCTGTTTGATACATTATTAAGCCGTTGTCATTCCTTCCTTCAGTATGGCTCATTTTACACTTTAAAGTTAGCCAAGCTGTGTAATGAGTGTGTGTGTGTGTGTGTGTTTTGAACAAATGAGAGTAGCATGAGCTAGAGGTACAGAGGGGTTGCTAAGCTCATATGTTGCTCATTTCAGCTGCTTCCACCAGAATCTCATTACTGAATACCACTATCATGTTGTGCTTTGATATTATCTCTGTGCAATATGTATTTTTATTTCAGAGATAAACTGTTGATGGACCTGTCAGTTTTGTCCGAACGTTTGAAGAGATGGCAGGAAGAACAGGCGTTGATGAAGAAGACCGAAGATTCTCTACAAGAAAGGCACCAACAGATGGCTCTAGTGAAGGAGGCGGAGGCTCATCCACAACAACACAGTTTATATTCGTTGCCATCGAGGTATTCTTCGCACAGAACTGCATTGGAAGCTTCCAGTAAAGCTAAACTGTCATTGCAAGAAAAGATTGAAGAGTGTGATAGGCAACTTGGCCAGTATAAGGTGAGCTGTTTAAATATTAATGGCTCAGTTGTCATGTAATTTCAGTCTAATCTTTATTTTTATTTACATATCCCTTTGATCGTTTTCGGTCTTTTTGGTCTCTTTTTGGATTATATGTTAAGTAATTAAGGTTTTGTACAGTTGGGAAAATTTGTTTCATTGTCAGTCACTAAGGATGAAAAGATTTGTAATTTTTAAAATCCACTTTTCTACAAAAGTGTTTTTTGCATTTTGTTTATGATAAATATAGTTTCTAGTAAATTATATTTATTTGGATAAAACAAGATTGAGAGATACTTAGGTCTAAACCTCTACAGGCACAGATTGTATTTTCAAGACTCATGTATTTATGACAGAATGTATTATCATTCACTCATCATATATAGGCCATTCTGTGTCAAATCAACTTAGTGTTAATAAGTTTTATACCTTTACATCTCATATTTTGATAAAATTTGGTATACATATAGTGTTTATTTAAACTAAGAAAAGTATTTAGCTTTTCAAATTACAGCTATCTTAAGTCTCCAGAAAATGATAAAAATAGTGCATCCGGATAATTTTCAAATTGCAGTTGTGGCTCTTAGATTTCAGACTTCCAGAAAGATGCACAAAAATTAAATTATGCTTCAAAGTGCTAAATAAATCTTGGACTTGAGTCTGTTTAAAACAAATGAAATATGTGCATTAAACACATTGAATGAAACTATTTTGTTTTAATTTCTTTAGTAGTTGAATTTGTAAAATAAGCTACTAGGTAATATTTTAATAATTTTCAAAGTGTTTCTAAAAAATTCTTTCAAATCCAGTTATTAAACTTAAATAATAAGAGGGTGGTCTGATAAGTTTCCGACCTCAACATGAAGATAGCAGCACTCGTCGGTGGCAGCACTCGAATTTCGTTGTTCATCTGTTGACAGTTACTCACCAAATTTTCAGCTATTTTGGACATGCAGTTGTTATGTAACAGTCGTTTGAGTGAGTTGATGTAAGTATTTTTATGAAAATGGACAAAATCGATTATCGAGCTGTCATTAAATATTTGTTTTTGAAAGGCAATATCAAAAACGCAAATCAAAGATGAGTTGGATTCTTTGTATGGGGACTCTGCACCATCATTTACCACAGTGAAATTTTGGGCAGCTGAATTTAAAAGTGGCTGTAAGAGCTTGGGAGGCGATGAACATTGGGGGCGTCCAAAAACTTTAACTACCGACGAAAACATCACCAAAGTTCACCAAATAGTGCTAGATGACCGCCAATTTTTTTTTTTTTTTTTTTTTGTTTTAACGTCTGACTATTGTGCACACTTGGGCTGATGCAGACGATGGGATGATTTATAGCGTATGAAAATGCCAGGCCCTAGCCAGGAATTGAACCCGGGTCCTCGGGGTGAAAGCCTAGTACGCTACCAACTAGGCCACCGAGGCGGCTCAGATGACCGCCGAATTAAAGTGAAAGAGATAGCAGACGTTTTGAACATGTCAAAAGAATGTGTTTGTCACATATTAAATCAACATTTAGACATGAGAAATCTGTCTGCGCGTTGGGTGCCGCTTTTGCTCACGTTAGACCAAAAATGTTCTTGAATGGACATGTCCAATGCTGTGTTGGCGCAGTTTGGCGCCGATTAATTACTGTAGATGAAACTTGGATACACCATTATACGCCCGAAACAAAAATACAGTCCAAACAGTGGACTGCAAGGGGGGAACTGGCTCCGAAAAAAGCAAAAACTGTTTTTTCGGCTGGGAAAGTGATGGCGACTGTTTTTTGGGATAGTCATGGAGTTATTTTAATTGACTATCTTCAAAAAGGAAAAACCATTACAGGAGCATACTACGCATCATTACTTGACAAGCTGAAGTCAGAACGTGCGAAAAAAACGGCCACATTTGCAGATAAAGAAAATCCTGTTTCACCAAGACAATGCACCGTCTCACACCTCAGTAGTTGCCATGGTGAAAATCCACGAATTACGGTTTGAACTGCTTGACCATCCGCCTTACTCACCAAGCGAATTCTTTTTGTTCCCTCATCTAAAAATTGTGCTCGGAGGACAGAGATTTTCGTCAAAGGAAGAGGCAATCACCTTTGTGAACAATTATTTTGCAGAGAAAAACCCCGAGTACTCTTTGGACAGGTTACAGAGATGGGAGCATCGCTGGGAGAAGTGTGTAGAGGTAAAAGGAGACTATGTTGAAAAATAAAAAAAAAAATTTTTGAAAAAATGTCTTGTATCTTTGTTAGGTCAGAAACTTTTCAGACCACCCTCATAAGTAGTTGTACTGCACTTGACTACATGCATAAAAGGAAAACTAAAAAAAAAAACTGTTACATTTTTTGTAATAATTTGTCTTTTAACTCCACTGTAGCCTACATACATTTTGAATATCAGATTCCATGTAATTATAACTAATAAAATTGCCACTGTATATGACTGCAAGGGTTTATTCCTGTTTTGGAGAAAACAGCTGGTTGTAAAAAATATGTGTGTAAACTTGTAAAAATTCCCATCATGAAATTTTCTGAATTAGTTCTCAAGATTACAAAGAAAATCATGTTTTTTTGAAAATTTTCAGTTTTGAAAAATTTAAACCTTTATATTGTTGCATTTCGTATGAAGAGTCATGAATAAAGTTTTAAAAAACATTCTCCATTGATGTTTAAGTTAATTATTAGAGCCACAGTTGCAGTTTGAAAATTGTCCAGATGCATCATTTATAGTTATTTTTGGAGGTTTCAGATGGCTGTAATTCGAAAATAATAAAAAGTCACGGAGAGCCATGTCAGGTGATTACGTGAGGTAACACAGTGATGCCGCATTTTGAAAAGAACGCTTTTGCAGACAAGCTGGAATAGGCAGGCACATTGCCTTGGTGAAGCATCTTCCACAAATTGGATTTTCTTCTTCTCACTTTTTCACGAAGGGCTGTCAGAACCTCAACGTAATAATGTTAACTGACCGTCTGACCTTTGGGGACCCGGTAAACATAGACAATTTCACACTTATAAAAAAAATAAGGTCTTAAATTTTGATTTGCTTATTTTCACTTTTTTGCCATAGAAAGGTGGGGCTGTTCCAATGCATCAATTGGTGCCTTTTTTTCAAGATCATAGATAAAACCATGAGTCATCACAAGTAATCACTGTGTCTAACAATTCTGGATCGTTATCAGTGTTGTTTAAAAGGTCAGCACAAAAGTTCATTCTCAATTTGTTTTGCTCTTGAGTGAGAAGTATTGGCACCATTTTTGCGCTTTCTGCATATTTGATTCATTTGACGAACACTTTCTTTTTTTAATTCTTGAATTTTATCAATAGCTTGGATACTTATATCAATTTTCTGGTGTTGATGTCCATTTTTGATATTGAGGGTTGTCCAGGGTGCTCATCGTCTTTGGTTGTTTCACTTCCCTCAAACATTCTAAAGCACTGAAAAAATTGTGTGTGCAATAACCATTCACTTCTGTACACTTCTCTTAACATGGCTTGAGCTTCTGTAGTAATTTTTCCCAGTTTCACAAGAAACTTCAGGTTAACTTGTTCCATCTGAACACTTTATATTTTTTTGACGATATGCTCATACAAGGACGTAAACGGGCAATTGCTATAGTGAGACTGAGCGATGTATAACCAATCCCGTTGAGATCAGGGTGGGGAAAACATCAAGAGGTACAGCCATGTTCTAACCTGCCGTAGTACACGAGCTGTTTGCCATTAGCAGCATCAGTCCATTTATTTGCTACACTTCATATCATATCGCATGACCAATTTATAGACATTTCTCCACATGGTGGACATGCTGTCCACATAATAAAAATCTGCCGCTGGGTTTGTTAAAGTTTATGTATTTAATAGGAAGAAAGAATTTTAATGTGTTATATTTCAGGTGACAATACTATGCTTCCACGGGTCGCAGATGGCACAGTGGGTGTCTGAAGTGAATTCTCGACCTAAACATGATAACTACCTGGTGTTTGATCTGATCAAGGAGTTCTTGCAGAATGCTGGCCAAAGTCAGATGGTGTCACAGGTAATAACAATGCATTAACACCTATTTACTTGATTTTTTGCATGTGTATCATGTTTGGAAGTTTTATGAATCTGTAATATGAATTGAAACAAGCTGTGTAGTAAACAGCTTGAAAACAGGGCAGGGAACTACAAAAATTTGTTATATTTGATAAAGTTGTCTCAAATGTTTCAGAACCTATACAAAACATTAAAACCTAAAAGACTAGTTTCTAAAATTAGTACAAAAGATTTTTCTCTAATTTTGACATCAAAATTAATTAATAGTAATTGATTCTTGAAATTATTCATTTTTTGTTTATATTTAAGGGGTTTTTATAGAAAAAAAGCTTGTAAGTTAGAACTGTAGAGTATGTGAGTATGTGGATATGTGAGTATGTGATTATGTGGGTGTATGAGTTTGTGATTATGTGATTATATGATTATGTGAGTATAAAAGTATGTGGATATGTGAGTATATAAGTATGTGGATATGTGAGTATGTGATTACATGATTATATAGGTATGTGAGTTTGTGATTATGTGGGTATGTAATTATGTGAGTATAGGATTGTGTGAGTATGTGCATATGTGAGTATATAAGTATGTGGATATGTGGAGGTATATGTACTGATACATGTGATATATGTACTGATGATTTCAAATGTAGAGATCCTTAAAAGCCTTAAATCCTTAAAAGAAGACATTTCTTTATGTAAATCTTGTAGAAATGTATAGAGATTGGTTATCTATTGGTTATTTAAATGTAACAGATTCTTTGTATTGGTGGAGATTACAAGAATGTTTAGCATGTAAAATCTCATAAAAAGTTGAAATACCTAAATGAAATAAAAATTTTATTGTATTAGCTTCTTTTAACATATGTTTCAGTGTATTCAGTCAGAGAAGGAGTTGTGTGATCTTCTTTGTCAACAGACTCAGCTAACTGCATCTTGTTTGGACATGTTGGGGCAGTACGGGGCTATTATACGTCTGTTTCCCGCTTCCTATATCAGCCAGCATCGTGCCACATTGTACAGTCATTGGGCGAGCACGTTGCTTGAAATGCATAGTGTACAAAGGTTAGTGTAAACAGTTGTAATTATGAATTAATGAAAATACATGCTCGGCTTTTTTTTGAAAGTCTTTTATAAAAATTAATAGCTTGATGCAGTATACTATAAGGATGGGTAAACTGAAAAAATAAAACAAAGCCTATAATGTTATATGCGAGTGGCTATTGTACTGGAATATTTACACTTAACTTAACTTAATGTTTAACTGTGTCCAGTTGTCAAATGTTGACTGATGAAATCAAGATGGCACTTGCTCCGCCAGATGTCAACAACCCGATCATGCAGCAAGTAATATCCTATAACATTGGACTACAACGACTGTTGGCTGAGAGTCGTACGACGCTTAACAAGTGTATTGAGAGAGCGGCGAATGCAAGCGAAGATCAGAATGTACAAGAGTTGGAGAAAGTTGTAAATCATTTAGCGGAGAGATCTGCAGCTTCGATCGAATGCGTATTTGCCACAGCTCTGTGTGGGCTTAACAAGCGATTCCTTATGATGGAGTCTGCAGCTAAAAGTAAGTTGATTTTGTTAATGTTTATAAATTTCAATTCATTTATGAAATTTAATAAAATAATACAAAATCTTACCTATATTATGTCAGACAATTTAATGATGTCTTTTCTGATCGCTGTCTCAACTCTTCAGCCATTTTTGAAGTTCAAAGTAAGGTTTATTGTTTGTCATATACAAAATTTTAAAAACGTAAAGTGCTAATATAGTCAACTCCCTGCTTATTTGCAGCAGCAAACACTTAAAAAAAGTTTTTTTTAATAAGGAAACAAACAAATATATAATTTATCTTTAAAAACAAAACAAAAAACTAATATGATAAATGTAATCTTTATTTATACAGTAATAAAGATGGAATCATTAAACAAAAACCTATACATGGTACCCCTGTTGTCTTAATTCATTCCAAAACTAAGACTGTTATCTACCTGAGCAGACTGCTATGTGAGTCAGTGTTAATAATAAGACTTATGGAAAACATTTTAATTTGTTCCATAGAAAAAAAATAATTGAGTACTCACTATTAATATGTTAAAGATGAAGAATGAAGAAAATTTTTAGAACAGAAGTCACACTTTATTTTAACTAAATTTATGCAAATATAATCGTCACTTATATAGGTCAGATCAATACTGTATATATTTTTAGTTTATACTGTAGCTTTTTTTAGTTCAATAGTCAAAAGTTTGTCTTTTACTTTCACTACCACAAGCACTCCTTTTGGGCAAATTTAATTGATATTCAAAAAAAATGGAAACAGGATTTAAACAAGTTTGAAACTCATACACAAAGACAGAACATTTTGTTAAATTTAAAAATCAAAAGTATGTATCACAACTAGGGGTCTGCGGGGCCCTGAATTTTATGGGTCGGATCAATTGAGAAGCCCGACTTCGGTTCGAGCCAAGTGTACAATTCGGGTCAAAGACGGGTCGGGCCAAGTAAATATTAACTTTTATTTTTAAGCAATAATGTATACAATACGCATACATATTTTCACTACCAAAATACATAATATACAAATAATGTAAACAAAGAACAATTTAATTAATCATGGGCTGGGTCAACACACTGCCTTGTCAAATAAATATGTCTGAGATTGACAAATGTACACAATCAGTTCAGAGAATGTGCAGATATCCTTTTTCTGAATGTATATCGTTTCATGATTATGTCACTAAATTAAAAGATGTAATTTTTCAAAGACAAAAATCAAATGAAAATATTGAACACAATGAGTCGTATTGCATAATATTACATCGGTTCGTTGCGGTATGTACATAACTTTTGCGAGCCGATATAATCGGCCCGTGGCGGTATTCTCACAACTTTTGTGCACCGATATAATTGGCCTGTGGCAGTATTCACACATTTTTTGCGCGCCGATTTAATCGGTCCATGGCTGTATTCAGTCAGACCAACGGCGCCCGTATTACATCGGCCCCTGATAGTATTCACACAACTTCTGCGTGCCGATATAATCGGCCCTTGGCAGTATTCACACAACTTTTGCGCCCCGATATAATCGGCCTGTGGCGGTATTCACACAACTTTTAAGCGCTGGTGTAATAGGTCAGTGGTGGTTAAAAAAAAGGTCCGTGGTGGTATTCAGTCAGACCAATGGAGCCTGTATTACATCGGCTAGCGGCGGCATTCACACAACTTTTGTGCGCCATTGCAATCGGCCCTTGGCGGTCAGAGGATTAAATATGAATTGAAGAAAATTTTAATTCTAATTTTTTTTTGACTTAGGCCTAGCTAAAAATAGAGGGTTCCCCATTGAACCGTTTGGTCTGACCCGACCCGAAAAGCTCAAGTACTGTAAAAAAACCCGACCCGAACTCTAAAAAACTCGGCCCGCAGATCCCTAATCACAACAATATTATAACTGTTTAATTTGTTTTAACAGGCTAACAAATTAAACCCACAGTAAAAAAGTCTACACACTCAATAGAATTAAGTGGATGACAAAAAAGGGAATAAAAGTGGGCATTCTGAGAACAGATGAATAAGAAATACTTTATAACCGGGAGTTGACTTAATAAATATAATAACGAAATAACACGTTGTCCCCTGGTTCAGTATAAGATTACATCCTTAGGTCACTAGGATGCATATGCAATATCAATCTTACAAATATAGGAGAGATACAAATACCATTTTTTGTTATCCCCTCCTTCTCATATTCAAATCATTATAGTCAATCATCTGTGGACACTTACTGTTCCCAATATTTTGTCTCTCCATGACAGTTGTCCATTATTAAGGTAAAAGAAATGCTTTTTGAAATACTGTATTTTCAATAAAATCTGATGTTTTCAGGATGTGTTATTTTTTATTTATTAATGTTAAGTTTCTGATATCTACCAATGCATCTTTTATAAAAACTTTTTTACATCTACTATTAAAGACCGAACAAATTAATGTTTGTAAGGTAACAAAAAATGCAGTTCTGTTTAGAAATTTATGTTCTATATCATTTCAGTTAATAACAAATACAGTTATTCTTCTTTTTTTTAACTTGAAAATGCTAATTACATTTAAGCACTGATATATGTATATATGTATGTTACAACTATTAATTAGCCTATAATGTGTTTATATATATATTTGTTTTAAAGGTGCCATGGACTGTTTGGTGGACCTGACTTCCAGAGAAGGAGACTGGTTTTTGGAAGATATGTGCCTTATTTCAGGAATAGTGGTCAAGTTGATGGGTCTGCTTAGTATACCGGAGACAGATGCTAAACTACAATCTGCGTACAAGTGTTTACTCGCTGCTTATAACCAGTACAAAGGTTTACAGGTACTGATTGACTGCTTTTCAGTTGTAGTCGAACTATAAATTACTTTGTTTTCAGTAAAACTACCAGACGTTTTGTAAGTAAGAACTGTTTTATAATAATAAAAGAAAAACCTTATTTATGAACACAAATTTTACTGGAAATTAAAATGTGAACATTATTTACTTTTCAACATAGTTTCCATTAATATCTAAACAATGGTTGTCACGGCACAATCTTTAGAATACCATCTTCAAAGAACTGTGCTGCGTGTTCATTTAACAACTCAGTAACAGTTTTTTTCAGTATGTCATTTTTGAAATTCCTTAAGTTTTGGAAAAAGATGAAAGTCTGATAGTGCTAAATCAGGCTGTATGGTGGGTGGTCCAGTAATTCCCATTGAAAGTTTGTCAGTTGCGTCTTAGTCCTTGCTGCAGTGTGAGGTTGCAAAGCATGTTGACACCACTTGGAAGCAATCTCCAAGCGCAGATTTCAAATACTGCGCCTAAGCTGTAAGCTGTAATGTTTTTCAGCATCTATTGTCATTCCTCTTGGCAGGAAATCTATCAGCAGAATGCCTTTCCAGTCCCAGAAAACTGTGGCCATGGTGTCCTTAGTTGATTGTTCTTGCTGGAATTTTTGTGATTTTTTTGGGAGAATTTAAATAATGCCACTCATTGGATTGTCGTTTTAGTTTCTGGAGCATTGCAAGCAATTTATGTTGCTTCACCATTCTTGTCATAGTACTCAAAAAAAATGACAAAAACTATGCCATACGCTTTGTTTTGTGTTACTCTGTTAACATTTTTGGCATTTATCTCATACAAATTTCTTGAAACTGGAGTTTTCAGAACCAGTTTCATAAATTATTGATATTGAAACTTGAAGAAATTTTTCGATAAAGCTCATCAGTAGTGATGCTTTTTGGCGAATTTCCTTGTCAACCTTTTGTGTCAAATCTTCATTCATGACAATAGGCTGTCCAGATTTTTCTCCATCATAAAAATTTATCCTTCCTTCGTTACCACTTTTGCACATTGCCATCATTCAATTGCACCTTCCCCATAAACTTAATAAGCTGCTGGTGAATTTCAGCAGCAATTCTTGCATTTAAAAATTGAAGTACAGATCACACTTCACAATCGGTGGGATTCATTATTCATTATTGACATGGTAACAAAGCAGTATTATGTAACAACCAACATAAGCAGAGACAGTTGTGGGAACAGTTGGGGACTGGCTGAGAGCGGCTAACCTTGAATAGATATCATGTGACAACCTGCGTGGACGTGATGTGCAAACAGTTCTTACTTTAAAAGTGATCCTTGGATTTAAAAAAATATTAGAATTAGTTTTATTAAAGAAAAATTATTTTTGCTTCACCAGTCTTAATCTAGCCGTTCAGTAATCCGGTTCTGTATAAATTACAGATTTTTATTTTAAGACAATTTTTTTTTTGTAACAGGAACTAAATTTCAACTTCACTTCCATCATATTACCGGAAGCTATCCAAACTGTACAAAAAGAGGACCCGACTGTATTATCACTGATAGCAGAACTGAACTCCATTGTGACCAGCGCTCCTTGCACCTTGCAGGATCTGATTTTGCAGCTTCAGTTGCATCTGAGATTTGTCATCATGGGAATGGATGTAAGTACCTTATTGAAATTTGTCTGTGCAATTACGTTGTTCTTAGAAACAACATTGATTCTAAATACTCTTTAATGTTGTAAAAATGTATCCTTCGTTACTAAACTCTCTGTTAAAAGTCAAATTTATATGTTGTATTGTTTTTCAGTCCCCACATGAGAACTGTCAAAAAGTTGTAGCAGATTTACGCAGGGCATTTGAATCATTAGTCCAGAGACCAGGTTCGGCTGATTCTCTATCGCCAGGTCAGATGTTGTTTATGGGTTTCAACGGTTTGTTTGAGAATTTGGCCCTCGGAGGAAATACACTAACTGCATCTCTGTCTTCACTTAATGTTCCCACAGCCTGGAGAACTGTGGACCAGCTGAGGGAAGCAAAATCTTTGTCGGTGAGTGATGTACTATTTGATTCCATATATAAATTGAAATTTTAATTTCACAGTTTTAACATAACTTATTAGCTCAATATTTTGCTATACCTAGTAATGAAAATTAATTTCCTACCACACTATTTAAAAAAAAACAATGTTGAAGGAATTGCCAAAATTAAATTAAACAAGAAAGTATTGTGACTATATTACTATGTATTATACTGGTTCGGTTTTGCACACGGATTAACCAAGTTTTATGTAGAAATCTTTTTGTTTATATCTTTGTCAGTTACAAAATACCATTAAATTTTTTTCCTTCTTAAATATTTTATTACAAATTCATCTTATACTACAGTTCAAAAAAAAAAAAAATTGATTTTGGAAATGTGGTGTAAATGATGGGATTGTAGGTGTTACCTTTTCTCATCTAATTGGTATCTTAAATCGACCATTTTTTTTTTTTTTTTTTTTTTTTTTTTTTAGATGGTTTTTGTTTTTGTGTTTCTTCATCTATCAGTAATATCTACTAATCTAAAAACCCTTATTAAAAAAATTAGAAAAAGTATTACATATCTTACAAAAAATTTCTGAAGAAATTTTCAGTTTGAAGAAATCAGGCAGGAAAATTGTATAATCTAAAACTGTATACATTACTCAGAGGCACAATGTGTTCACTATATATGGTAAAATATGTAAGCCAATATATTACTAAATTTAAAAATATGCTATTTTTACACAAAATCGAATAACCTTAAAAACAGCCTGACTCGATCGAAGTTTGTGCTAACATATTGATCTGTAATCTGATTTTACATACCGTAATGTATGTGAAGTGAAAAGAACTATTCTTCCTTAGCCGATTGATATTAAAAAAATAGCAGTAATAATAGTTTTCCCATTTTTATGATTTTTGCCCTTAACGTCTGGTGTAGTTGGACAGCATTTCTCATACATTTTCAAACATCCCCAGACTGTCTGCATGTTGGTACTTCTTGCATTTTTTAAAACGTCTGGTAAAACTGGACGTTAGCACTGAAAGGGTTAATGTAACATGTAGATTCCTAATTTATGTTAGTTTATTAAATTTAAAGTAACCAAATGCTAACGAATAAATTGGAAAACAATTATGATAATGCTTAATTGTTGTAAAGGTTAAATAAGTTTTACAGGTTTAAGTAAGTGTAGAACGTAACTTCAGTTCATTCTGTCTTGTTACATGCCTTAGTATTTGATACTGTGTCTATATCAAAAAGAATTAAAATATGGATAATTTATTGTTTTAAAGGTTATAAATATAATCTATTATATATTGCTATATTCAACAATGAGATAAATCAATAGTCATAAATTTTAATACATGTATAACCTATCTTCAGTTCGCTCTGTTATGTTGCAGGCCTTTGTATTTGATGCAGCGCCTAGAAGTATACTGGAAGACATATTCCTTGTGAAGCGATTACAGACTATGCAAGAGCTTTTCGCACTGTGTGAAACCAGTGCTTTGGGATTCCGTGGTGGAATCAGTGCACCGAAGACGCCGCTGGACGATGACAGGCTCAACAGGCCTGTGCGAGTGTTTACTGCTGATTACGTCAGTTCTATGTTGTTGGGCGTGTTCTCTCAGATTCTCGCCATCACCGTGTGTCTATTGTTGCAACAGATTGGGTTGAATGTTACAGGTACGTTAATATGCATGTTGTAAATTAATAGAAGTGACTGGAGTAAGTAGAATATTTTTTATAATTTTTAATTTACTATTTTTGACATATACACTATATATATATATATATTAGCGGCCTGTGGGCCGAGTTTTTTAGAGTTCCGGTCGGGCCAGGCCAGGTTTTTTTCGGTGCTCGGGCTTTTCAGGTCGGGTCAGGCTAAACGATTAAATGGGGAACCCATCACATTTTTAGCTAGGCCTAAGTCAAAAAAAAAAATTTTTCTTCATTTCATATTTAATCCCTTGACCGCCACGGGCCGATTATATCAGTGCGCAAAAGTTGTGTGAATACTGCCACAAGCCCGTTATATCAGCGCACAAAATTTGTGTAAATACTGCCACGGGCCAATTATATCGGCATGCAGAAGTTGTGTAATTACTGCCACAGGCCGATGTAATACAGGCTCTGTTGGTCTGAATACTGCCAAGGGCCAATTACATCTGGCGTGCAAAAGTTGTGTGAATACCGCCACGAGCCGATGTAATACGGGCTCCATTGGCCTGACTGAATACCGCCATGGACCTATTACATCGGCGCGCAAAATTTGCGTGAATACCGCCACAAGCCCATTATATCGGCATGCAAAATTTGTGTAAATACCGCCACGGGCCAATTATATCGGTGTGCAGAAGTTGTGTGATTACCACCACAGGCCGATGTAATACAGGCTCTGTTGGTCTGAATACTGCCAAGGACCAATTACATCCGGTGTGCAAAAGTTGTGTGATTACCGTCACAGGGCGATGTAATACGGGCTCCATTGGCCTGACTGAATACCGCCATGGACTAATTACATCGGCACAAAAGTTGTGTGAATACCGTCATGAGCCGATTATATCAGAGCGCAAAAGTTGTGTGAATACCACCACGGGCCGATTATATCGGCGCACAAAAGTTATGTAGATACCGCAACGAACCGATGTAATACGGACTCATTGTGTTCTATATTTTCATTTGATTTTTGTCTTTGAAAAATTGCATCTTTTAATTTACTGACATAATCATGAAACGATATACATTCGGAAAAAGGATATCTGCACATTCTCTGAACTGATTGTATATGTTTGTCAATCTCAGACATATTTATTTGACAAGGCAGTGTGTTGGCCTTGCCCATGGAGGAAACTATATTTGTAAACATGCACAGTCCACTTGGTCTCTTTTCATTGTAGCATCACAATAAATAAAACTACTATCTGATAATACTGCACCCACTGACAGGTCTACAATTGGTTTTATCCAATAAAACAAATAGAATGATTAAAAGTGGTTAGACACTTGACCTTCGGTGATTATTTAAATTGTTCTTTCTTTATATTATTTGTATATTACAAATTTTGGTAGTGAAAATATTTTTGTATTGCATACACTATTGCCTAAAAATAAAAGCTAATATTTACTTGTCCCGACCCATCTTTGACCCAAATTATAAGCTTGGGCTGAACCAAAGTCGGAATTTTCAATTGAACCGACCCGACCCGTAAAATTCGGGGCCCCGCAGACCCCCTTTATATATATAAAATAGCTGTAAGCTTCTGGGAGGGGTGTGAGAGGAAGTATTCAAATTATTGGCCTGAAAAAAATCTTTGGTTATACAAAAATTTGAACATTTTATTTAATTCCACATTTTATTTTGCAAAAGAAGTACAAAAATGTGTTGTAATAAAGCAAAAAAAAAAAAAAAAAAAAAATACCTTTTTATGATTAAGTTGTCTGCCCATCCTAAGATTGTCTTACTTTTGATGACTAATTCTAAATGGTGTCCAGACAGAAGCCTAGCAATATTCAGTGATTTGTATGATCTCGGTAGGTTAATCTGTCAGAAACCTCTTTCAAGTTCACTTGGTGATATGGCTATCAAATTGTTTGACTGTTTCAACTTTCCAAGAACACTCTGAATGGAATCCTGTAATTAATTCCACATTACATTGAACTAACTTTCATTGAGGCTGGTTTCTTCAGTTCATTTTCCCCAAATGTTATTTGGTAATTTTGTGGCCAGTTTTTTCATCCATTTAATAGTGTCAGCAAGCTCAAAGTATTTTTCATCAAGCAGTCTTGTTTCAGTAGACTTTTTAAGTCTTCATGTTTTTTTAGAGGAAGGGGGAGGTACCAGCAGAAGGAGGTTTGGAGATTAGTCAAACTACCACCCCGTCTGCCAGTGATGGTCAAGCCACACTACCAACCACTACATTTAAGTAGTCATAGTAACGCACAACAAACTACCACCCCGTCTGCCAGTGATGGTCAAGTCACACTACCAACCACTACATTTAAGTAGTCATAGTAACGCACAACAAACTACCACCCCGTCTGCCAGTGATGGTCAAGCCACACTACCAACCACTACATTTAAGTAGTCATAGTAACGCACAACAAACTACCACCCCGTCTGCCAGTGATGGTCAAGCCACACTACCAACCACTACATTTAAGTAGTCATAGTAACGCACAACAAACTACCACCCCGTCTGCCAGTGATGGTCAGGCCACACTACCAACCACTACATTTAAGTAGTCATAGTAACGCACAACAAACTACCACCCCGTCTGCCAGTGATGGTCAAGCCACACTACCAACCACTACATTTAAGTAGTCATAGTAAAGCACAACAAACTACCACCCCGTCTGCCAGTGATGGTCAAGCCACACTACCAACCACTACATTTAAGTAGTCATAGTTTACAGTACTCTGTAGTAACGCACAACAAACTACCACCCCGTCTGCCAGTGATGGTCAAGCCACACTACCAACCACTACATTTATGTAGTCATAGTAACGCACAACAAACTACCACCCCGTCTGCCAGTGATGGTCAAGCCACACTACCAACCACTACATTTAAGTAGTCATAGTAACGCACAACAAACTACCACCCCGTCTGCCAGAGATGGTCAAGCCACACTACCAACCACTACATTTAAGTAGTCATAGTTTACAGTACTCTGTAGTAATGCACAACAAACTACCCTAGCCTAATATCATAATTGATGTTATGACTTGCGAATGGTTCTTTTACATGAAGGGTAACAAGTAGTAGGCCAAACCCACTCACACTAGCAACAGAGTAATATGTAATTAAATAATTTTTTTAACTATTGTATTATTTTTTTAAGATATGTATATATACATGCTGTAAAGTTCATGTTGATTAATTAAACATGTTATGGTACTAAGTTTTCAATACTGTACCTTTTTATTTTATAAGAAATTTGATTTCTAATATTTTAATATACCACAATAAAACACATGTTGCAAACAATGTTTTTACCAAAACTCTGAAAATCACTGTTTTCATTTCTGGAATTTTTGATATTTCTTTAGTATTAATGTGCAACTCCAGTTTTTTTTGTTTGTTTGAGTCACGTTTTTCCCAATACCTGTCTTCATAATAAACTGTTACTTGTTTTGAAATTCAAAGGCTTATGTGTTATGAACTCAGCAAAAACAATTTACAGTTTGAATTCTAATATATGTTGAAAGTCTACTCTATTAATTAGATTCAACCAGTTTGTTATTATTTGTATATTAGGTGAAGTGGAACAACGAGATATCGGAGCGGAAAGTCGGGTTTCGTTAGAAGAACTGTGTCGTATCTGTGTAGAAGGTGCTGTAAGAAGACGTCAGACAGCGCCTGCGAACTTGGCCCAAGCTTCAGGAGCAGTTAGTTGTCTGGAGACTGTTTGTAGACGCAATGAACTGAGTCGTCGTTTGCAGCAAGAGATTCAAAGAGCAGAGATGATAGCACAGAGGTTGCAGTTGCAGCTGACTGCTCATCATTGGCTGCACGAGGACGCGCTCATCAGTCTCCCTCCCCCACCTATCAGTGAGTTATAGTGGTCTCTTTTTTATAAATCTGTTTTTCACACAGGACTTTGATATAACAGTGTATGGTTTGTGATGTATTGTAAAGTGTCAAAAGTTTGTATAAATGTGGTAGTTCCTTTGAATAAACTAGAAAATAACTTTCTACATAGTAAACATAGTAGTTTTGACATAGTATAAACTTATTTGCAGTTTATTTTATAAAAAAAGTAATAAAATAAGCATGTGTAAATTAAAAAAAAGAAACACATCTTGAATTATAAAGAACTTCCTTAAGCCTGCTTGGAGTTCATATTAAAACTTATTCTTTGTTTTTTGTGGGTATATAAATAAGAAAGAAAAAGCAAAACATACTAAATGTGATTGCTTATTTTTATACAATTCTTGTATTTTTTATGTTTGCAGCAAATAATATTTGAATGTTTTGTTACTTCGATAGGTCGCTGTGCCTTCATGTTGGAATTAAGGAAAAAATTCACAGCACTTGTGTCGTTGCAACCTAAACTGAGTGAAGCACACGAACAACAGCGTTCTCTAGTGTCAAGTGCGGAGCAGAGACTGAAATGGGCAGCGGGTGCTAATCCCGCTTTGTCTGAGGTAAGGCTTTTTTTAAAAATTATTAACCTGGATTTGCTCTGTTTTGTGATTATCATTTATATATATCGTTCAATTTTTCCAGCAGAATGTTTTTTAACGTTACTGCTACTACAGTTCAGTACCATTTGAGTTGTCAAGTATTCTGAGAATAAAATGACTTTTGCAACTAGATAATTGGACGATAAGGCTTCATTTAGGGACACATTGCCCATTTTCAGAACTTGACTTTGAAAGAAAATAACCCTTTCTACCAAATTTTATATTTTAAAATTTTATATTTTAACCCTTAAAATATTGAGCTAAAATATGAGCTGCTACTCATTTAGTTAAATAATAATAATAATAATGTTTCCCAATGTTCTTTTTGATTTGGGATTAATTGGGCAAATTAAGAAAAAAGCACTTTTTTGAAACATTATAATATATTTTAATTTAAAAAAAAAACAACATGAACATTTCTTTGTTTTATTTTAAATATGTACAGATACAATTCTTGCCAGTTTTTCCACATTATGAAAATTAATTCCACTTGAAAATGTTACGTAATAAGAAGTAATAAAGTACTTACTACTGTGTAAATATTAAAGTAAAAAATTAAGTCATTCATTCACAAACTTACCTCTGTTGAAAAAAAACACATTACACAGATTTCTTAACTGATAAACAATAAAAATGAACAAAGCAGTATTGATAAATAAATTACATGGAGATAACAGCAGGAAAAATAAAGCAAATAGAATATATAAACTGCCTGAAAAATGTCAACACTGTTCAGTCTGCCTTGTCAAGAGGCATATACAACAAAGAGCATCCCTATCAGATAATGTTTTAGCTAACTTTTTGTTTGTGAAGTATTTGATAAACTGTCATAATCTATTTTCGCATTAGTTTGTTCACTTGCATCTAAAAGCATAAACTGCAGTTTAATATCGAAAGGTGTAAACTGCTCTTATATGTTAAAATAGTTTTAAAGTTTGGATCAATCAGTACTTTGAATAGAACCAGGCTAATGAACTTTGATTTGTAGAAATTTTTCAGGCTAAACAAACATTAAGCATGATTGAATAATTATAGATTAGAATTTAAACTTTTTGGTTGCTTATTGTTTAAAATTTTGGAAGAGTGGTATACTTGCTTTTGTATATACCCTTGAATGTTCAACCCAACAGTCTTTGACCCTTGAATGTTCAACCCAACAGTCTTTGTTTCTATTTATTTCAAGAGTTTTAAGAAAGAGTGATCAGATTTTTCATTGTTTTTAAAATTTAATAGAAGCAAAACATTATTTCTTTTCACATTTCATTTCACACAAAACATTTCTTCTCACACGTTCATGTTTTAAAAATGTTAAGCAATATAAATAAAGGGGAAACAATTGATGATGAATATTGACAAAATTCTGTTTTATTTTAGGTTATGTGTGCTTTTGAAACATCAGTTTGTAACAACAATGAACAGTTATTAATGGAACAGAGGTTGGCGACAATGGTAGCGAATATGTGCAACTCTGTCATACAACACGAAGCATTGCGAACTCGAACTTCTGAAGCTTTGGCCAATGATGCTGCTTTCTTACAGGTAAACTGATTGCTATATTATTTAAGGCTTATTTTCAGTTAATACAAAATTATTCCTGAAAGTTATATAGAAAAGAAATGCAACAACAAATATAAATGTGGTGACATTGAATTTCTATACAGTAATATTTTTAGCAAATTATCAAAAAATTTTAATCTATGCACTACTGGTGTTGAATTAAAATTTGTGATTTGGGAATAAATAAGAAACCAAAATTATATTGTATGATTTGTTTGGTTTTTGTCAGTTTATTCATGAATCCAAAATTTCTTCCTTTTCAAATCTGGAATATTTATTTCAGTTATAAATCTTTTGTTTCGTATTGAAAATGTGGCTAAAAAAATTGGTCTGATTTTTGTACAAATAAACAGAGATTGTATAAAGTGCAAACAATGCCTAACTACAGTGTAATTATTAAGGCTGTGAACAGCTCAGTTCTGATATGAGCTTTGTTCGAAATGGACACACTGTTTGAATAATGCCAAGTGTTGAAAATGAGTAACATGTCATTGTTAAGTTTCTTATGAACTTGGAATATCTATCCCTGAAACTGGTGCTTTGTTGAAAGAAGTCAAGTTTTTGATTGGTTTAAAAGATTTAAAGAGGGACGAAAACTGATTGCAAGTGACTGTCTTCTTCAGTGCATATAAAATGGATACAAACAGTACTTAAACCAAAATTATTGTAGAGTATTCAAGCTTTTGCTTAGTTAATTAGAATCGATTTACAAATGGTTCTAACAATGTTTTATTAACAAATTTTTTTTTCTAGTCATACTTTGTATGATCACAATTTAAATATCTTGTACATTTCTGAGAAATTTGGCTTTTAGTATTTTTATCATTTTTGATGTTTTCACTTTTCTGTTGGTAGCTTTCAAATTTTATTTTTGTAAGATAATGATTTGTTTATGTGTAATGGTTCAAGCGCTACACATCTTTTAAATAATATAAACTTGATCTAGTACAGAAGTTAGGGTAAATAACAAAAGAGAAAGTGAGGGAAGAATAATTAGTTAAGAGGATAAAATTATTTCCTTGTAAACTCACTAAATAAATTCAGTGTGTAGCTAAGAGACTTTGTTTTACAATGGATCCTTGATGATGGTACAAGTGGCCATGTAAACACTTAACCTCTAAGCAATATAAATATAAATCTAATCTAATGTATAGAAGATATAATGTTTTAAAATTTCTAACTATAAGAAAATGTTACTTGTAGTAGCAAGTAGAGTCTTTCTAATGACAAATATGTTTTGTGTGTTTATAAATTGCAATACATTATTGGTTTCAGATTGTTGAAAGTTGGGAAAAGAGTTGTTATCTGTCAATGAATTTGAACAACATGTTGAGCCCTGTCGAGGAAAGCCTTGTGAAACTTATCCCGCCTGAGTCAAGCATCGACTGGGCCTGGATTAACAAAGCCGAGGCCCTTATCTCAGGTAAATTAACCTTCTTTTGAAGATCTTTGATTTTAAAATATGATTGCAGATGTAGGAATTATTTCAGTATTATTACAGTAAAACCACTTATATCCGGCGCTCATATTCAAACCCTCTGATATCTGGATGATTTTCTATATAATTATTTGTTTTAAGGTGTTGGCACCAAGCTAAGCACTTTATTCTGTTATATCCGTGACATATCACATGTATCACACTGATTGTATCACTTCTACATTCCCTCAGTGACTCACATTTTGTGAGTACGGGTTTGGTAATCTTGAGGTGCAGTAACTAGAAAGGTTAACTAGATCTAACCTTTCTTCATCTATCTGTTCTTGGGTTAGATTTTTTAATTCTAAGCCAAGGTGAAACAGTATGTACTAGAAGGCTGTGTGACTAGAAGGGAGCTCAGCTTAAGTATGCGTACTCCAGATACCAGGCGACTTACACATTAAATCTAGCCCTATGTATGCTACGGGTATGCGGGGGGTGTGGGCTTGCATATACTGCTATGAGTGGACATGTGATTTACCTAGCTGCTAGTGGGATTTGGATGGCTGGAAACAATCTAAAGCACAGAAAACCATGTGGAGTTGGCAAAAGTGGACCTGGGGGATGAAAATAGTACACGAAAATTGAATTCAGAATCTTCAAATATTCAAAATGTGGAAGGAATGTGTACCACTTATAAGTGGTTATTAGTTTGGTAGAACACATACAAGGAAATTATAAAAAAAGAATTTTGATTGTAATTATGCTAAACACTCATTAAAAAAGAAATTAATATTGTTGTTGGGTAATTAAACAACCTATCCTTCAAAGTGGGTCGTTTAGCTGTCCCACAGTTAATTGTGGGGGCAACAGAACAACATACTATAAAGCGGCACTGTCCTGCCCAAAACGAGACTTATGGTCACGTTAGTTATGCAGGAAGAAGAGGAAAGGTCATTTTGCATACATATGGTGAAATGTCAATTCAGAGAGCATTGTATTGATGCTAGTTACCAACCTGAGTTTACTTTTGTATATGCCTAGTAGCTCATCAATAGTCCAGATCTTTCAGAGTAAGGCACTCACCTGCATTAAGTCCAAAATCTTCTGCTTTTTTTTGTCAGCGGTAGTTTAGGTTAATGCAGGATATTTCATTCAACTCAAGGTGATAATGGGACCTTAGGAAGAATAGTTGGGTTGTACTTGTCTTACCACAATCAAATTCCACGGGTGTTTTCGCTTATTTGAAAAAAATAAACTTATTTTAGAGCCATTTGGAACATTGACGGCACATTGTTGTTGATTGTTAGTGAAATTAGCATGCTTCACTTGAACTAAAAACAGCAAAAAAAGTCACTTTATTATGAGAAGCACAAAAAGTAAAATATGTTAATTTTGCTGTGAATACTGTCGTGTAAAATAGTTTTGTCCAAAAGTAAACTTCTTTGCACATTTTTTCTCACATTTTTTGTTTCTCACATATTCTTGAATTTTTTTATAGGTTAGCTGATATCCCAGATCCTTATTTCTCTAGGATAACAGACCTGCCAGTCTTTTCGAATGCTTGTGTATTAAAATGAAATTCTCACTTTCTTAAGTAGGCCCTTGCGTGTAGTAACTGAAATCTACACTTTTGTTTGATGCACCCTGTTTTGCCACCTTGGTAGCTCTTGTACATGCCCCCCACTTCACAGTGGCCAAGTGTCCTGTTTGCCTTTTGTTATCAGGAAGTTTTATTGGAAATATTTATTGATAATAACAAATTACGAGGCACTGAATTTTTAAAAAGAATATTTCTTTATTTTATTCTGGTATGATAATAATAGTGTTGCTTAGTTAAAGATTTGTTTATTGAAATTTGTGCATCACAAGTGGTTGTTATACCCTGTATGTGGATTTTGTTTCCTTTTTTTAATCCATTGATAGTTTCCAAATCATATACAAGGGTCGTGTGGAAAGTAAAGAATGTGTTTTTCTCTAGACATAGTGTTTTACCAGCTTTTCTATGCCTTCTATATACTAAGTTGCCACCGCTCATTGGGGCATATACAACAAAGCTGTATACATTGTTGAGCCACTCATTAACACGCTCTTTCAGTTTGTTGTCACTTCTATAGTGGTTTCCGCCCCAAAAAACCTTCAAAAAGATGGTAATCACTTGGGAGCAAGTCTGGATTATAAGGCAGATCTTTAGAACTTCCCACTTAAACTGCTGAAGCAAGTTTGTCATCAATGCATGTGGACATGTGTTATGTCAGTACCGCTTGACAACAATCCACACTGTTTTGAATAGCGCAGCATAGTCAGTGAACAATAGGCTACTGCATTTTTGGTTCTTCCTCTAGGCATGTAGTCGATAAGTAGTTATGCTATTGTATATTCCAAAACAATAGCCATAATTTTCTTAGAATTTGTTTGGTTTTGATAGGAATCAGGAATGATGCTGTCCAATTGATTGGTAATCACGCTACTACAAACCTTGCACAATAGTCGGACGTCAAAAAAAAAAAAAAAAAAAAAAAAAAAAAAAAAAAAAAATGGTTTCAATAGTGCAATTTTTTTTGTATCCAGCGTTGCACTAGATAGAATAGTTGGTTTTGTCGCACATTTTAAAGCTGCACAAATAAATATTAAACGACTGTAGTGGCTTACTGTTAGGACTGGTGAGAAGGAGAGTGAAGGTCAAGGACACAGTGGCAGCGGTGGTGGGGAACTGAGTGACTTGTCAGGTCAAAATGTGCTTTACTTTCCGAATGCTCCTGGTAAATTATCAACTCAAATTACTGTATAAGGGCTATTGACAGTGATGAACAATGTTAACATTATGTGTTTGCAGAGTCTGTTAAAACATTGGTGCATCAGATGGAACCGCAGAATCTGGCACTGTTTGCTGCCCAGGATTCCATGAAGGTAGCTACTGGCAATGTACGATTCCTGATGGTGGCACATCATCGCATCATGGCCGATATTAGATCTTTGCTCAAAACCATGACTAAGGTAAACTGAAACTTTAAAAAATTTAAATAACCTTGTTGAAAGTTTGTACTTTGATATTAGAGTGTGTATGGTTTACAGTTTTCGAAAGATACTGTTTGTGAGAACCAAGCAAAAAGATTTGTCAAAGCAGTTAGGACAGTCCAATTTGCAAAATGTTTTAATTTTAAATTCTGGTTTCTTATTAAAAATATAAAATGTGTTGTGATAAAAAGTAGTTTTAAATTAGAGATGAAAAAACCAGCTTAACATATAATTTTTTTTTTTTTTTTTTTTAAATTGTACACATTATAGCTTGTCTATCCTCTCTTAGCCTCCTGAAAATTAAAAGTGAAGGATAGTCGGTTTACTTATAAACTAGACGATTAGAAATTAACAATTTTGTTTGAAACTGTTAAACCATTGAAAAACAGTATTCATTATTTGCACCAATATTAAAATAACTGCAATGTAAAATGGCAGTATATTCATAAAATTATTTGTATTATCAAAGTTATTGTCAATTGAAGTCTATATAATATATATAAATTATTTTATTTTATTGAAGAGAGATGCACTTGTGGAACATCTGCTTAATTACGAAAGGGTTTTAGAATGAGTTAAAAAAATTTACCCACCATCCTGAATATAATTTAAATTTAAAAAATAGAAATGTTGTAATGTAATGCTTGAGTGAAGTACAAAATTTCAAAATAAAAACACAACACCTGCATGTAGATATCTCAAACTATTTCATAAAGTATTCACATTTTAAAAAGTAATAAATGCTAACAATAATATAATTCGCTAACAGTAATAATAGTCCACCTCTTCATTGTTAATTGTATTGTAAATGTTTGTTTTACGTGATGGAATTTGTAAACTCTACATTTTGTAAAAAAACCCTGTGATTCACAAATGTACTGTCAGATAGAAAAGAAATACTGTCTAGCTGAAGAAAGATAGGCAAATCATTAAGCATATTCATTATCGTAGTGAACTGACTGTACTCACTGGGTGAGAGATGAAGTGTGGGGTTTCATTACACCACAGGGTCCAGACAAGCTATACAAATACATTTAGTCAAGGTGATTAATTTTTTTTATTTAATCTTTTTAACTCATGTTGTTACCTGCCAGAGCAGTGATCGCCCGGTTTGTATTTGGGAAGCTCTTAATTATTTGTTACCTATCAGCCAATCTCGGACTAAATTTTAATTTTGTCCTGGCAACTACCAATGCTTGATTTCTATTTGAATGTCTGTTAATGACAGTATATTGTCTGCATATAGTTGAGAATAACAAAAGATGAGATTCTGTAAATATCATTCACAGACCATATATAATACTTATTAAAATATATCATTATAATTAATATACAGTACAACTCTGATTATTCGAAATAAAGAGGGTAACATTTCGGATAACGATTTTTTCAGTCTGTATTTATTTCTAAAAGTTTTTGAAGATCAAGTTATTCTAACCTGTTTTTTAAGCTATGTTCTTTATTAAAATTAAAAAATTAACATTTTTACGCTTATATCAATAAAATGTATAATGTACCAAGATAGATACTTATCTACCTGTAGGATTTAAATTATTCATGAATGCAACTGTAATTTTTGTTTGTTTCTTATATCTCTCGTAACATTTTCGATCAACGATGTTTCACCATCTTTTCATTAGAAGGGCATTAGCCAGTGTTGACCCGCTGCATTGCTCAACAAATTTTAATGCAATCTAAAATTAAGTGCAGTTTACATTTTTGTACTGACAGCTAGTGATTAATGCAGATGTCATTGTTGTGGGGGGGTGTGGATTAGCAGTGTAGCTATATTTAGACTCATGAGTTGGTGGTTGAGAAGTCAGCTCAACGTTAGGTGTTTACCTCTCTGCTAGCCCATGCAATTTCGTCCTCATATTCCTGTATACTTTATTTATTCTGTGTCATTTTCATTTTTAAAAAGGATTTGCGATTCCAGATAATGTGGATTTTGGTTAACCTGAGTTCGGTTAACTGAGATTTTACTGTACGTAAAATCTGCAAAATGTAAAGCAAAAGCACACAACATCTGCATTTGAAACACTTTTATTTTCTAAAAGGAACTTTTTCATGAGGTTGCTTGTAGTTGGAGAAAAAGGGAAGTGATAAAGGGGGTATACTTTGTGTAGCATTGTTGTAGGAAACTAGACATCTTTTCTATAGATGTATAAGTATCAGGGGTATAAGTATAAATGACTGTTCATATTTAGTAAGACAGTTTTGTTTATTGATAAATATAAGCAGGGCTGCTTCCAAATCAATTCAATTATGTAATATATTCATCTCATGCAAGTTTTTAAAATAGAAATTTTGACAAATTCGTAACATAGTGAAATAGTACAAGGAACAAATCAATAATGATATATAAAAGTCACTTTAAGAAAACCTTTTTAGAAAATACAATTCAACATTTAATTATGATAAAAAATTAAATGGAATTTATAATTGCAAATATAATATTCTTTGCAAATAATCAAATAAATATAAACAACACTGAAAAACCAAACTTATATCTAAATGTTTATGCTTTCAACATAAATGTTAATAGAATAATGTGTTAAATTTTCAGTTTGAAGACAGTGGCCTCACTGGTTTGGGAGAATACCTTGCTCACTACAGAGCATATACGGAACGTCTGACAGCGTTGATCAAGTCGTTGTTGAGTGTAGAAGAGATGACTGCAGAGCGAGCTCTGGCTTCATTACAAGAGATTGCTATAATACAAGAAGAAACACGTATGTATAACAGAGTGTTTGAGCCTTGGGAAAAGCTATTGGTTTTAATTTGGTCCATGAAAAATGTTGGTGTTGCATCTGTGACAGAGATATGAAAAACTGTGTATAATATTAAGATTGCTATAATACAAGAAGAAACACATATGTGTAACAGAGTGTTTGAGCCTTGGGAAAAGCTATTGGTTTTAATTTGGTCCATGAAAAATGTTGGTGTTGCATCTGTGACAGAGATATGAAAACCTTGTATAATATTAAGATTGCTATAATACAAGAAGAAACACGTATGTATAACAGAGTGTTTGAGCCTTGGGAAAACTATTGGTTTTAATTTGGTCCATGAAAAATGTTGGTGTTGCATCTGTGACAGAGATATGAAAAACTGTGTATAATATTAAAAATCCAAAGTGTAATAATCTCTCATTTTTTAGGAGTTAGTATAGTTAGAAATTAGGATACGTGGACCAGCAGTTCACCTCCAGGCAGGAGTTTTTGCTGTTAAATTATAAAAATTCTAAATTAACTTCCTTATATTTTTTATAAAAAGCAATTTTTTAAAAATTTGTAGAAGTCAATTTTTGTATCACTTCTCATAACTTTAAATAAAATCAAATGCTTTTTGTTTTAAATAAAAATTCAGCTTTCTTTTCCAGTTATAATTTATGATCATATCTCAAGAAATAAGTTGTTTTTTTTTAAATGTTGGGTGAAATAAGATATTCTTTTTCATTATACAAATTTTGACTATTTAAGAAATTAAGAAAAACTATTATGTTTAACTGACAACTGACTTTTACAAAATAATGTTGTTGATAATTACTGCGAAAGCCTGAGTTTAAAATTACTTCTCTTTGAATAATGTAATTAAACTAGTCAATTGATTGTGCATTGTAAGAACAATCTCTTCAGTGTACTTATATCAAATAAATGTTGCAGCGGGTATTTATGAAGAGTTGTTGCACTTTTCTGTGGATAGTCACTCGAAGTCATGGAAGAAACGTCCACCTTTACTGCGGCAGAACAGTGTCTGTATGTCTCCTAAACATGGTGTCCACAGGGATCCCCATACTGGCAAAGGTGAGTGTATAAACACTGCTCTGAAGCAAACAATAATATGTCACTGACATAACAAAGTCTGATAGCGGGCAGAATGTTTGTTTCTACCTTTTATTAGAGATGGGTCTAGTCTAGAATTACATGCATAATATCATCTACACTAATATACTGTGCGTGGTTGATTATGTAACTGCATCATTAAAGCTAAGATGCTATAATATTTAACATTTAATACAATGTTAAATCATTGTTGAACTTTTATCAGGTTTGCTGAATTTTTGGGTGCTAAACCATCAGGCTTTTACTGTAATAACTATACAGGGTTCGGCATAAAAACCCATTTTAAAAGGAAAATGAAATGAAGGGTTTAAAAAAAATGTTTGTCTTTATCTGATTGTACACTTTACCATTTGTATTTATATTAAATCATACATATGACTGGCCTTTTTTATTTTAGCGTCTACCTTTATTGTAAAAAAAATTCTGCACTCTAGATCTTAAGATGTGCATGGCTGTTCTTGATATTTCTCGAGAAATAGGTCCTTAGGCTGTCTTGAAAAAGTGGAAGAAATCGCAAAGCGTAAGGTCAGGTGAACAGCACGTGGGGCAGGGAATACTGTTAGTAGGCCTATTGTTGGTTCCCTTTTCAGTGTCAATCCCGTTGCTCTAAAATTAATTACTATGGGGAACAGTAATGTTTCATTTAAGACCTAAGTGCACTACTGAATCATTATTTTAAAAATAAGTCTCAATAGCAAGCACACAGTACACTTCGTTCCAAGCTATTATGGAGACTCAAATGGTAGAGCGACGTAGGCTGCAGGATCAGAGCATACCATGTAATGCTCTGCATTCCACCACTAGTGCTAGAGTAGTGTAAGCAGGAAAATAGAAAAGTTTTTATGTGATACAATTTATAACAGATTTCCATATGCTAACAGACAAACTAAATTCCATGGCCTAGTAGTAATAAAACATTTTAAAATCTATAGAATAGACTGATAGCATACAATCTATTTTATATTGATCCACAATTGAAATTATTTATTTGCAGAATGCAATACCTATTATCTATGGTGTGGATTTACTTTTTGTAATTTAATTTTGTAATTTATTTAAATAAATTGACTGTGCATATGTAGTATATACATGACATTTAATTGTTACAACAAACATATTAAAGTTACCCTAGATATTGTAGAAATAATCTTGAGGACTCTACTGATTAAATTTAATCTCTTTGAAAGTTTTTCAAACAATTTTAGCTGAAAGTGTGCTTTTTCGTATTGCAGCTGTGCAAGAGAGAAATGCATATGCAGTGAGCGTGTGGCGTCGAGTGCGGATGAAACTGGAAGGCCGAGATCCTGATCCTGGCCAGAAGTATTCAGTTCAAGAACAGGTGAGGTTTACTTTAACCCTTCGTGAGTTGAACCGAATTTTTGTCATATTTGGAATTATTACAATTATAATTGTTTGATAGAACTTTAGAGTTGTTTATGTTACAAAACCAACTATCATTGTAACTTTTTTGAAATAATTTTTTTAGCTAAAAATAGCCTCTCAAAAATTCTTGCTGATGTATCCGTCATACGCTGTAACTATCTGTCATTTGTTTACTAAACCAAATCTACTTTCTGGCTGAAGTTAAAAAAAGAAGTTGTTACAAAAAATTACATTTTTGTTTATTCTGCTTTGTTAAATTCATTACAACTTACTTGTTTCTCTATACAGTAAATATTTACTATAAATATTTTGTCAGTCCCTTACCTGCTTCACTGCACTATTAAAATCAAACAGTGTGGATTGTTGTCAAGCAGCATTGGTATAGCACACATACATATGCTGCTGTATTGACGACAAACTTGCTTTAGCAGTTTTAGTGGGAAGTCTTGAACATCCGCCTTTTTACCTGTCACAGGTGTGAAATTATGTAATAGTAGATATATAAAAACGTGCTTGTATTTGAATGCTATGTTGTTTCAAAATTTCAAAGCAATCGGTGAAAATGTTTTAGAGATTTAAGATTTTGAACAAATGAACATTTACATTTTTATTTATGTAACATAAATAATAAAAACGTGTGCATATTCCAGTGCACCATTGTGTCAAAATTTCAAAGCAATCAGTGAAGAATTTTTGGAGATTTAAGATTTTGAATAAATAAATATTTACATTTTTATTTATATAGATAAAGAATTTATGTGTAGTCTCTGAACATATGGGAGACTTCAGAGCACATGCCAGGATGTAAGTAAGGCTTTCGTCACATGTTTTACGAAATGTGAAACATAAATGGTTTCCTTTCTGACCTTCCTCACTTGCATTTTTCAATGAGTTGACACCCCAGTGCGGCCAATAGTAACATAAGTAGTAGAGCGAATTGATTTGAAGTCCCTGTGAGTACATTTCATTGGGGGATATAAGATGCTGTGTTGCATTGTTCAAGGTGTACTGAATTAAAATTGTCTCTTAGTAATTAATAATTTAATTTTGGTAACTAAGGTTTGCTATCTACAGTGAGAGACCATAAAAGAAATTGATGAACTTCTTATCACATTTTAGGTCGAGTGGGCAATTAATGAAGCTACAAGTTTTGAAAATCTGGCATTACTATACGAAGGTTGGACTCCATGGGTTTGAACTATTTCAGCCACGACTTTGTGTCATTGGCATTATCAAATAACTCTCTCCTGCGTTCTTGAACTAAGGCGAGACGAGGAGGAGAGAAAAGCAAGGCCTGGGACAGGTCTCCATCCAGAGATGGCTACGTCCGAGACGGCTACACGATGTCGGCACTGCAGCGACCCCAGCTAGGATAAGTCATTTTACTTTCATTTTTACTGCTTGCAATGAATTTTATGACGTTTGGTTAAACTGTTTGTGTTAACGAGATGGATTAATGCTCTAAAGTAGATATGTACTCGTCGGATTTATTATTTTTTTAGAATATGTCGAAGTATTTGTTATATAAATTATTGTATTCAGTTATTTAATGTGAAAACAGATGTTTCTTTTTATTTTAATCTGCCGAGTTTGACTAAATTCACTGTATTAAAATATTGTCAGAATATGTTGACTAATAAAGTATGAAAAAAGACTGAATTTATATTAACTGATTAAAGGTTAATTCAGTCAATGAGTTAACTGTGTAAGTGAAGTGCACTTCCATATTTTGAAGGCATTTTAAAATTATTTACAGACATTTTTAAAGGAAATCGTACAATTTTACATAATTATAACTTTTAGTATGTTTTCTTAAATTTTGTTGTAATAGGTAAAAAATAAAAAGAGTGGTTAGCAAATATCAAAAATTTTAAAAATTTACAGTATATAGTATTAATATTTTTCTTCTTTTAGTTCAGTTGACATTAAATGTAAATAAATATTAAATGCAAATTTTGGAACAAGATGCCTTTTTAGTGTTAAGAGTTTATAGGTCTGTTTACAATTCCATTTGAATTAGTTTTTCTCGACTGTACAATGGCATTGTATGATAAAATAATGACAAATTAGGCTGGGTGGCGAGTAATTGTGGAGTGGAGTTGTTCTGAGCAGAGCGGACTACACATTCGAAACCTAATCTATTGTTTTTAATGTAAATGTGGCCACTGAAAGCGAAACTGAGCTAAAGGGAGTCACGCAGCATCATTGAGGTTTTAGTAGCCGCATCACAATTAAAAAAAAAAAAAAAAAATTTAGGTTTTAAATGTGTAGTCCGCATTAGGTGGCACCTGGCCTTATCAATGGATAAAACCAATTTTGTTGTTTATAAAGGTAAATTCTCACTGAAATAACAAAAGGCTTTGCTGTTATTACAATTATTTTTTAGTTTACTGTACTGCTGAACTTAAGGACCACAGTTTTGTAGCAAGGTTCCTACTACTAGGACAAGTCATGGAAATCAGCGAGGTCATCAAGTTTTTGAAAATGTAAAAATTGTCTTTCTTTGATCCATTTTTCAGTTATACAGTAGTAAACAATTTCTGTATACACTTACAATTTGTGTACCAGTAACAGTTACATCAATACTGTATGCATTGTTATTGTTCTGAAAGCTTGTGTCTCATGTGCACTTCAAACTAATATAATAATTTAAAGAAAAACTTCTACTTAGAAAACAGGTTCATTTAAATAATTTTGTTTACCTTAACGGTAATTGTAGTACGGTAATCTCTTAAGTTTATATAATTAATTTATATTACAAAACATGTGCACAATGGAGAATAATAAATGCAAGATAGGTGTACCCAAAATACTCTGTTATAATTTACCATATTTCATGGATTAGATGAAGAGGCATATTTTTTTGCTATTCTGACACTCAAAAACACTAAGTGCATCTTAGAATCGATGGTGTCTTACATTTGATGCCAAAACAGTACTAGGTAATCAAAAAATACTTCTGTTTTCATATTCCAAGATATGAACCCTTGTTAACTGAACAATAGAACAAAGTGCCCAGCTGCAAGGTACTGTCCCCTTCTGTCATTTTGTTTCCAATAACTAGTGAGTAACAAGTGTTTTCATTTCAGTCTTGTGTTGTAACGAATGTTACATGAAACGAAAAGTAATGTTATTCGCTGAACAAAATGGAATCAGAGCTGCAGAACATATAGAGATATTACCGATATTAAAATATGTTGTTTCATTATCAACATAACCTTGTTATTAAACTCCTTAGGACCAGGAATCATGATCCCGAGGTTTAGTTTAGTACATTTAAAGTGTCTGATCATGTATTTTTGAGCAAGTACAGTAGTATATATTTATTAAATTTGATTTTTTTAAAAAATGTCTGTCACTGTAATTTTTCTTAAACATTGTCTTTAAAATACAGTGCATGTTAGAATCAACTTAAACACATGGAAAAAACATACAGTAATTACATAAAATTATAGTCTTAAAAACATTTCAGTATAAAATTCAGTTCATGAAAATTAAGTTGATAGTTTCTCCGCTCTTTTATTGGCCAAATGGTAATTTATTTAAGTTAAAGGAACTAACGGCATTATAAACTTTTTGTAACTTCTTTAGTGTTTAAATTTGCAGTTTACCTTTCAAATTTAACTTACTTCTTTTCTAAATTGCTTTATTTAAAATACAGCTGGACAACTTAATTGCGCAATAATAAGGAACTACAACCATTTACAGGATACACTATGTCGAACGCCATTAATAGGCATTGATATAACCAAAATACAATATAAAAGACTTTTATGAAATGTAGGGTTAACTTTGTTTTTCGGTCCTTACCTATATAGTCTCTGATTTCATAGAACTAAGTAACAGTAATTTGTATTAAAGTAAAATTGTATAAACTAAAAGATTGCTATATTTTGGGTTTCTTATTACTTGAATGTAAAATAAAAAAGAGCAGCATTGGGTTGATAAATTATTAAACTAAGTGATTATTAGAGTTTGTACAGTAAAATGTTGATAGTCCGACAAATATGAGACCAGATAAGTATTGGTTTATCAAATATTATGGATTATTGAGTGCACTGTATACACAAAACACACTCTTGGCTTTGGGGGTATACACATGTAAAAATCAGTTATTTAATTGAAAATATCCTTTTAATATGCCTAAATTTTGTATTTCACTGCAAAATTTGTTTGTATTGCATTAATTAAATAGTAAAAAGATAAAATTGAATTTTTAGTTGAAAATTACATAAGGTTGACTACATGTAAAAAGTAAACATATTTATTGTACTGTAACTGCAAACCAATTCGCATGATCAACTTGATCTTTCTATTCTTGTCAGTGTTATGTTTGCATTCATAATCGTGGGAGGCAGATCGATTTCTGTTTGACGGAGCCTTTATTACAATTTTTTAAAAAATTATTAAGAATCTTTTGGGTTTTAATTCTAAAAGAGTAGGTTATCTCCTTCTTTGTAGTCTTTAATAACATTAAAGCTTGTCAAAATATGAAATGTTTTGGACAGACAAAATTATACTGTATATTGGAAGTTAATATACAGTTGGCTGGGGAAGTTGCAGAAATGGCTCATGATGCTGGTAAATCTGTAGGAACCTTGCAAACAAACAAAACAAAAACTGATTGGTTCAGATTCATGAATACTATGTATAAAAGTTGTTTATATAAAAAAATATATTTACACTAAGGAAATCATATATAAATTAGTGTAACAAAAACATAATTATTGTTGTTTTTAGTGTAACTTATTTTCTATAAGAAAATTGTAACATGAAAAGGTATATTTTTTTATCTCACAGAAGAAAGACTAATGTAATATTAGTACAAGGAGAAACATGATTATTAATTTTATTATTAAATATTTTCTATAAGGAAAAGTTATCTACATAATAACGATTTTAGAGCATTAAACAGTTGTAAGAGATGTTGGAAGCATTAACCTGATGATGAGTCAAATAACAGCTGATCAATGTTTAAATGATCGTATGTATTAATATTGATGTGAACAATATGTAATCTAGCTTTCTATTTTAATTGTATCAAATTATTGGAACATATTGGATTACTGCAGCTGGAATGAATATGTTAGTTCATAATATCCGTTGAAACACTGACAATATATTTTCAGCATTGTTTTTTCATCGATTTTTATTGAAATAATGTTAATCGCCTGCCATTATTCAGTGGCATTGCTGTTACCTAATAAAATATGTATTTCATGATTTTTTTTTATAAATACAGGGTGCTTCAAAAGTGAATAATTGATTTGTCAGCATATAAACATTCAATATGAAAACATAAAGAACGCATTCTGTAGCAAAATACTTCAAAATATTTAGCTAAAATAAGTTTTATTGGTTGACAGGTATCCAATTTCAAGTCTTTTTCATGCTATAACAGCAATAATTTAATTCTGCAATTCATGTAGTTTTAAACTTGCAGCATGTCACTTCTTTGACAGTTTTGTAAATTAGTTCTATGAGCTCAGTTTAAACATGGAAAACTTATTTGAAAAACTTCATTGAAGTATTTGGGAGGATACATTGTCTTGTTAGAATTTGAATGCAGCTTCTATCCTCATTCATCTAGAAAGTAAAACACTCCACTAAGGAATGTTGCAAGCAAGTGATAGATGTACCAAAATTCAGTAACACAAATTTTTAATAAGTTACAATTCTTGCTTACTTGTCAAGAAATTGATGACTGAAAATTTGTTGTATTAGTGTATTTTGAGGCACCCTGTATATGAATTAAGCGTTTTAAGGATTCTACTTCTAAAATGTGTAGTTTTTATATGAACTTCTTGCCATTGCGTTTGTCACAACCATTCCGAATATTACAAAACTCTAGTTTCGCATTGCAGAATTATTTTCTATGATTCAAGACACCAGAAACATATGTTTAAAATATTTGGTTTCTCACCTATGCATAAAACCAATTTAGGCTAACTTAAATTGAATTGCAATATAAATATTATTTTTTTCTGGTATTTATACGTCCTTAATAAATTCAGTAATTTTTAACTAATTGTTTAAAATATTTAATTTTCTTTATTGTATATTTTTTTAGATATTTTACCACCATATTTTAGATATTTTACCAGAAATTTGCAATCTAAATTTGTCTTGCAGTTTTATATAAAAATCGTTTACAAAATTATATGTTTCAAACTATTTCTATAGCAGTTATGTTTTGTCTTGATCCATAGAACGATTCTCCACATCCGGTTCTGAGTACTGAAATACACTGTACACATTGTTTTAGTACAGTAATGTGCTCATTAAAATTGTAGCAATTGCACATTTATTTACTTGGTACCTTCAGAATTGTCAATAGAAATATTCATACCTACAATAAGATTGAAATATTCATACCTTACTTTAGAGGTGAAATTGGAAAACATTGGTGAAACAAAATTAACCATTTTTTTTTATATTTGAAAACATTAAAAATTAATCTTAAAGTATATTCTATAAATATTGTTCTCAACTTTTGGTTTTGAGTTGATTCTAAGTTTTATGCAACTTATTATGAATGCCATAAACTGAAGATGTTTAGTTGTTGAACATTCACTTATTTCAAAATACATGAATGAATTTTCAAGTGAAGTGAGAGACTGGCTGAGCTTTGTTAAATAAATATCCACAATTTTAGTAAATTTAAATTTGTACATTAACTGTTAAAGTCAGGGTCAAAACAGGAAAATGTTCTGAAGAGTAGTTAACATTTTTTTAAAATATATTTTAGTACTCGGTTTAATTCATCCAATTCTGTAAAAACCTGATGATAAAAATGTTTTTGTTTAATAAAAGTCGCAAAACAAAATCTGATTTTGTCATCGTAATCAGTGCTCAAATCTGCTTAATTTAACAAAAAAAGAAACTTGTTTTAACCATATGAACTTTTTTTGCGAAGCAACTTGTCTAAGCTAAATATTACAAAAAAACCAGTTTTTATGTAAAGCTTTTTTATTTTCAAATTTCAAAATGTTCACTACTCAATATTGTTTAATGTCAGTTCTTGGAAATTCATTCTTACGTTTGAAGGTATATTGTCAGTTCGTTTTTTGAGGTGTTTGTAATATTATTTTAGCTTCAGCTGTTATCTATACATATCTTCTAATTTCATCTGTAAATGTGTAACGTAGATTGTAAGAATTATTTTGTGTTGATCCGTAAAAATGTATTTATTTAACTCTCTTCCGTTCAAGTGAATTTTTCCATACTATATTTGGTTAGGTTACGTTATGTTTAAATGTACGTAATTTGTTGTAGCAGTTTACAAACCGAATGTGTTATTTGTTTTATAAACTGGTATGCCAGGTTTTAACATTGTGGGACTCATTTTGAAAATGTATGTAGACAAGTTTTTTTTCACAGATTCACTAGATATTTGCATATTAGAAATACTATTTCATATTTGTTGCCTCTTAGAAACCATTCATTAAGTTCAACAAAAACCACAAATTTAAATGTGCAGATGTGGCCTTAATTAGGTTAATTAATTAATTTTGGTTTAAAAGTATTTTACTTTCAAAAATTTATCAGCACTAATTATTTCTGGATTTTGTTGTGTGAAAGGTAATTATGAAGTAATAAATACATTTCATACTTATGTAGTTAATGTATGATTGAAACGTGTTTATATTGAACTTTGGAAACACCCTCTAGTTTTGCAAAATTATCTGTAGGTTTATATTTTACAGCACAAAAAATAATTTCTTTGTTAACACTAATTTGTAATATTAATTTTACATTAAGGATAATGGATTGATATTTAATGCAGTACTGTTCAGAATTATCTATGTATATTAAAACAATTGGTGAAACCTAATACCAAGTCTGTCCAGCGACTGTTCTATCCAAACGATTTGAAACAATTTTTTTTTTTTTAAGAGGTTTGTACCCAGTTATTTAATCAAGCACTTAGGCTATCATTTTTTCCTTAGGGCTTCACTCCATTGTTTTTAAAAACCCCTATGTTAATATTATAGAGAAGATTTTAATTGGTAGTATGACTACTAAAATATATGTTCATTATCTGAGATAGTTTGTTAGTTTCACCACAGAATGCAGCACATGCAACTGTTTTATTTCAGTTGTTTATGTTTACACAGATTTTCTGAAGGGGGAAATGTCAACAGTATTGATTAAGTAATCTATATAATTTATTTAACAAAGAATAATCTATTGAATTATGTAATTACTAAGGTATAAACATACAAACATTTTACATAACTTTATACTTTAAAATAACTTATGTTTTTGTAATCAATTTTCTATGATTGATAATGCCTTTTATTTCATAAACCTTAATTGGTATAATTTTGTGAAGTTAATTTTTCATATTTAGAACTGTCACTATTGACAACACACAGTATCATTGTGTACTTTAAATATAAGATTAAATAATTCGCAAGTATTTAGAATCATTAACACAAAATAGTTGACTATATTTAGAATGTAGTGACTGAATTATGTATTTAAAATATTAACAATTTTCTGTCGTGATAATCTGAAGTAATATCGATATTTGTGTAAACACAACTTTCTGAGTCCTACAGCGTTAAAACTGCAATGTTTATTATTTTTTAAAAATGTGTAATTATGAATTGGTTAGCAGTCACATTCAATATAAGTGCGGTGTCTCCGCCTTCTTTATTGTAAAAAAATTTTTTTTGTTACAATAAAAATTTTATTATTACCTCAATTGTTGATGCTTTGCTTTAATCTGATTTAGTAAGCAATAATTAAATGACAGTTTTGAATGTTGGAAATTTATTTAAAGCTATATCAGCAGAATGAAGTTCAGGAATCAGTTTATATCAGATTGTTATTGAAATTTTGTTTAAAGGTTAACTTGATCATCTAATCTTGATGAATAGCTTGGTTGAATAACCAATAGGTAATGCCCAAAAACAGTAGATCCTTTAATATGTTGACTCCAATATCTGATCCCTACAATAACAAAACCCTCTTATATTCAGCCTGTAACCAAACTTTGCAATATTTGATTTGGTCTCTGAACGTACTGTATGAAATTTCTGATGAATAAATGTAGGCTGGATAGTAGTGAAATATGTTTTTAAAATGGACAGTAAAAAATAATATATATAACAATAAATGTATAATAAATTTTGTATTGCTGAAAGTTGTATTTTGGTAATCAAACACATTAATAGTTTACTGTATTTCCACAATTAAAAGTTTTAGTCCAGTGTCAGTCCACAAACTTAGTGTACTAAAGGAATTGTGCCCTTCATTGTGAAAAACGTCAGCACCTAATTGTTATTTGTGTGCCAAAAATACCAACACAAAATAACACTATCGAAATGATACTGCAAAATGAACGTACAACTCCTTTTAAATGTAGATTTTTTTTCACTTTTCTTCCTACATATTCGTATCACAGGACAAAATGAAAAGTAAACAAATTAAATTAAAAAAAAAATTTGTGATCAATCTTTTTTTGGTATGAATCAAAACAGGCATATTAAAATTTCTTGAAAAAGTTTTTATACACTAAAATATTTTATACAAATATTAAAAATTAAAAAAAATGACAGTAAACATTCTTTAGAAAAACGATAGTTTCACAAAATGGTGACCATTCCAAATCCTAACTATTTTATCTTAACATTTTTTTTTGAAACTTCGATTTCACCACTGTAAGCAGCATCAAAATAGCATGAAGAGCATTTTAAATTTTCAAATATTTTGAAATTAAGAAAATGTTTAAAAGTTTAAAATGCTAATTCAGCAGATTTTAATGTTGGTTATGAGACTGGAATCATATTGTCTAATGATTTAAGGTTTTAAAAAATATTTGAAATTTTCTGCCATGTAAACAAGTGAAATAGACAGTAAACCCAAAATATTTCTGCACCAAACTCTAGGACTTATCAAGGATTCAACATTCAGCAATTGTACTTATTTACAAATATTATTGTGGTAAAATTGCAGAATGTTTCTGTGATAAATAATGTATGTATTAAGTATTTTTCCCCTTTTGCTTTATATTTCCCCCCATTTATTCTTTTTAATATGCAATTTTAGAAAAAAAAATGAAGATTTGAAATCAGTGCAAACAATTTTAAATGAAAGAAATTTATTATTTGAGACTAAATTCAAAAACAAAGCATACCTCAACAGTTGTCAGGTTTTATTTAGTTTTGAGTCACTCTCAGATTATACATTTTTTGGCTGTAAATTAAGGTTTCAAAAAAAATTAACATTAGGAGTCATGGAATCTGAAACTATTAACTTTAACAAACTTTTTTACTTTTTGAAATAACAAGAATGTAAAAATATTTCTGCATCATAAAAAAGTTTGTAGTGACAGCAACTCTGTGACGACTATACAGAAGTATTTAAAAAAATAATTTTACTAATGCATTATTCTAACATTTATGTAATGTGTTTGTATATTTGAATAAATGTCCTTAAAGTGAAACTGTAGAATAAATTTATATATTAATAATAATAATATGAATTACACTGCGACCTTTGTCTATAAAAATACTAATTTTAAAAATTAGTATTTGTGATCTTTCTTCCACAAGGTCTCATTAATTCTTTAACTACTTAAAAGATTTTTTCAGTTTTTATTAAAAATAAAAATTTATAGGTTGAATTAAAAAAATTGCAGAGAAAATTATTTTGTAAAGTGAAAGCTGAAATTAGGTTTTTATTGTTAGTGCAATGTTCATAAATTCAGGTAGTTTCAACACAATAGCTAAACAAATACACAAAACCTCCTGAACATGGTAACAATTTTCCAAAATTTACATACACTTTTATTATATTTAATTTATTGTTTCTCACGGTATTGTTTGATTGATTTTTGCTTTCATATTGTTTAAAGTAAGCATCATAACGAAAAAGGTAAACATCAGTTTAAGGTAACATATTTTTAAACATTTTCCACTGCTACCAGTACACAAAGAACCAGTACACTTTTATCTCTAAAACTGTATGGTTTAATTATATTATCTGTTGTTAGCTAGATATCAGATGTTTTTGAAGGAAGAGAGTTGAATATAGAATCCATGAAGGTAACATGACTAACCACAAGTGGAATTTTCATTGTGCCTACAAAAAAAAAAAAAAAAAAAAAAAAAAAAATAAAATAAAATAAAAATATGATACCGGCATAGGCAAACTGTGTATTAAGTTCTTTTAAAAGGAAATAATCTTTTTTTTTAGAAATATTAAAAATTTATAATTTATAACCATATGGAGTGGTAAAATTTGTTGATATGGAAAAAATTGTAATTGTGTATTGATTTTGTTTAACATCTTGTAAAATGTACATACAACAGGTTATTATTTTCTGTTGTATTATAGAAAATATCGAGGCTTGTAATCGACAATTTTTTGATCCACTTAACTTGTGTAGTCTTTGTAGTTTGTAAGCGTGTCGTTTTGCAGTCACAAGACTGGCGACACTTTGTCTTTTCCTTGGGATTCTGTTTGATAACGTTTTAAATAAAAATAATAAATGTAGTATTGTCTAATAATGTGTTTTATTTTATTCAAAAAAACTTCCTGTAAAAACCTTCAAACTGTGCAGTTGCAGTAAAAACCAAGCTTTTGTGATTACAGAATGTGCAGAATCTTCAGAAAAAATGTCTGCAAATTGTTCTGTTTCAGCAAATAATTCTGGAAGCATTTCTACCATGAATGAAGTAACGCATGAGATGAATGAAGTTTAAGCATATTTTTACTTAAGATGGTGAAACAAATTAAATTACTTATTGTAAACCAATGAATAGTAACTAAGGTCATACTTGTAACTTTTTTCCTCTTCGTAAAAAAAGTTCAGTTCTTAGTTTAATGGTTCTTAGTTATATTGTATTGGGGTAGTCATAGGCATCACATGCTCGAATTCGGTTGCAGTAAGCTTCCTTAGATTCCTGTTGAATTTCAAATTGAATCAATGTCCCTTCAGCTTGATTTTCATCTTTTGAAAGATGAAAAAGTTGCATGGTGGTAGGTCATGTGGGTATGGTGAATAGGGTACAAGTGACATCAGTTTTTGGCCTGCCTCACCAATAACATCTTCCTCATTGAGATCGCAATGTGAGTGAGTGCACAAACAAGTCAGCTTCTCCACAGCTATGGCCATTTATGCTGCAAATTCACCCTCAGTAGCCTTAACACATCTAAGTAGTAGAAATAGTTAATAGTTTAACCAGGTGGGACAATTTCCTAGTAGACAATCCCACAAATGTCAAAAAAAAAAAAAAAAAAAAGCATTGATTTCTTATGAACCTGAAAGACTTTTTTACAGTCTTGTGGAGTTTGGCGCTTTCCACTGTGAGATTACTGTTTGGTTTCTGGATCATAACTATCTCTTTCATTACCTTTACCTTCATTACCTGTAACTACAGGTAATACAAGAAGTTTGGATCCACTGCAATCATCCGTTGGAGCTCAGTGATTAAAGACAGGGGACCAACTTTGCTGCACTCCACAGGGGGGAGATGATTTAGACATCCCTTGCGGTACCCGAGTCTAACAAACACTTACACTTACAACACTACACTTACAATTTTAACACTTTACACTTACAGTTACATTTAGGGAATCCCAAGCTAAGGTGGAACAGCGTACGCCGAGGGCTGCATGGCTAAGGGGAAGCTTAGCTTTTAGTATGCGAACTCTGGATACCGAGCGACCTCCAGTTTGAATTAGCCTTACCTATGCATGCGGGGCTCTGCATGGGTGGCCTTCTTTTTCCCTAGCTGATCGTGGGATCATTTATGGATACTCAACAATCAAAATTAACTAATACACACCTTGGGGGGACTTTTAGGAGTGGACCTGGGGAGTGGGAGTTTGGAAAAAGAGGATACTGGGGTTGGACTCAATCCTGTTGAATCCACCAGTGTTGTATTGGAGCCGACTGTGGGGCTGCCAAGCAGTCCTACTGTGTCTGTTTCCAATGGTAGTTGTGTTTCTGGGGGATCTGCAAAGGTGGACCTAGGAGACAACAGGGCTGTCAAATGTCCTTCAGGAGCGCAAAGGCACCGACTGCAGAGAGAAAAGGCAGCAGCTATCTCTTCCCCCCAAAAAGGATGAGTTGTTCAAGTCAACCTCCATCACAGTAAGGCGGCAACTGCTGTCTTACGGAGGATGCTTGAGCAGGGTGAAGCCAACCTTGCCTTGGTTCAAGAACCATGGGTGACGGTAGGCAGAATAGCAGGACTGACCATAGACGGAGGTAAGTTAATATATGACCGATCAGCCGCTAGGCCTAGGACCTGCATAGTTGTTAGGAATAATATTGAGATACTTGTGTTGTCTTCTTTATGTTCCAGAGATTGTACTGCAGTTAGTACAGCGTTACGTGGGGGATCTAGGAACAGAAGGGTTGTCATGACCTCTGCTTACTTCCCACAAGAGGAAATGGGTAGCTTCCCGCCCATCAGGTTTAGAAGGGTGGTGGAGCACTGTGGTGATGGAGCAGATGAGCTGCTTGTTGGAGCGGATGTCAATGCACATCACTCGGTGTGGGGGAGCAGTAACACCAACTTTAGAGGTGAGCAGTTGCTTTCCTTTATTGTAGCTCATAATCTTTATATTTTCAATAAAGGTAATACACCTACCTTCGTAACGAAGGCTAGAAGTGAGGTTTTAGATCTTACTCTGGGCGTGCATGCTGCATTGGGTATGTGGTGTGTGTCTAAAGAGCCGTCTATGTCGGATCATAGGCATATCATTATGGATCTCGGGGTGATAAATAGATCAGTAAATACTTATCAAAATCCTAGGAATACTAGATGGGGGGGGGTCTATGAAGAAAGACTTAGGGCTGACCTTAGGGATCTTAGGAAGCCGATAAGTATTTCACATGAATTAGAGTATGCAGCTGGAAAAGACTGGCGGAGATACTTGCGGACTCCTTTCATGAGAATTATCCCCTTACAAAGAAGGTTGCTGGGGTTAATGTTAAATGGTAGACCCAGGCATTTTCTGAGCAATGGGGACAGGTTAGAAGGCTGTTCAATGCAGCCAAGCACTACGGTAAGTGGGAGGCCTATAGGCAGGCCCTGACCGAGTACAATAAGGCATTAAAAAGGGCGAGACTGGACTCGTGGAGGAAGTTCTGTGGGGAGGTCAGTCGTACTTCTCAGGGGGCATGACTTTACAAGGTCCTAGCCTTGGACCCTTTGAACCCTTGTTGGTCCTAATGGGAAGTATACAACAACTGGCAAGGACACCTTGGAAGTCCTACTCAGGGAACATTTTCCTGACTCTGTGGTCAGGGATGTAGGAAGGGAGCGAGTGTCTGATGTTTCCTATAGGAAGCCTAGTAGGGGAGATTGGAAAATCGCAAACCAAGTTGTGGACTTGGATAAGGTGAGATGGGCCATTAATACCTTTCACCCATTCAAGTAATTGGTCCTGATGGTATTTTTCCATCACTATTGCAGCATGGAGGAGAGCCTATTGCTGTTATTCTGTGCAGATTGTACTGGGCCAGCATAGCCACTAGGTATGTACCTCTGGGGTGGAAAGCAGCCCGTGTAGTCTTTATTCCTAAGCCGGGGTGAACATCTTATGCTGACCCTAAGGCTTATAAGCCAATCAGTCTGACTTCATTCTTTCTAAGACATTAGAGAAATTGGTAGATAGATATGTCAGAGGGGTCATGATTCCTCTACATTTCAGTCAATATGCCCACCAATCAGGGAAAGGTTGTGAGAGTGCATTTCATAATTTGGTTCACAGATTGGAAGAGACTTTAGAGACCAAAGAATATGCCCTCGGCGTCTTTCTAGATATTGAGGGAGCTTTTGACGAAGCTTCAATGCTTCGTGCCCTGTCTGGATGCGGGATGGATAATACCATGTGTGGCTGGGTGGGGGACATGTTGCATGGGAGGTCAGTTGCAGCTAAAGCTCTAGGAGAAGAGGTGGAGGTGGAGGTTTATAGAGGCTGTCCACAGGGGGTGTTTTGTCCCCTCTCTTATGGAACCTGGTGGTGGACTCACTCCTGAATCTTCTCTCGTCAGAGGGATGCTATACCCAGGGATATGCCGATGATTTAGTGGTGCTAATCCAGGGGAGGCATGGTAACACAGTGGTAGATCTCATGAAGAGAGCCGTATCACTGGTGGAAACCTGGTGTAGGCAGGAGAACCTAGGGGTTAACCTCAGGAAAACTACTCTGGTCCCTTTTACTAGAAAGAGGATTACCCCACATTTAGGAGGACTCAAGCTCTTTGGGGAGACAATTCCAGTTTAAAACGAGGTGAAGTATCTAGGCTTGGTGTTGGACACTAAGTTAACCTGGAATGCTCATCTGGGGCTCATCATGGGGAAAGCCAATAAGTCTTTAATGGCAGTTAGAAAAATGGTTGGCAAAACATGGGGACTGAGACCAGGAATGATGAGGTTTATCTATACTGGGATCATTAAACTTATGGTGTACTATGGTGCTCTGGTGTAGTGGACTAAGGTCGAGCAGAGAGTCTCTGACTAAGTTGCAGAGGTTGGCCTGCCTGTGTATCACTGGCTGTATGGACACTGTGCCAACAGCAGCCATGAAGATCATTCTTGGATTTCCCCCTATTGTCCTTTTTGTCATGGGGGAGGCACGTAAAGCAGCTTACAGATTGCAGGGTGGTGGTGGCTGGCGGCCCTCTATTTATGGGCATGCTAGAATAACAGACAAGATCTTTGGTTCAATCTTGATGATGGGAACTGATCAGATGGTTAAATGGCATGTAGTATCTAGACCCTTTGATGTCAACTTGGCCTTTGAGGGGAGAGAGATCGTGTGTTGGAAAAACCTGGATACATAGTATGGTATACAGATGGCTCCAAGACAAAGTCAGGCACTGGTGCTGGGGTGTATGGTCTGAGACCGGGGTTAACGAAAGTATTTACCCTAGGACAGCATACAACAATATTTCAGGCTGAAGTGATGGCCATTAAAGACTGTGTTCGGGAGAACTTGGATCAGGGCTTCAAGAAGGCTAATATTCATACCGATAGTCAGGCAGCAATAAAAGCACTTGCGGGTCTTTATTGGGTGTATGGATCGAGTTAAACATACAGTCCAAGTTGGTCTGGGAGTGTTCTTCTTGACGTTCTGTTCCGGGATAACCGGGTAACACTTCACTAAGTTCCGGGGCATAGGGGAGTTGAGGGTAATGAGGAGGCAGACCGACTGGTTGAACTTGGATCTGCATCTGTTTTTATTGGACCTGAGCCGGCTTTAGGGATTTCTTTATCGTTGGCCAGGTCCGCTATTAATGGGTGGATTACATGTCAACACCAGGTAAGATGGGACAACCTTCATGGGCATTCCCATAGTAAACGTCTCTTAAGTAAAGTTCCTTCTGGAGGAATCAAAGGGGCAGCAGAAGTCGTGGGCAGAGCATAACTCAGGAGTATCATGGGGCTTATAACAGGGCACTGTGGTCTGAGGGTTCACATGAACAGGATAGGTGTGTACCATGAATAAACCGTGTGTAGATTGTGCAGGAAGGAGGAGGAAACTGCAGGTCACATAATTTATGATTGTGAGGCTCTTGCTAGTAGGAGGCTAGGGGTTTTTGGATCTTCAGCATAGTGAGCTAGTCAGTGGGTTGTTGGAACTTACTAGAGGTACCAATCTGCTGGACTAGGTATTTTAAGAGGTAAGTTGCACAATAGGTCAGTCAATCGCAGTGCCTGGGGTTGAACTATCCCTTTCCTCTAATAATAATCTTATCTTAATCTTAACTTTGCTGCAATTCTAATGCTGAGTTCATCAGACAAAATGTATTGGTATGTCCCATACAACAACATCAGTCACGTGTACTGTCTTGACGGATAATTTCCCGAACTCTAGTACTGTAATGTTTTCTGGAATGATTTTGGTTGATGAACTACCCAAACGCTGATGATCTTCAACAGACTCAGAGTCCTCTGTAAAACGCTTGAACCATTCAAAAGGCCTTGATTTGCTTAAAGGGCTGTACATATCTCCATAATGATGTGCGTCTTGCTGTTAAAAAGAGGATGTTTTGTAATACCCTTCATGGTGAAACTTTATACCATAATTTGTCCCTGGGTTTCATTCAAATTCCTGGAAATTTTGGGTAGCACCTCGTGGGCCTGGAGTGGAAAAAAATAGTAGACAGAAGACAAGCCGTGGTCTTATTCCGGCATGATTGTCTCACCACACACCTATGCAGGCTTAGCGTTTTCTGCTCAGAGTGCTACAAGACCGTTCAAGGATAACCAGAGATCACATAAGCTGGATAAAGAATTTAGAAGATAAGGAAACATGGTGGGGTTGTATTGGGATGCCAGAAAGCTGATGGATTTGGATCCAGGCTGGTTTTAGCCAACAGCAATTCTCAATTATGAAAACTAGGATAAAATGATATTGCACTTTTTTTATTGAATTATTATAAATTTCCATTGGAAAATGTATTGCGAACAGCCATCATGGTAAGACCCATACTTAGGACGATTTTTGATACAAAAAACACAAAAATTGAATTTGTTAATAGCTTGGACATGTTTGTTATGCAGGTGAAAGTCACTTAACCATTTCAAAAATAATTTTTTTTCTTGTACTTTTTAAAAACCTAATTTCCATCATGTTAACATACTACCAAAATAGCTGTCTCATTGTCAAAAAAACTAATGTTCTAATAAAAAATCGTTTTAAATTTAAAAAAAAATGCATGGTAAATTCTATTGACAGTGTGTAGCTACAAAACTTGTCCTGTGATCTTTATCATCGTAACTGATCTGTCTTGTTAATTAGTCAAGACAGCTTGTTTAACTTCTAGGATACAACTTAGGAAGTTGTTATTACACTTCTAAACTGAAAACTTTTGATTCACCACTGTTTTGAACAGAAGCAGCATTTAACTTTTGTGTGCAGTTCAACAATTGTATACGCTTTTCATTAGTCATTAATTTTTTTTTTTACAGGGCAAGTGACCCTGTATAGAAATATTCCAAAAATGATAAGTTTCTTATGTTCTTTTAATCAAAAGTTAAAATATTTGAAATAATTTTTTGACAACCCAATAATGTATGAGACTTCTAGTATTTGAATTATGGTTCGCTTTGGTGTTTGGAAGATGGTTACTGTCCAGGTTCAAGACACAGGTGACTTTTAAGAGGGTAATAGACGCTCATGTCAATGAAGGGAGACTTAAATGTTAATTGAGGATATCGGATTAAGGCAAATAAGAGAAAACATTAATATATTTTGGTTACTTTAATCATTTATTTAATGTTTGTAGATAAAGTTAAACATACATATGTATCTGAAACATATTTACATTAAACGTGGACTTTATATTTCCCTGACAAATCAACCAACTAAAAAAAGTTAAATTATTGTTTTATCTATTGAATTTTAAGTCCAGCTAACTACCTTTTTCTGGATACATTTTGATTTTGCAAAATTCCAAAATATCAGTTTACAGATGTTTTACTGCAAATATTTAATGCAGATGTTTAAAAACATATTTAACCACAATTTAAAGCAACAGGAAAATATAGTGTTAAAGAAAGTAGGCCTATGTAGCTTAAAACTTGTCAACTGTGGACTGCCAGTGAGCTTTTCAGTACACCTAACTCTTTAACATATTCAACTTGCCCGATAGATTGACTTAAAACATTATACCAGTCCGATTCACTGACTTAAACCAAAAATAAAATTAACTGGCGTCTATAGTGTTAAAGAAGGTAAATAAAGTTTGTCAAGGGAAGATTCTTTTAGTTTCCAATCTCATAAACATTCTATTAGCTAGGTAGATTAACTTGATAAGAAACTTTTACTTATAAAGAAAACTAACAGATAAATATAATGTTGAAGGGGAAAATATACTATTCTCATACAAAGAAATATATTGTGACCTTGTTCTGACCAAAGTTGTCCTTGAAATGCATAAAACATCAGTCTATGACTTTGATATTGTAGAAGGTATAATATTGTCGCACAAAGCAACTGATTATGACCTTGGAGTAATCAAATATGTCCTAGTAACGCATAAAACCATGGTCTGTGACCTTGATCTCTTCGAAAATAGAATATTCTCACACAAAGCAACAGATTATGACCTTGGACTGAATAAACATTTGCCGTCATAAGGCATAAAACCTAGGACTGTGACCTTGATTTGGCAAAAAATATAATTTTCTCGCACAAAACAACACATTGTGACCTTGCTTTCACCAAAGTTGACCTTGAAACACAGAAAACATCGGTATATGTCCTTCCTATCGGAAAGTATAAATCCTATTTCTGTGACCTTGATCTCGCAGAAAATATAAAATTCTCGCACAAAGCAACAGATTATGACCTTGATCTGACTAAATATGTCATAGAAACGCATAAAACGCCCATCTGTGACTTTGATCTGGCAGAAGTTATATGAATCATACACAAAACTACAGATATTGATCCTGCCATGACCAAATCCGTCCTTAAAATGTATAAAACCTTGATTTGGTCGAAGCTTTAAAAATTAAAGCTTTAAAAATTACACGAAAAAGAATAGTTATGACCTTGCTCTCACCAAACCTTTAAATGCAGAAAACATCGGTCTGTGTCCTTGATCTGACCGAATATATAATATTCTCGCACCATGCAAGAGATTATAACCTTGGCCTGAACAAATTTGTTCTAGTAAAGTATAAAACCTATTTCCGTGACCTTCATCTCGCAGAAAATATAATATTCTCGCATAAATCAACAGATTATAACCTTGATCTGACCAAATTTGTCCTAGAAATGCATAAAACGTCGGTATGTGACCTTGATCTGGCAGAAGTTATACGAATCACATACAAAACTACAGATATCAATCCTGCCATAACCAAATTTGTCCTTCAAATGCATAAAACCTTGATTTTGCCGATGCCACGAAAAAGATGACCTTGCTCTCACCAAAGTCGTCCTTCAAACGCATAAAACATCTGTCTGTGGCCTTGATTTTTCAAAAAGTATAATATTCTCGCACAAAGCAACAGATTTTGACCTTGGCCTGAACAAATTTGTCCTAGTAAAGAATAAAATCTATTTCTGTGACCTTGATCTCGCAGAAAATGATTGATTCTCGCACAAAACAACAGATTATAATCTGTTATAACCTTGTTCTGACTAAATTTGTACTGGAAACGCATAAAACGTCGGTCTGTGACCTTGATCTGGCCGAAGTTATACGAATCACACACAAAATTACAGTTATTGACCTTGCTATGATCAAATTTGTCCTTCAAATGCATAAAATCTTGATTTGGACTTGTAAAAAATATACGATAAAAAATAGTTTGTGACCTTGCTCTCACCACAGTTGTCCATGAAACGCACAAAACATCGGACTGGGACCTTGATCTGTCCGAAAGTATAATATTCTCGCACAAGGTAACCGATTATGACCTTGGACTTGTCAAATTTCTTTTAGTAATGTTTAAAACCATGGTCTGTGACCTTGATCTCGCCGAAAATATACTATTCTCCCACAATGCAAGAGATTGTGACCTTGTTATGACCAAATTTATCCTAGAAATGCATAAAACCTTGATCTGTGACTTCGATTAGACCGAAGTTTTAAAAATTACACAAAAACCCATAGTTTATGACCTTGGTCTCATCAACGGTGTCCTTGAAACGCATAGAACATCGGTTTGTGAACTTGATTTGGTCAAAAATATAAATTTTTGCACAAAACAATAGATTGTGACCTTGTTCTGACAAAATTCGTCCTAGAAACGCATAAAGCCTAGCTCTGCGACCTTAATGTGGCCGAAAGTTTAATCTTCTCCCAAAAAACATCAGATTGTTTTTGCTTTGACCAAAAATCTTCTTAGAAACTCATAAAACCTCGGTCAGTGACCTTGATTTGTCCATAAATGTAAATTTTCGCACAAAGCAACACATTGTGACCTTCTGACCAAATTCGTCCTATAAACGCATAAAGCCTAGCTCTGCGACGTTGATATTTCCGAAGTTTTAAAAATACCACAGTAAACAACAGTTTTACCAGTGAAATCAATTACTTGAAATAATTTATTGTCCTAGTAAACGCTGTCATCTAGTTTTTATAAACATCCTCTTCCGGTTTGGGAGCGTATCAATTTTGAAATTTATATAACTGCTGCTCACATCTGTCGCGATGATGTGAGAAAGCAAATTTTTTATCATTTATGAAAAACGATATAGGTTAAAATCTCCATGTGCTGGCATTTTAAACTTTAAATTACAATGAAACAACGAAAATGTACGCTTAATGTTCTTTAAATTTCTTATATTCAAAGTATTTTGAAAATTCAAAGCGTTAATTTATGCAGTTTTTAAAGCTGATAATGATGGTGAAATAAAATTTTAAAAGAAATAAAAATTGTTGTAAATTTAAAAAATTTGAAAAGGAATCCATTTTGAACAAATTTTGCTGGTTGGAGAAAAATTTTCTTTTCTAAGCTATTACAAAACCGATTTTCTTGAAAGTTTGAATCAAATTGGACCACAAATTGCGAACTGAGCTTGCTAAAATACACACACACACACACACACACACACACTATATATATATATATATATATATATATATACACATACATACAATCCCTCAAAGACGAATCCCGGATGTGAATTTTACCATGATAGTTCACAATGGCAAAACGATGTATCCATCAACATTTCAAGATCGGTTTTTGATTGGTATATAGTAAAGATAAAGTAAAAATATCGTTGCTTTTGTTGTTAACAAAATGATGACTCAGGAGTGGATCAGCTGACTCCGTGTTGTCCACTCTGCCGCTTATAGCGTACGATCTAAGTCCTTTTTTTAAAATCGAATTTGATGCCCAAACATAAAAAGGATTTTGGAACTGTATCCTGCATACATTACACTAAAAAAGGTCAAGCAGCTTTAAAAGCACTTTCTAAAGTTGTTGGTGAACTTTTCAAATCAAAATTTTGCGCCTATAAATACGAAAATATTGAAAATATCAAGAAATTCTAAATAACATGGTTTTGTAATGATTGAAGCGAAGACAATATTTTTTTTTGAATTTTTTCATATTTTACATTTCGGAATTAGAGGGGAGGACATTAAAAATTAAACTTTTGGTTGGTCTGACGGCTATACGTAAACTCTTTATGTGCAAGAAATATGTTTGGAAATAGTACCGTTTCTAGTTTAAAAGTAGTATACTTTCTAGTTTATTCTGTAAGTGCTTTATCGAATTATAATTAAAGAGTCATTTATAATAAAATAAATTAAGTAGCATAGAGCTAAAGTGCTTTGTAGAATTTGATTAAAATTTTTGTTTATAATATAGTTAATTAATTAACATAGAGCTAAAGTGAATTGTCGAATTAGAATTGAAGAGTGGTTTATAATAAAGTGAATTAATTTGCATAGAGCTAAAGTGCAATGTTGAATTAGAATTGAAGAGTTGTTTATAATAAAGTGAATTAATTTGCATAGAGCTAAAGTGCATTGTTGAATTAGAATTGAAGCGTTGTTTATAATAAAATGAATTAATTTGCATAGAGCTAAAGTGCATTGTTGAATTAGAATTGAAGAGTTGTTTATAATAAAGTGAATTAATTTGCATAGAGCTAAAGTGCATTGTTGAATTAGAATTGAAGAGTTGTTTATAATAAAGTGAATTAATTTGCATAGAGCTAAAGTGCATTGCTGAATTAGAATTGAAGAGTGGTTTATAATAAAGTGAATTAATTTGTATAGAGCTAAAGTGCTTTGTAGAATTTGATTAAAATTTTTGTTTATAATATAGTTAATTAATTAACATATTGCTAAAGTGAATTGTCGAATTAGAATTGAAGAGTGGTTTATAATAAAGTGAATTAATTTGCATAGAGCTAAAGTGCATTGTTGAATTAGAATTGAAGCGTTGTTTATAATAAAGTGAATTAATTTGCATAGAGCTAAAGTGAATTGTCGAATTAGAATTGAAGAGTGGTTTATAATAAAGTGAATTAATTTACATAGAGCTAAAGTGCATTGTCGAATTAGAATTGAAGAGTGGTTTATAATAAAGTGAATTAATTTGCATAGAGCTAAAGTGCTTTGTAGAATTTGATTAAAATTTTTGTTTATAATATAGTTAATTAATTAACATATTGCTAAAGTGAATTGTCGAATTAGAATTGAAGAGTGGTTTATAATAAAGTGAATTAATTTGCATAGAGCTAAAGTGCATTGTTGAATTAGAATTGAAGCGTTGTTTATAATAAAGTGAATTAATTTGCATAGAGCTAAAGTGAATTGTCGAATTAGAATTGAAGAGTGGTTTATAATAAAGTGAATTAATTTACATAGAGCTAAAGTGCATTGTCGAATTAGAATTGAAGAGTGGTTTATAATAAAGTGAATTAATTTGCATAGAGCTAAAGTGCATTGTTGAATTAGAATTGAAGCGTTGTTTATAATAAGGTAAATTAATTAGAATAGGGCTAAAGTGCATCGTCGAATTAGAATTAGCCAAATGCTAAAGTTTTTTTTTTATATGTCATCAGTGGAAGTGTACTTAAAATCGAAAACTTCAATATTGTCAAGTACCCTAATATACTCGGTCTAGCCATTAACGGACTCCACCAACCACTCCGCAACCACTCCGCACCAACTCCGACTTCCCAACTATACACAAGGCTATTTCACGTAAGGTTAATAACGTGTAAGTAACTACCAGAAAAATTTAAAGAACAATAGATGTAATTAAAGATCCATTTAACAAAGTCTAGATCTTTCGAAATTGCAAGTTCGTATCAATAAATTTATACATTCAGGACAAGCTGGCAATTAAAAAGTTGGAATTTATACAGGTAACAGCATACGTATTAATTTCAGTGCCAATAAACTGTAGAGGTATCAAGTCATCAGAAAGTGAAATGTTTAATGTTTTTGTTTGGTTGTGCGATCAGTTAAAGTATCATCAGTATTGTTATTATTTAACCTTGGAGAATAAAGTGTGCTCATCAAGCAAATTTAATAAATAAACAATATATAAAGTTTTGCTCCAAAAGGCAGTTGGTTATAATTAAATGTGTTTTAACATTTCCTATTTTCGTTACAATGTGTGTGTGTGTGTGTGTGTGTGTGTGTGTGTGTGTGTGTGTGTGTGTGTGTGTGTGTAAAAATTTATTAGCCTACGTTAATAGCTTTGACAAGTTCCTTAACCAGAAAAAATCGTTTAACAGTTTCAATATAGCTGTCATTTAAAATCTTCATAAATTAATAACTATTTTGTTTAATTATTTTTGAAAATCTGATTTCACCGTTGTAACCAGCGTTAAAAACTGCATAAATTAGCACTTGAATTCTTAAACGTCGTTCAACGTAAGAAACAATTTGACGACGATCAGGGTTAATTTTCGTATTTTCAATGTAATTTGAAAGTTTAAAATGCTAATATATGCTGGTTTTAATGCTGATTATATAGGTGAAAACAGAATTTCAAAAAGAGTAAGATAAACACTTTTAACTTCAGTGAGACGTGATAGAAGCATCATAAATACTATTATGTGTATAAATAAGTTCAATAATAAATATTTAAATTATAATTAACGCCATTGTACTACATACCCAGCCCTTAGCATAAATTTATTATAGCCTATCGTTTTACGGTGAAATATATCTTGCACTCTTTTTGTACAAGATATTTATTCAATATTATCTATGCAAATAAGTATTTAAGTTAATAATTATGAACGCCATTATAATACATGCCCATGTATTACTCTACTATGAAAATTCTTAAAGCATTAACTGTTGGATATATTGTACAGTATTGATATTAATAGATATGATTTAAATACGTTTCAATAATGAATAATAAAATGTTTTTTTATTAATGAGATTAAAATAAGTAACTTAATTAAACAAATATAAAATGAAAATCTATCCTAATTAATTCGTTTTTACATTTTCTATAGTTTTGCGATAGTAACTTTTTTTAAATTTAAGTTTATTTTACAGGGTTTTATTGTGGAACATCGAGAAAAATAACACGCGAGGTGATTGGCGCAATTGTTTTAAAACATTTCATTTGCAACGCATACTTTTCCGGTAGTTTAGCATTCGTGAAAGTTTGTGCACTGTCGTATCGGCCGCCGTTCCCCAGACCGGGGAGTCGCGGGATGCGCCGTGCCTCAGCTCAGTTCAGTCCGGGGCCGTGGAGAGTCAACACCTTGTTCCTAGCTCAGTGCAATGGACGATATAACTAGCGCTTGATGCCGGGATGGCAGGTAAGTAGGTGCAACCTGTTGAGCGAGAGTCTGTCTGTTGGCCGTTCGATAGCACGGGCTGTTGTCCGGGGTAAAACGGTTTACAATTCCCCGAGTGAATTACACTCGCACGAAATATCCAATAGCTACAGGCGTTAAAATTATATGTGTTTGTACAGTCTATTAATAAACGTTTGTGTAGAAACATAACACGTAACGAAGAGTGAAATATCTACACAACGTTGTGTGCTTAGATTCATAACGAATCGGTCAAGTGGAGCGACAGTGCACAAACTTTCTTTTAACGTTAGCTACACACAAACAAACGATATCGATCGTTACCTCGCCGAAGAATAGCCTACGCGGCTATCGACGGCTGAAAATTTCCTTAACTACAGTTCTAATAAACTCTAACTCGCTGTGGCTAGGCGTTTGTGTTGATCAAATTTAGTACAATCGGAATGAATTACCTGTTGCCGATTTTCCCGTGCAATGACTCTAGTTCTCGGTTTCGTATTTGTATTAAAACAAAGGTTTATTTGAACAGTTAAAATTTAAATTAAACACTTTTTTTTTGGAGTAAACAATTATCGAACTTGTGTACAGCTGAAGGAAACAAATTCTTTATGGTATAATTACTTGAACTGTACACAGCTGTAGCTCTGAACAGCGTAACTACCACTTCAAATTATAACAGATTATTTAGCATACATGTAGACTGTGTATTTTCTAATCAGTTATGTTATTCCTTGAACGTTATGGAGATAATATATACATAAACGTGTAAAAATCTCACTATTTTTTTTTTAAATGTTTTAAATTTTGTGTAATATCAACACATGCTTTGTGCAGCTAAATCTTCAAAATAATCGTGTAATTCAATGATTTTTGTCTATTCAATGTGTTGGTAGCTACAAATTCAAATTTGTGGTGTTATTCATTTGAATTTGAGTGCATAACAATAATACAAAACATTTTCAAATTTGGAATGGTATTTATTGATTTTTGTATAAATAGCATTAATATAGGTTCAGTATTTCTATCTATACTTTCGCATTTGTGGTGTTATTCATTGAATATTTGGATAGATGACACTGGCATGAGCTTAGTGTTGATACCTTTCAAATTTGATTTACTATTCATCGCGATTCGGGTTATTAACACCCACTGTGTGTTGTTACCTACACCTTCAAAATTGTGGTGTAATTCATTGAAATTTGGATGGCTAACACTCACACAGACTTTGAGTTTGGTTGTTAGCTAAATTTTAACTTTTGTGGTGTTATTAAATGATTTGGGCAGTTAACACTCATATAGGTTTTGTTTTTAGCTATACTTTCACATTTTGTGGTGTAATTCATTGAGATTTGAATAGGTAATACTCATTACTTTGTAATTCTAGTTACACTTTGAAATCGCGGTGTTATTCTTAAAATTTGGGTTAATAACACAAATACTTTAAGTACAAGCTATATCTTCAAAATTGTGGTGTTATTCTGTGAGATTAAGTGTTACTGTTTCTTCGTTATTCTTGTTATTCCTTTAATATCATATTGCCTTTGTGTACATATTATTTGTGGCACCTTCACATTTGTGGTATTATTCTTTGTACTGTATATGGATATACTTACAATTTTGTGGTATTCAGAATATATCAGATGTTTTGTATTTACTGGTGTTATTCCTTGAGTCCTCTGCAGCTACCATTTGAATTTAAAATAACTCCCGCATTTTTGTGCATAAATGTGTAATTACCTACGTAAACTTTGTATAGTTGTGTAGTAAACCCATGGATTTTTCAATAATTTTCACTTAAATTTTATGGTGTTATTCTTTTAAATTAAACATGCTATTCTTCTATGCTAGCCTAAATTACTATTTCTTGACGTTGTTATAATATAATTTCCTAGAGGTAAAATTAAGAACGAAAAGTACTGTATTTGATTTGTTGTGTAGGGCTCGTAACCTTTTTAAGGCTGATGCAAATAAATATATACACAAGAATTGAAAGACAGGTCCGGGATATTTTACGACAAAATGTTATTGCCCTGAGAGTAGTTATTAATATTGATCTGCCGGTTCTGACGGTACATTTTACAGACTAAGGGATATTTAGTTTTAATGCAAGGGATATTTAGTTTTAATTCAATACTATGAAATGCCTCGAAATATTAAATGCAAGTTAATAATAATAACATTTAGCCTAACTCAAATCTACATGCACTTATGTTACAATGTTGTTTCATTTTTACCAAAATGAGGTATTAGTAGGGCCAGCATGGTAAGATCCGGGACCTTAAAATGAGCACCGATCCTGATATCTTTTAACTTGTTTAATAATTTGTAGAATACATAAATATTTGTGTGTGTGTGTGTGTGTGTGTGTGTGTGTGTGTGTGTGTGTGTGTGTGTGTGTGTGTGTGTGTGTTTTAGTAAAAGCACAAAATTTTAATAAAATTTGATACGCAATTAGTAAAAAAAAATCGATTTTGGTCATACTTTTAGAAAATCTGATTCCAAATATTGAACAACGTTTAAATCCGCATAGATTGGCATTTTGAATTTTCGAATTCCATTGAAAATACGAAAATAAACCGGACGGCGGTCAGGGTTCATGTTAGTTTTAGTATTAATAGCTTCGGACAAGTTTGTTTTCCGCTAAAATTCGTTCAAAGTTTTCAAAGTTTTTTTTATATTTAGGAAGTCATACATTTTTGAAAATATAATTTTACCACAGTAATCAGCGTTCAAATTTGCATAAATTAGCATTTGAAATTTTCAAATTCAGTTGAAAATACGACGGTGATATCATGTTTAAGAAAAAGTGTACGGTAAGAAAATAATTTTAGAAATTCGCTTCCATCACGTCAGAGAGACAGCTGCGTTCCGTGATTCTTCTTCTTCTTCTTCTTAACAACGGATGAATAATTAATATTACTACTTTTACAGTGAGAAAATCGATTTTGATTGATGTATTCATTTTAAGGCGGTTTGTTTTTTGAAAAAAATTGTTCTCACTTTTTTAACTTACACACCTTAAATATAAAAAAATATAGTTTTTTAAGATTGATTTTTATCAAACTGGGCCTAAATACAACATTTATGTGTTACTCGGTGCCTCTCCTAAAAATCTCAGTCCGTAAATTTATAAAAAGAACCGAAAATTAGGCCAAATTCATCAGATTTTATTTAAATAATAGTAATTCTTAGCTCAATAAAGAAAAACTAAAACGAAACGTAGTTCGAGAGTAAATCGAAAATAATCTAAGAACGCAGCTGTCTCGCTGACGTGATAGAAGCGAATTTCCAAAAGTATTTCCTGTTATTAACATATTCCCTTTTATGAAATTACTATTTTACCGTCACAATCAGCATTGAAATCTGCAGATATTACGATTTTAGGCTTTCAAATTACATTGAAAATTTACAAAAAATGAACCCTGACCGTCGTCACAAAATATTCCTAAAAAACAACAAAATATGGAATTCAAATTTATTCAGTTTTTATCGCTGATTACGATAGAAAAATCATATTAATAAAAAAAATTATGACAAAAAATGTATCAATTATTAAAGGTTTGAAACAACCGCCATTTTGAAACTATACAACAAATTTCGCAAAACAAACTTGTCTAAGCTATTATCATAATCGACTTTTGTGCTAAATTTGAATAAAATCGGACGAACGGCAGACGTGAGCACAAACACACTTCAAAGACCTCTCAAAAAGTGGTCTAGCAGTCAGAATCGGTTTTCATTTTATGTTCTCGGGTCTGGGTCTTGTTATGATGGCCACTCCAATAAAAATTCGCTAATAATTACTAACCGGCGTTAGAAATAGCTTTAGAATCTGAATTTCTGAAGGGATCAGTAATTCGATTCGAACCACAACGGGCCAATACGGCTATTTCTGTGGATGTTTGAAGACTACAATTGTATTGCGAACGAAAATGTTTGTTTATTATTATTGTTAATGGTCCGTTAAATGTTTTTAAGAAAATTGTCAAATATTTTATAGATTCGTTAACATTTGTATGAATTTAAAACAAACAAAAATCACGGGTCCTTTCAGTTCGTTCGACGTCCATAAAATGTGCTTCTTATTATAAAAGCACCTTAACTGCTCCTTATTCTTGGTTGAATTTATATTAATTGTTGGTTGAAGGAAGTTATGGTTTCTTAGTCCCCTGTAGGCTTAAAACGACCGAGGGATTTAAGCCTCGTAAATTCTCGTTCAATAGACTGGTGCATTTAGGTTTCCACTGATGACTAGCTCATTCTTCTGGAGGTCCTCTGGGTCCAGGAGAAGAGAAACACTCTTCGCATCCTGTTTGCCTTAGTATCAAAGATTATTTTCTTATCAATACAGCATAGCATAAACACATTTCCCGTGGTGTCAATTCCTACCTTGTCCACATACACCCACAAACCACGTCAGCTTGATGAGTTCAATGGTTCTTCTGATTTGTCCTTTACACAGAGTCTCTACTGTCTCACTAAAGTGGGTTTTACACAAAAGCCAGGCCGAATCGGTCAAAAATCGCCTAACCACTGATAGCTGTATTTCATATGGGAGCTTTCAATTAAGACGCCGGGCGGGGACGAGCCATTTTGAACAGTCCTGCCTCCCGCTACTTCAAGCGGTTTCTGCTCAGCTCAGTGTCCCGGCCAGTGAGTGTTGCGTAATATTGTGCAATATTGTATCACTCGATTTTTGTCCATTTATAAAAAGTAATACTGCTGTAACATTGAGTATAGACGGTGAAATGCTAATTAGAGCTTAATTCAAGATTTGTTTTGTTATTTGAAGGTGAAAAGCACATTGAGGCTATTATCGCCTCCCTAAATGTAAATGTAAGTGTGAGTGTAAAGTGTTAGATTCGTAAATGTAGTGTTGTAAGTGTGTGTTAGATTCGGGTACCGCGAAGGACGTCTAAGTCCTCTCAATAGGTGCAGCTAGTCTGCATCCCCTGCGTGGTGCTAATCAAGAAAGACCTACATTGCGGGATCAGTCCAACAAAAATTTGGAAATCTATCTTAGTTTCTCGTATAGATTTGCGAACTGTCCGCTTTTCTCGTGGTCTTTATTGAAACTGTGAGTCCAGTATCGCCTCTTTGTCCCACATATTCATCATCAAGGCTGATGACATTATTATTACACCATGTTGCAACTGAGACCTCTCACTACAAGTATAGAATACCTACTGAGTGCGAATCGGCTTCAGTGCGAAAGCATAGCAGATTTTGTTCGGCTTGGCTTGGCATCGCTTCGCCCGGCCCAGCTCGGCTCAGTTTTCGTGTGTAAGGCGCCTAACTTCCACTAAGTCGATCTAAAACAACCTCTTTCAATAAATGTTCCTCTAATCTTGTCAGTTTTCCGTCAGCCCTGTCATCGAAGCTCCATAAGGATTGTGTTTCTAGGTTTAATTAGAAGCCCCTTTGCCACAACTTCCTTTCTTCTCAGATAGCGCTTGTATGTTTATCTGATTTGAGATGTTGGACCCTCAACTCTCATTTCTTCCATTACTGGTTGTACATTTCCGCCTATTATCCCCACAGACTGTCGCAATTCACTTCTGTGGGTTGCATGTGGTTAGGCATTGCCTCAGTTTCCTCCAAGCATCAGGTAAGCTCCAGAAAACCCTGGATAACATGTTCTTGGACAAAAAATTGGCCTATAAAGCTTAATGAGACTAAATATACTCACGTTAATTTTACAAATAGGATTGTAATAAATGCACCCGTATATGTAAACTCACAAGTGATTCTGTCTAAACTGGAGGCAAAATACTTGACGCCAAATACAAAAATACTTTAGACGCCAAATTGAATTGGAAAGCGTACGTCAAAATGAAAAAACGTCAACCAGATTTGAAATATAGTCGAATGTATTGGCTGCTAGGGAATCAATCTAAACTAGATTTGTCAAACAAGCATGTTTTGATATATTTGTAATTGTAACTACTGGATAAGTTGTACGTAGTTGTAGTATTGAATAAATAAATACAAATTTCCTCCACGTTCACTGTCCTGGAGGGCTCGATAGTCGATATGGCTAAGGCCGGTGTCAGTCTGCTGCGTCTCTTAACAACACACGTCAAGGTTCTTAGTTCGAGACGCAGTTACTGCCGTTTCTTTATCCTCACAAAAAAGCACATACAGCAATCTTCGAGGCTCTTCAGAAACAGAAATTAGAGAAACCGCTTTGTACTTTGTGTTTGTTATTAAAATACTTATTGTTTCAAAAATGAATTATTACAAAAACGTATTAACGAAACGCTTAGTAGAGGTGACAAAGTTGTGCACAGTCTGTATAAATATTCCTCCTTTGCATTTTTATTTCAGCGCATTTATGTCGCGAAGTATGTTATCGTATCTTTGCATAAATGTATCTGCGAGCGACAATATTTATCCTATACGGTAACTATCGATACGATAAATATGGACGTTAAGCATAAGCAAAATCATAAAATCTCAACAAGCTAGGAGACTAAACGAATTCCGTACAGAACACAGCAAGCATCAGTCAAGGCTATATTAATATTGGAGCCTGCCTCCATCCCAGATATGCCTTTTATCCAAAGGCTGCGAATTTAAAGATAAGTTGTCCCTTTGTCATACAGTCTTTGGATGTACGCTGTTGTACCTTTGCTTGTAATGAGGATAACGACAGGAAAGGACTGTCAGGAAGTAGAAGAGGTGATGAGTTTGGGTTCTGATTCCTCTACAGTGGTTGGATGCTTATAGACTGAATCTGCCAAATTCTGTAACAATCAATCCTCTACCATGATCGTAATGCAATACTGCCCGATGCTTTGACACAAATCGTAATAAAACACAAAAATCGATCTTGAGATTGTGTGAGTTTTTCCATTTTTAGGTTCCAAAATTCAACAATTTGGACCAATTCAACAAAGTTGGTTTTACTTGAAAGTCTATCCTTCTTTGTGTTTGTACGAATCGTCAGAAACTAAAATAACGGAATGTATGTTTTGTTTTACCGTATTTAAATTTTCCAAAAGGTTTTTTTCAGCCTGTTTTTGGTCAAAAACTATAAAGTTATATCAAAATGGGTTCTAACGATCAAAGTCCACTTTATTTGAGTCCATTAGTGCCCAAGCAAAACATAAGGGTCGATATATACCCAAAAAATACCGGCTCGGATTTATAAAAAATCCAGTTTAATTTCTCAAAAGAGCTTCATCAGATTTTGTTCAAATTTCGCTAAAGAATGAAGTTTTATACCTCAAAATAAGTGCAGCAAAGTTTTTAAATAATTAAATGACATTTTCTAAAGTAAATCGTGGAAAAAGATGTTTCAATTTTAAAATGAAGGAACGTTTGCCGTTTACAGAAATTTCACCGAAATACAGCGCGCTGTTATTCAGTGTATGTTGAATATGGAGAGGAAGCGTTGAACTATATTTCATGTTTAATAAAGTCTACACATTCCTATCTACGGCTCCATAATGTAAAGCCAGGAATGCAATTGGAATACCACAAGTACCACACCGCGCCTGTCACTTTTGTTTAATTTTTCCCATTACAGTTCGCCGGGAGAATTTACAATTAATTTAGAAAAAATTATCACCGCACGCAGATGTCTCGATGATGGATGTAACGTTACAAAAACTAAAATAAAAAAACATTCCGATAGGAGAAAATATGTTTACTTTTTAAACGAGCGTGGTCAACTTTGTCACCCAAAGAAATCAATTTCAAAATGGTGGACATTAAAAAAATAATTTTTTTTATGTTACACTGTTTTGAAAAATTTTAATTTTATTGAAAATAAGAAAATGAACGTTGTCCGCCGTATTTTTTTTTTTTAGAAATTATTTTTTCAGGTTTTTAAGACAACTGCCCTTAATTTTGAGACTATTTTAAATGGTTGTGGCAAGCAATTGTCTCGTCCTTGTGATTTCCAAAGGTAATATCACGTAAGTAAACATTTTTATAAGCCTACGCGAAATAAAAAAGCGCACCGCCCAATAAGTTTTGAGTTAAAAGTTGTCAAGAGTTTATTTTTAATTTTTTTGATTTACTCTTCAACAATAAATTTAAATTTGCTGCACTGATTTGTTTTTTAAATCTTTACAAATTACCAGAATTTTAGAAAAATTTCTAAAAAAGTTTTTTCAGTTAATTCTATAGATCCCTAACCGGATATTTTGGGAATATAGTGACGCGCACGTTTTGTTTGGGTCCTTATATTTGAGCAAAATTTGATCAAAATCTTTCCAACCAGTTTTGAGAAAATCCTATTTAAACAGTTTTACTCTACCAAAAGTGAGTTTTAAAGAACGTTTTTTAATGCTTCCGTGATATGGACTGAATAGAAAAATGGCAGATTTGAAATAAAATCAGTTCAAATTTCTGGCGAAAAGAACAAACTAAAACTAAACCACCTCGTGTTATGTTACACTGACTGGAATCATGATTCTTCATTTATAAACAAAATTAGATGAACCGGTTTTGATAAATTGAAGGCTTTTCGGTTTTTTCGCCTGTGGTTTCTGAGCTTAGGTTGCTGACGAATGTGAGAAAGTTTGTGTAATGTTTTACACTGTTTATTCTTATTAGTTAAGGCCTAAAAACTGTCAGAAAAACATGCCTATTTTTAAATAAAAACTGTAAAAAAATGTATATTTCATACATTGATAAAGACTACACAATTTCTGTTATTGAAACAAAAGTAAAAATCATGTATCATGTTTTTTCTTCCTTTTTATTTTTACTTACGATAATTTGTTCGAAATACGACAAATTAACACAGTTTTTAACAACATAATCTGATTTATCAGCTGTTCAATGAAATCAGCTGATCGTTACGAATTAATAAAAACAACTGATCTTTTACTAAACTACCAATATGAAAATTAAATTAACGATTCATTTCATATATTTTCATCGGTTAAACTTCTTCGTAGTTTCCGTACTTTAGTGGTAATCAGGAATCCCACTGCGCAAGGTCCTCGGTTCGATCCCTGTGGAAAGTCAGGAAACTTTAATTATAATTAATTTAATATGAGACGCGACGCGCAAAATATACTATTATATACAAATATAAATTTGTGCACTCCATCACGCAAAATCCAACATTACAACTAACCCTAAAACCCTAAAACATGATACGTGTTAAAACAGAAATTAATTCTTCGCGTTCGAAACGATAAATGAAAGAACTATATAGACTTTGTTATAAGTGTAAATATATGAAGCATGTCCTTTGTTTCAGGCGCAGTACTATGATGGCTCCATGTCCTGAGACCTGACGATGGAGTTAAGGAAGGACCAGTGAGTGATCGAGTCCTTCCGCCATAATGCTGCCCAACAATGTCATGAGTTTCATGAAGAAGGTAAGACGGTTATGTTGGTACGCCTGCATTTTTAAAAGTAGCCTATTTCTTTGCAGCTGTGTAACAAAAGAAACAGTACCTTTTAAACAATTTCCATTGATTGTTATTTGTGGCAAGACTGACTTGGGACATTTGTGTGTGTGTGTGTGTGTGTGTGTGTGTGTGTGTGTGTGTGTGTGTGTGTGTGTGTGTGTGTGTGTGTGTGTGTGTGTGTGTGTGTGTGTGTACACGAACAACATCAGGACCATTTTTTTAATTTTCCAAAAAGGTTTTAAAACTTTTTTTGCAAAAAAACTATTAAAATCAGATTTTATCAAAATAGAATTTCCACTTTATCAAAAGTATTTCCAGTAGCGGTAATTAGCATTATATTCAAAATTTGATACACAGACTTAAGTTATGATTCTTCACATGTGGTAAAAACTTGAACAAAATATGGTGTAACAATTTTGAGAAATTAGCTCGATTTCTCAGGTTTTCGTCTGTAACCCCCGAGCTGGATTTTCCTGGGAAATAATTGAATGTGAGAAACGTTGTGTATTGTTTTTGCTCTGCTTATTTTCCTATCTTCTTTAACATAGTTAACTATGTTAGTTTAACTTTAATGGATTTAAATTTTTTAATGGTTTTAAATTTAAATGGTTTTAATGCTAATTTCTTTTCAAAATTATTTAGATGTATTCAGATAAAGAAGCAATATGTCGATTGGCAGTGTCTAAAAACTTCCGGTTAGACACAGGGTTCTCAACGGGGTCCGGGCGGACCCCTTGATGTCTGTTGAACTTTGAAGGGAGTCGATTGAATTCAGAAGGGTCTATTAAGGGTCGATGAAATGAATGCTATTTTTAACCCCTTATGATATCAGAACGTGCTGATTTACTATTAATATTAACAAATATTTCCCCGGATATAAGTAAGATAATCGAAGAACACCAACCTCAACCATCTCATTCAAATTTTATGTAGTTATGTGATTTATATTTTATTTAAATTTCTGCTTCTATAAATATAATTATATCTTTAATGTATATATAATAATACAAAATACAAATTATTAAAAAAAATGTGTCACCGAATTGCTCTTAATAAAAGCTTCATTTGCGGTGATATTTGTTCAACACATTGTAAACATATGGGGTCTAAAAAAAAAAAAAAAAAAAAAAAAATTAGGTAGTCCAAGCAGAAAAAAGGATAAGAAACCCTGGGTTAGAAGTAATGACAACGTTAAATCGATAAAACGTCTGGAAAAAGGACCGATAGTAACTGAACTCGAACCTGTAACCTATCGATCTACAGGTGAATACGACGTTTCCTGTCAGGCGAGCTGTCACCATTAGGGGCTATGCGACTGTTACTGCCCCCACACACAACACCCTCGTGTTGACCAACCCCGGTGCTTTGCGAGAAACATCTTAAATGAAGTGTATTTTACACAGAAATAAATAACAGCTGTTCCACTGACGTAGCGAATTTCTAAAAATTAAAAACGTCAATAATGAGCATTACGTTTGGATACGTGATTAGAATTTGAATAAAAAGTGAACCATGACCGCCTTCGTGTTAGTTTTCAAATAAAAAATCTTAATATATTTTGATCTGAAAGTGAATTGCGATTGAGAAACCAAATTTTCAAAAAAAAGTACATATGTGGAACTCGGGGAGTTACCGACAGAAGCAAAGCTTTTGTTAATGATATCTTTGCTGAATATATAATTAGTTTGGAGGTATGTTTACAGATATCTTGTTTTGTTTAAATAAATAATAGCTTAGATATTATTTACTGTAGTTATAGTAAAAGATCAGTTGCTTTATATATACAACGTGCACGTATTCTTCAGCTAAGGAAAAATACCGAAACCAAAGCAACACAACTTTTTCATATAGAACGAGTGTACTGTTATCAAAAAGGAGGAAGAAAAATTAAGAGACAGAAATAGATACGGAATTCGTTTGCTCGTTCGTTACATATTTCCGTTACATTCTTCCGTTCGGCATACTTTTTTTCTATTCACTCCTGTCGCCAAATCTAATATTAAAACCGTGTAAGGTAAAAAAGTTTTGCATTTTTCATTCCTTAAATGGCCGCCATTTTGTTGAAACTGCTGATCGGATTTTGCGGTCCAATAACGAATTTGTCCAATAAATTGGCTGATATGCGTATATATTAACATTTTAAACTTCTAAATTGGATTGTAAAATATGGAAAAGAAGCCTGACCGACGTCAGGAACATTTTTGATAATTTTAAATGATAATTTGTACGAAATCTAATGCATTTTCAGATTCGCAAAAAAGTGTAATGTAAAAAAAAGTTCAAATATTTGAAACGACCGCTATTTTTGAAATTGTTGGTCAGTTATTTTCGCTAACGGACTTGTCCAAACTATTACCAAAAGGAAATATTTTTGTGCCAAAATCAAATCGGAAAAATCTTGCCAAAGTGGGAGTGTATATAACAAATACAATTTTAACGATAACTCAGAAAGTAGCCTATTACAAGATAGCTGTTCATTTCAAGGTCCCGAGTCTAGGTCTTACCGTGATGGCCGCTTCAATAGTTCATTTTCCCATGAATAAACGCTAATAAAACATGCTATTAAATTTGGTTAAATAGATCGTATAGTAAGGCATACACGCGTATAATGAAATCATATTTCCTGTTGTACGTTCCAGTGAAATGTAATTATTGTTGCACACAGTTGGCAGCAGAACCTTTCGAACCAGATACATTGATTTTGACAATATGTAGCGTCTAGCAAAAACCTTTGATCAGTTTTTTAAAATTTCTGAAATTTATCTTACACTTCTTCGAAAATCGTTTTCCACCAATTAGCGTTAAAATTAACATTTAAAAAAAAGAAATGTAAAAACTTTAAATGTTAATTTATGAGGATGTAAAATCGTATTTCAGGGTAAAAAGTGTTGTATTTTTATAGTTTTTAAATGACCGCGTATTTGAATGGTATAAAAACTTATTTTAAGTAATCTGATTGAGTATTAAAGGTTTATATTTTATTCTATTTTTTAAAATATCCTTACATAGTCACACTAATTATCTTAAAACTACAGAAAGTTCCCGCATTGCAAGGTAACAGCGGCATAAGGCATTCAATTTTTAACATGTGTCATATTTAAGGCATCAGCTAAACATCAATTTTACAAAATGATTGTAAAAACTAATTCATAATCATGTGATGTTGGGTTTTGGGTCATGCGAGGAATATGTTTGTATTGATATATAACAGTATATTTTACTCGTCGTAAGTCACATATTAAATTAATTATAATTAAAAATTGCTGTTTCCACCCAGGATCAAACCGGGGATCTTGCGCACTCGTGTTAACCACTACACTACGGAAACTACGAAGTAGTTTGACCGATTTAAGTATATGAAATGAATCGTTAATTTAATTTTGGTAGTTATATTGAAAGGTCAGTTGTTTTATATTAATTCGTAACGATCAGCTGATTTCATTGAACAGCTGTAATAAGTTTCAGATAATGTTGTTAAGAATTACCCATATTAATTTCTCGTGTTTTCGAACAAATTATCGTAATTAAAATAAAAATGGAAGAGAAAACATGACATATGATTTTTATTTTTGGTTCAATAACAGATTTTTAAAAAATATTTAAAACTCGTAATTGGCCTATGCTGTATTACGTGTTCTCACATATGTTATGAGACGCATATTATATAATGCACACGTGTATATAAGACATGTAAAACAGAAGAAGGTATTTTTTTAACTTGACACTAATATAACCTATAGGCCGAGTATAAAAAATAATAATTATAATTTCGATTTAAACTATTTAAAAAGTTTTTGTGTTATTTTAAACTCTGGGTTTTAAGGCTATTTTAATTTCAACTGTGTTTAAAAATCGTTCTTTTTGCATCAATATTAATACAGACAGAATTAATTTTTACTGCAATGAAAGCAGTTTACTGTATGATCACTTACAATGACACTGAACGTAAAATACAACGTAACATTAAATAAAACATTAAAAATGAACTATTAAAATTGTGGAATGTCGGCTAACAAATACAGAACTGTAAACTGTGGCAGTATTTGGACAGACTGGTGCCATTAAAGCGACAGATATGGAGCCTAATTGTACAGGAAAACTACCTCCACCTCCCGAGTGACTTGCACGTCTAAAGCTGTTATAAATGTCTGCTACATAGGCTGTACTCTGTATAGACTAAGGTTGTATTGTCTATTCAAAAAACATAATTATCTTTCAATACTGGCAAACATATCGTCCACTTTTCGAATTTACAAATTTTCCTTATGAATCAAATATGCTTTGTACTATATTATGTTATGGGAATTATTGACGGAAGGCATCTTTAGAGCTCTTAATTATTAGCCGAAACTGTGAATGTTTCAAAACAACAGCACTATCAATAATATTAGCAGAGAAGTGCTTCCAAAACAAAGCGGCATTGTGAGGTTATGTACAAAAGGGCATAAAAAAGTAGAGAAAATATAAAACATCAAAGTACATTACACCTAACTAGCGTTAAATAACCAAACTTTATAATAGGTAACGCAAACTAGATAAAGAGAAGATCTTAGCTTCTCCGATTGATAAATTAAAAATAGAATATTATTACGTCAACCCCCACCCACCCACACCTCTGTCGGCAGTGACGTAGAGCAGGTGGTTGCCATGCAACAGGTCCTTATCTGTGGCACTAGCATCCCCAACTGTAGCTATAAATATATTGCTCGAGAAGCGATAACACAAGCGTTTTGTCGAAGTGTGAACGTTAGCTCCACTGTTATGAAGCAATAATACAAACATTTCTGCAATGTTCTAATGTTACCTTCAAATTTGTGAAGCGATAATACTGTACAAGCATTTCAAGTATGTTCCAACGTAAAAGTTATGAAGCAGTAATACAAGTATTTCAAGAATGTTCCAACGTAACCTTTCTTGTTATAAACTAACAATACAACATTTTGGCGATGTCCTAGTGTTACAGTCACTGTTATGAAGCAATAAAACAATCATTTTAACAATATTTCATTATTGATACATAACTTTTGTTGTTATGTATCAACAAGCATTTTCGGCAATGTTTCAACATAACCTTTTCTAATATATCAATAATAAAGCATTTAAGCAATGTCGTAATGTATCAATATCTTTTATGAATTAATAATACAAGCATTTCAATAAAGCATGTATTATTGTAATTGCATTATTTTTATATTAAACAACATTCACTATTTTGAAGCAATAATAAAAATAATTTTTCACTGTTCTAATGTTATGTTTACAATTATGTAGTTATTATACAACTATTTCGACAACACTGTAAGGCAATATTCACTATTATAAAGCAATAGTACAAGCATTTCAGCAATATCCAAATATTACGTTGACAGTTGTGAAGCGTTAATACAAACATTTGGCAATGCCCTAATGTTACGCTCAAATGTGAAGCAATTTAGTAACATTTCGATAATGTTTGAACATAATGTTGAAGCAATGACAGTCATATTGACAATGTTCCTTTGTTGTTGTAAACAATATGTGTTACTAACAACGCAGCATTCTGGTAATAACTTTATGAAACAATCGTACAAGTATTTTAACAATATTGTCGTTGTATTATTATTGCCATAAACAACACAAAGTTAAGTTAATTTACAAACAAACACTTTAACAATTTTATAACAAAATGTTCACTTTTATGAAGCGATATTACAAACATTTCGGAAACAATTTAATGTTAGACTCAATAATGTGAAGCGATTTGCTGACGATTCAACAGTGTTACAACATAATGTTCACTGTTATGAAGCAATGATGCAAACATTTTGGAATTCGCCTAGTGTAGCAATAATAGCCTACAAGAATTTCGGGAATGTTTCAATGTTACGATAACTGTTATGAAGGGAATTCACGTGCATTTCGACAATGTTCCGTTATTACTATTACCTTCCTCAGCTGTTTTTGTAGCTAATGCACGTTCAGAGTTGTAACACGATAATATTGGCAACATCCATTAGGCCATTAATAAGATTTATAGCTGGATAATTTGTTAGCCAGGATTTGTTGTTGCTAAAGGTTTTTACTGTTACAATCACTGTTATGAAGCAATAAATGAAACACGCAATGTCCTATGTTTACGTTCATTGTTATAAAGTAAAGTAGAAACATTATGCGAATATTCTGATGTCAAGAAAATTGTTATTTGTTAGACGATAAAACCAATTTGTTTACTTTAAGTAATAGTACCAATATATCTTGCAAATTTTTCATGTTAACAATTGTACATGAAACAATATACGAATACTTAATACTTTATTTTAGGTGATAGTACAACAATTTTTTTACAAATTGATATTAATAACTGATATTATTTAAGTGATAGTATCAGCATTTCTTACAAATTACTAATGTTAACAATTGCGCATAAATCAGTGTACAAACATATACAAATACTTTATTTGTTTAAATGTTTGTTAAGTTAGGTGATAGCACCAACGTTTCTTACAAATTACTAATGTTAACAATTGCGCATAAATCAGTGTACAAACATATACAAATACTTTATTTGTTTAAATGTTTGTTAAGTTAGGTGATAGCACCAACGTTTCTTACAAATTACTAATGTTAACAATTGCGCATAAATCAGTGTACAAACATATACAAATACTTTATTTGTTTAAATGTTTGTTAAGTTAGGTGATAGCACCAACGTTTCTTACAAATTACTAATGTTAACAATTGCGCATAAATCAGTGTACAAACATATACAAATACTTTATTTGTTTAAATGTTTGTTAAGTTAGGTGATAGCACCAACGTTTCTTACAAATTACTAATGTTAACAATTGCGCATAAATCAGTGTACGAACATAACAAATACTTTATTTGTTTAAATGTTTGTTAAGTTAGTTACATAACGTTTCTTACAAATTACTAATGTTAACAATTGCGCATAAATCAGTGTACAAACATATACAAATAAAAATGTTTGTGTTGTTAACAATTGCGCATAAATCAGTGTACAAACATATACAAATACTTTATTTGTTTAAATGTTTGTTAAGTTAGGTGATAGCACCAACGTTTCTTACAAATTACTAATGTTAACAATTGCTGTCCTTTAGGTGATAGTATCTAATCTAATCTAATTCATATTATATTTCTGAAAGTTTGTGTGTTTGTTTGTCTGTTTGTTATTCAATCACGCTTTAACCACTGGACCAATTGAGATGAAATTTGGTACGAATATGGTTTAAGTATCAGAGATACATATAGGCCTATTCCCCTTTTACAAAACGTCATTATACTACTTACCCAGCCCAAAATAATTATCAGTTTTTAGTTTTGTGGCATATGTTAATTGTAGTTATTTACTGGACCTGTGATTTAGGTACCTGAGATGAACATAGATTCAATCCTATTTTAAGAATCTTAATCTGTGTTTTATTTATTGCAAAATTATTGCTTTTAATGTAACTTTTTCAATATTTTAGTTGAATTTTTTTTTCAAAACTGACTTTAATTTGTTACTTTGTGTTGAATTTTCAATATTAAATGTAAAAAAATCCCTACACAGAGTGCCAGTTGTAAGGTAGTATATATATTTGTGTAATTACATTATATGAAAAAATGGTAAATATACAGTGTAGCATATCCTTATTTTTCAATATTTTTGTTACTAAAATGCTTTATTATGTGCCCAAAAGCAAGAATCCAAAATATGAATGCACGAGAAATACGATAAAATCGAAAATAAAAGTGACCAACATAACCTCAAAATTGCTACCCGGCGAAAATCAGTAACGTGTTGTAAATCGGTAAAACAATAAAAATACGTCTAACACGCGTTTTGGGTGATAAGAAACCAATTTTTTAAAAGAATACTGCATAACCAAACTGACACGGTTGTTAGGCCTAACAAGGTGATGCGTGAAAAAACCTTTATATTTTTTTAAAAAATAGCCTACTATATATCCTGACACGGTTGTTGGGCCTATCGCGATGATACGTGAAAAAACCTTTATATTTTTTTAAAGAATACTACATATCCTAACTGACACGGTTGTTAGGCCTAACACGGTGATGCGTGAAAAAAACTTTATATTTTTTTAAAGACTACTACATATCCCAACTGACACGGTTGTTGGGCCTATCATAGTGATGTGTGAAAAAAACCTTTATTTTTTTTTAGAATACAACATAACCTAATTGACACGATTGTTAGGCCTAACACGGTGAAGCGTGAAAAAACTTTATATTTTTTTAAAGCATACCAATATCGTAACTGACATGGTTGTTAGCCTATTATGGCAATGTGTGAAAAAACCGTTATTTTTTAAAAAGAGTACTTCAAACTTTAACTGACACGGTTGTTAAGTCTAACATGGTGATGCGTGAAAAAAACCGTTATTTTTTTTAAAGAGTACTCCAAACCTTAACTGACAAGTTTGTTAGGCCATGGTGATGCATGAAAAATCTTTATATTTTTTTTAAAGAATATTGCATAAGTTAACTAACATGGTTGTTAGGACTAACGCGGTGATGCATTAAAAAAACCTTTATTTATTTTTTTAAAAAGAGAACTCCAGAACCTAACTGACACGGTTGTTGGGCCTAATACGGTGATGCAGGAAAAAAGCCTTAATTTTTTTTAAAGAGTACTCCATAACTTAACTAACACGGTGGTGCGTTAAAAAACCTTTATTTTAAAAAAGAAATTCACCATAACCTAACTGACACGGTTGTTGGTCCTAACACGGTCATGCGTGATCTTTAATGTATATTACGATTGCGGGCAAAGCCGTGACGGGTAACAGGTAATCATATTATATTTCTGAAAGTTTGTTTTCGTTTATTTGTTTGTTATTCAATCACACTTTAACTACTGGACCAATTGAGATTAAATTTGGTATGAACACGGTTTAGGTACCTGAGATAAACACAATACTATTCCAGTTTAATTGAATAATAGTGACTTTTTAATAATACTGTATTTTATTAAAATATGACAGGACCCTGTTTTAGAGTATCGAGTAGCAAAAATGTATATTTCTTGGCCGAAAACCATAAATCGTATAATATTGTAAATAGAAATATATTAAAATGAAATGACCTATTCTGATTTTGAAAATCGACTATAAATTTTATTGCCTACATTATAATTGCAGGCAAAGCCGCAACGGGTAACAGCTAGTTACTTATAAATTACAAATGATAATAATTTTTATACTTTAGGCTATACTACCGACATTTGTATCAAGTATTAACAATTATTATTCTTTATGTGTTAGTACTAAAATTTGTATCAAACACTAATGTTAACAATAACTTTTATTTGATAGTCGATAGTATCAAAATATTTATCAAGTTCTATTTTCTAACACTTAGAAGAGCCAAACCACTTTGGTTTAGAGAAACGGAGAAAGACATAACAGAACTGCAGATCACTGACTGTCCTTGGTTATTGTTTTGGCTGTTCTGTCCATGAGCCTATGCATGCTCATGGACAGAACAGCCAAAACAATAACCAAGGACAAGAAGCAACGGTTCCAAGGCAAAGTCAAATCCAAGCGAACGATCCAAATCTCTGACGAAGAAAGAAAAGCAAGATCACAACGTAAGAAGCAATACTGGGCTACGAGGAAGGCACAGAACATTGAGAAGTGATTGATTTGGTGTACCCCAAAGTTGGGTGAAACAAATAAAGATAATAATAATAATAATAGTAATAATAATAATAATAATAATAATAATAATAATAATAATAATAATAATAATAATAATAATAATAATAATAATAATAATAATAATAATAATAATAATAATAATAATAATAATAATAATAATAATAATAATAATAAAAAGATAAATAATAAATAAATAATAATTTCTCTTATATTTTTATTTCAGACGAGTCATCCTGCAATATTTATACCAACACAATAGATTCTTTTAATACACTTCAGTTTATTTTTAATTTAGCCTGTACCCGCCGTCATCACTCTTAAATCTCGGGTTATAGGTTCGAAGCTTAGACACATCAATATTCACAGTTACAACATATATAACAATTTGGAAAAGTTCTCAGTTAAATTCACTATTAAAAATGTATCTTATTGCCTTCTACTTAGCTCAGCCTACTTGTGGTTACTTTAGATTTGCCAATCATTAATATTCTTAAAATTCCATTTCAAACATGCGTTCTTATTTATTGTTAGAATCCAATCTTATTTATTAAAATTTACATTTATTGGTTTTACTAAAATAAAAATTCTTTTGTACTTTATTATGGCTCTTATCATTGTTTTTGTAGCTTACTTCAAACTGAACTCAATTATTTTTTTAACAGTTCTTATTTTTTAAAAATTGTAACCATATTTTTAAAAATATGGTTCCATTTCTCTTTACATTAATCACAGTTTCACTAGTTTATCTGTGGTCTATTCTGTATCTTATAAAATTTTGTTTTTTAAATTAAACAAACAAATTACATTTTATAGTTCTAAATATTAAAATTTATCGGGGTCGCCTTTAAAAATCGTTACACTATATCTATATTTTGTCAAGTGCAAATGTTACAACCGTTTTTATACTTTTAAAGTAAAATATATATCTATTACTCCTTGATAGTTAGGTAATAGTAACAATATTTTTATTAACTACGGATGTTGCTATTGATTATGGGACTGTAATCAAGTAAATGTTTTACAGTAATATGATGTGTTGTAATGTATAATTTTTTATAGAATAAATATATTACAATTATAAGTCTATAGAGGAAAATCTCCACATATTTACAAAGTAACGTTACAGTCGTTGTTTGTTGCATGTACTCTTTTTAGGCTATAGTATCAAAGTTTGTAACAAGAATTACTGTTATAATATTTACTAGTATATCAACATTTGTACCTAGTGTGAATGTAACAATCATTACTCGTTAGATGATACAATAGTACCAAAATTGTACCCAGTATTAACCCATATGCTTTTACAAAAGGAAAATATAATTCACTCATTGACTGATTCGTTAGTCGAAAAAAAAATCTAACAAATTTTGAGGCACAATAAGAAATACTTAAAAACGTTCTACCTAAGGAAGTTAAATTAGGTATAAAGTGTAAATATCCTTTTAAAACTTTAAAACTTTGAAAACTTCCTTTCACTTAAAAAAATAAAAAATTCTTAAAATTTGTCAAATTAATCCTCAAGTTTTATGTGAAAATCTAAGTTGGTATTATTTTTTATTAATCACATCTATGAAAAATAATTGAACTGTTTTATGCATATATATTTTTATATATATTCGAATAGTCCTGGGTACCCTAATGTACCCAATGTTAAAAAACCCACTTTTTCACCACTTAGAATTTCGGAAAGAAATAATTTAGTTTTAGAAATACATTTAAATCTTTTTTAAAAAGTTAATTAAAATTAGTAGCGCTATTATTTTGTATTTTGTTCTGCATACGAAAACATTTCCTCCGATTTCAGGTTACTAAATTATTATTATTTAGGGGATGCTTATTTACTTTCTTCGATAAAACTTTGCTAAGAATTTTGTTTCATTTTTTTTTCAAAATTCAAGAATAGGTTTTTCTTGGACTTTATTTTATCCTTTAGTAGAAGAAAAATTTACGAGAGCAAAATATTCCTTATTAGTGAGAAGCAACCATCATGGTAAAACCCAGTCCCGGGATTTCGAAATGAGCACCTTCCTTACTTCTATATCGCATTTTCGGAGATCGTTGATGCACGCTCACATTTGCAATTTTGTTCCGATTCGATTCAAACTTGGCGCAAAAATCGATTATAATAATAGCTTCAACAAATTTTTCAAGTCAACAAAATTTGTTCAACAATTTCAAAATGGCTGCTTATTTAAAATCTTTAATCTTAAATTTGTTTTGCGAAAAACTAATTTCACCATCGTGTAATCGGCGTTTCGAATTTTCAGAATCCATTGAAATTAAGAAATTCAACCTGATGGCGGTCAGGGTTCATTTTCAATGATCAGTGATGTTTATAAAGTTAATATTTACAGAATTTAATATTGATTGCGATAATTGAATTAGAAAATCAGAAAAAATAGTATAAGAAGAAAAACTTTTGAAAATTCGCTTCTATCACGTCAGCGATACAGTTACGAGCCACGATTAAAAACACTGTTTTTCAATTTAATATTAATAAATGATTGTGTACGTGATGGACAAAGTCTGTTCGTGATGCCTTGTTGTGAATAAAACTGCTATATTGATGGAAAGAATTCTTGCATAGTAATGTATCATCGACAAAAAAAAAAACAACAAAAAAACAGGAATTTAAGCAATCATAAACAAGTATTACTCTTATTGGGAAGTTGGAAGGGAGAAGTAGAAGTTCCGGGCAAGTAGGGTACCTGAATGGTGCATCCCTTCACCCTTAGAATCAATACAGCCCTTCGAGCCCCACAATCCTCTCATCATACACTCGCTTATTGCTGCCAATCTTTTAATTATTTCCAACCGTTTACGTGCTTAAAACTGTTCACGGTAAATGCGCGTGGGAATATTTACTGGGGGGCGAATATAAATAACCGACTACTTGTTTGGAAAACTGAATGGATGAGGTTTTTTTATACGCATACATTCATCGGACAAACAAGATTGATAATTTCGTTCTGGCTCAGGGGAGGAATGGGGCGGTGTAATTTTGAACGTTTTTGATTTCAACAGGTGGCAGGTTAAAGAGAATTGGTAGTCAGCGGTGGCTATAATATTGTTGGCCCAAGACTGTAAACTTGGGTTCTGCGGAGCGTCATAGAATCTGTAAAGTTCTGAGCTATTAATAACCAACTGTCTGCGGACGTGATAAAAGAGAATTTTCAAAAGTGTTTTTCTTATCTTAATCTTTTTGCATTTATTTAAGATTTTAAACTTTCAAATTATTTTGAAAATTAGAAAATGAACTATGACCGCCGTCAAATTAAATTTACTAATCCCCGTTCGAAATGTTAACTTTTAAAGACTTTAACGCTGATTACGGTGGTGAAGTCATATTTTCAAAATAGTGTAAGACAAAAAAGTTGAGTTTTTAAAAATTTGAAGTCGCCTCTATTTTGAAACTTATTTTACTGGTTAAAGGACTCGCTATAATCATAATCGATTTTTTGTGCTGAGTTTGAATTAAATCGGACTGAAACTGCGAAAGTGAGCAATCGTAATAAAGTAACGCTTCGTAAAAAAGTAACGCTTTGTAACACAGTAACGCTTCGTAACAAAGTAATGCTTCGTAATAAAGTAACGCTTCGTAACAAAGTAACGCTTCGTAACAAAGTAACGCATCGTAATAAAGTAACGCTTCGTAAAAAAGTAACGCTTTGTAACAAAGTAACGCTTCATAATAAAGTAACGCTTCTTAACAAAGTAACGCTTCGTAACAAAGTAACATTTCGTAATAAAGTAACGCTTCGTAATAAAGTAATGCTTCGTAATAAAGCAACGCTTCGTAACAAAGTAACGCTTCGTAATAAAGTAACGCTTCGTAATAAAGTAACAAATTGTGAAAAAGCTGCTAAAAGTATTAGAGTTCATAAAAATAATAAATTCATGAAAACATTACCTCAAAATTTACCTAATTAATGAGCCAGCGACATTAGAGAAATGTGACAAATGTAATACGTTTCCTGTGTTACAACTTTGACAAATATGTGAACAAGATATTTGGTCAAACTTTCATCAAATATCTCACAAATATTTTGTGAAGATAGTGTAATATGCCCCTTACTTTGTTTGAAGGGTTTTAAGCATTTATATGAAATCTTTTTGAAATGAGAACTTTTATGGTTGCGGTTGACAAAACATGGGTATAAACATTTGCTTTCGGGTCATGCTTGATTCCGTAACGCATACCTCACAGCATATATAATTGTTCTTGTATGTATGTAGACTTGAAGTGTCTACTTCTAAACAGCTGATTTCGCACAACAGCTGTTGCTTCAGTATCATTTGAATTGAGGTTATTATTGTTCTTGTTAAAAATGTGTACTTTCTAAATTTGTGTAGTTAAATTATTTAACGATTATGACCAACACTGATTTTTGACTGCCAGAATCACAAATATTACGTATATACAAATCAGGCATGTCAGGCAGGCCAAAAAAGTAGTAAGTTCAGTCGGCCAGTCCCGCGACTGCCTACTTTTTTCTTTGTTGTATATACGAGGTTTTATGCGTTATAGGCTACATCAATTTCTGATTTGTTTCTTAAGTTAAAAAGCCTATTTTCCTCTTTTCACTTGGATACAAATATTAATAGGTTTTATACTATCCTAAAAACTGCTTAGTTATTTAAAACAAAATGGCGGTCAATATATATTTAAACTATATTGCTTGATTTAATTTAAAAGTGTGTATTTTCTGGAAGTCTGTGTGATTTCTTTGTGTAAAATGTTGGTTGTATGGGTACGTAATGCTAAGCGGTGGTGGGTGTTTAGAATTTTAGATTAACAGATTTATTTGCCAACAAATTACTACATCCTACAAAATACTTGCTTTTTAATAACAAAAGCTTCACTCCAAAACATACAAACTTACTTTAGCTTATACGCTAGCTGTTTTTACACGAAAAGTTACGTCGCCATTACAATGGACATGCACAGTATTGTTACTATTTTAAAAACGTCTTCACGTTGAAACCCATCAGACGAATGAAGTTCACTTCAAATGCTATTAACAAATGTTCCTTGAATGACACCCTGATAGAGGCTAATGAGTCCTCGAGTTACAAGGGAAAAATAGTATTCATTAAGTCTGGCTTCAAGAAAGAATGAACGCAAAATGTCATAAATTACGATGACGTCATGCCCAACGATCAATGAAACCGCATTATTTTTACCCCACATAACCTACAAATTACACAATTAGTTGTGTACAGTCTGTAGAAAATTATGTCTCGCTGAACTGTTTGGTACAATATTTTTAGCGGATTTACAAAAAAGGGACTGTTTTGCAGCGCTCACCGTTATAATCACGAAATGTTCACAGATCCAGAACACGTTTACAAATACGTTCAAGAGTTCCAAAATGGCGGAAATATTACTTTTTACCCTAATTTATTTTTGACTATCTGACTCAATTGTTGTTATCATCAATTAGAATTTAAAACTGTCAAATTAATTTGAAAATTATCATTATTTCACCGCTTTATAACCTATACATTACACAGTTAATTGTGTATAGTACGTAGAAAAATGACAAAAAAAAAATAATCGCAAGGCGGTCAGGGTTCATTATCTTATTTTTTATTATAAAACTAAAATTTCTCATACATTAAAATGATTGTTTATATGACGTATTATTTTTTGGAAATTCGCTTCCATCAAGTAGTTGTGTGTGTGTGTGTGTGTGTGTGTGTGTGTGTGTGTGTGTGTGTGTGTGTGTGTGTGTGTGTGTGTGTGTGTGTGTGTGTGTGTGTGTGTGTGTGTGTGTGTGTGAATCGCTGGAAACTAAACGATTTTTGTAAAAATTGTGTACGTAAGTTTTATTTGCCTATAGACCCCTATCTCGAAACAATTTTTTTTGGTTAAATAACTGTTCCAAAAGCTATTAAAAATTATAAAATTTCAGATTAATTTTTAATAAATTTTGCTTAAATTTGAGTAATGTGTGAAGCTTTATTAACTTTTTTTACATTTAATGTGAATTTTAACTTTTTTAACGAAAAATTGTTTTTTGAAGTTCTTATTCCGTCAACAAATAATTTAAAATCAGATTTTTCAAAAATCGGATGTAACGGTTTCGGTAAAAGTATGCTCATAAGTACCCGAACAAAATATACGGGTCGTTAAAATACTATATAATACGGTTAGTGAGTTATTACAGAAAAAAACAACAAAAATCGGATTTAATTTCTTTTATATTGGTTTATTATATTTTGTTGAAATTTTGGTAATAAAAGGAAATTTTGATTGTTTCTTGGTGTGTTTGTGTAGGCGCGCGCGTTGGCGCGCGCCTATGTTCTCGTGTACAGCCAAATTTATAACACTCAAAGATCTGAATTTTTTAATATACGTGGACAGACGAGTATTGTTGGTTTTGTTGGTTTAAAATAAAAATATTTCGGCATTAATTAAAGAAATATATATGTATATTTTGCATGTGGTATACTGTACTGAGTTAATGGATTTTAATGTCACAAAAATGTGAGGAAAATATGAAATAATTGTAAAGAATAAGGTGAATTTTCCTTTTTTTCGACCAAATCTTATGGAGAGTTTGTATAATGTTTTTGGCATCATTAATTTCTTTTGCTATTGTAACTGACAGAGCAAAGCGAGGTCTCTGTTTCAACTCGACGGTTCGGCATTTGATTTGTGTTTTTGTTTTACCGTTTTGGCCAAACGTATTGACCGATTGTTTTCAAATTTGATACGAAGGTATTTTGTACAAACGACGTGTAAGATTTTTCTTATCCACTTCCGTTTCAAGATGGCGGCCTGTGGTTTAACGATAAAGAATGTAATTACTTGCTAAACGGCAAAACCTATTAAAATTTTTTTGTTTTTTTTGTTTTTGTTATTTTAAGGCGAAAAGCACCTCAAGGCTATTATCACCTCCCTAAATTTAAGTGTGAGTGTAAAGTGTTAAAGTCGTAAATATGTGTTAGACTCGGGTACCACGAGGGACGTCTAAATCCTCTCAATAGGTGCAACTAATCTGCACGCCCTGCGGGGCAGTATAATTTTCCATGAAGCGGTTAATTACAATTTTAAACCGCTTCATGGAGAAAGAGCTTAAGATTTCCAATAAAGTTGGTCTAGTAACAGTTTTCCTAAATACAGTATATTGTATTGCTATTATCGGTTTAATTGGCGGAAAAAAGTACGAGCGCGTTAAAACGTTGTGGCCAAGCATTTAGGTATACTGTTCTTTGAACTACTACTGACAACCTCCACTTTATGTCTTATATAAATATTATTTTATTAATGCTAGACTCTACACTTATCATACAGCGCTTACAGTAGTAAATAGAGAACGGCAATGAGGGGTGGCCAATGATGAAGCCAAGACTTCATCTGTGTAGATAAGGAACGAGTCCGAAACCAACCTCTACCTGTACTGATTACTGATTCCCCCTGTTTGATACTTTGTGCATCACATTTTACAACGCTAATCTTAAAAGATTTTCTTATATTTCTTCGCTGTAATCTGCGTCTGAACCGGACAACCCTAGGTTTGTTGTTCTAGGGGTCGATCCAGGTTTAAGGGTTGATCCTTCAAGGTCAAGCGTTCGTATCTGTAACGAGATATCCCGTTAGTATAAAACCTCGATTCTTGTCTGAGTGCTTGCAGGCCCTACTAAAGTGCCAATACCTCAATCTGTGCTTGGTCGATCCAACTACACAGAATCTCGTTACTTGTCTGAAGGTTAACCACAAAAGTTTAACACTTGATTCTTGTCTTCTGGCTGGTTTCGGCCTCACCCAATAATGTTTGTTATCTAACAATGATCCCTCAAAATTTTCATAAAATTTTTGATTATCAACCATGATCGACCGGTTGATACGAACAACTTGTCTTACCACTTGATTCCTCAAGGTCAAACGTTTTAATCCTTATCCGTGTTCTATCTTCTGATAAAAACAGGAGACAACGTTTGTCTGAGGACTTCTACTTCAAAAACAATTGCTTTAATACTAAACCGAGGTCTGTCGGTTGATTGCAACAACACAAACATCTAGTTTGTTGTCTGAGGACTTCTACTTCAAAAACAATTGCTTTAATACTAAACCGAGATCTGTCGGTTGATTGCAACAACACAAACATCTAGTTTGTTGTCTGAGGACTTCTACTTCAAAAACAATTGCTTTAATACTAAACCGAGGTCTGTCGATTGATTGCAACAACACAAACATCTAGTTTGTTTTCTGAAGACTTATACTTCAAAAACAATTGCTTTAATACTATACCGAGGTCTGTCGGTTAATTGCAACAACACAAACATCCAGTTTGTTGTCTTAAGACTTATACTTCAAGGACAATCGCTTTAATACTAAACATAGTTCTGTCGGTTGATTGCAACAACACAAACATCCAGTTTGTTGTCCGAGGACTTGTATTTTAAGAACAAATGTTCTAATATTCAACCGTGATTTGCTGATTGATTACAATAAAAAAATCTCGTTGTTGTCTAGGGGCTTATCTTTCAAGGACAAATATTCCAATATACAACTGTTTTATTGGTTTCGTGTTGCGATAAGTGTACATTTATTGTTGCAAAATAGCTTTTCCTTCCTGGGTAAACGTTCCACTACTCGATTGAGGTATTTCGATTGATTAGAACACAAAATTTTCTTTTGTTGTCTTAGGCAAATCTTCCAAGAGAAAAATCTCAATATTCAATCTATCTTCTGGCTGATTCCAGCTACACAAAATCCCTTTTCCTGGCGGCTTATCCTCCAAAGAGACACGTTCTAATACTCAGTTATAGTCTGTTGTCTGAGGGCTTATCTCCCAAGTACACACGTTCCAACACATAACCAAGGGCTCCTGATAAAATTGTCCTTCTCTGTCTAACTCTCGTTATATTTTCTGTTACTATCTAACTCGTTCCTTCAGGTGACACATGATTGTTTTAAAATAATACGAAAATCGTATTTCTGTTCAAACCCGACTGCGGCAAAATGTTTTGTAATAATATTTCCAACCTTGTTCGTTTGGATTATTTCTAATTGTGGTTTAACCTTTCTTTCGATAGTCAGTCACCCATCGATATACGTTATCGATTAATGAACGCAACTCCTTCCCCAGTGCCTCGCTACATGCATTAGCACCAGTACATTACTACTGGTAATGTACTTCTGCAGCATTGACTGAACCATCCGTTTTTTTGTGTCAACCTAATATACGTACAGGTTGACCCTAATGTTGGATACAGTGTAAACACTGACATTCTTATGTTTCTCGAACTGAAAGCAGACTTTGTTATGCGTTCCTTCATTAAATACAAACGGTGAAAAAATATTGCACAAACTTTCTCACATTCGCTTATTTCAGTTTGAAATTTACATTTAAAAAATAGCGTCACGCAGTTTTCTCGCCGACGTGATAGAATCAAATTTACAAACGTATTTTGAGTTATCTTATATAACGTTTTTAAGTTCTGATTTCACCATCATAATCAGTATTACAGTCTGCACACATGTCAAGGTTTTAAACTTTAAAATTGCATTTAAAATACAAAAATCATCTCTGACCGCCGTCATATAAAATGGATTTAACGTCTGTTACGATGGTGAAATCGGATTTCAAAAATATGTATGATAAAAAGTTATAAATTAAAAAAACATTTAAATGCCGCCATTTTGAAACTGATGAACGAATTTTGCTGTTTAACAAATTTTTCGAAGCTATTACCATTAATTGACTTTTGTGCCAAATTTGAATAAAATCGGACCAAAATTGTAAACACGAGCGTGCTAACACACAACATACGCGTATATACACTTTTTAAGGATTCCTCAAATCGATGCTCATTTCGAGGTCTCGGTATTACTGTGACGGCTGCTCCAAAAGCTCATTTTCCCAAAAGGAAATAGCTAAAAATTGGGACACCTGGCTTGACAGAATTTGCATTTTAATTTAATACTAGGTATTTAAATTTAAACAAATCTGAAAAAATTAGAATTGAAATTCTACAATTTTTTTTAGAGAAAGACAGAGAACTTCTGATCAGAATTTTTAAAAGAGATAACCTTACAATTTTTTTCTGTTCTTCTACATTTAAAGAAAATATACTGGAAAACAGCCGATTTTTAGAAAAAAATCGGGCTTTGTTAATTTTGAAGAAACAAGTGCACGCACTCACGCACACAGGCATGCACACACTCACGCACTCACCTTACGTAAGCACTCATGCACGCACTCACGCACGAATTCACTCCCGCACTTACGCACTCACGCACGCACTCCCACATATACTTCTTCACATACTCTCGCACGCACTCTCACATGCATTCCTTACGTATGCAATCCCGCATGTATTTAAGCCCTCACGCATGCACTCACCTCACATATGCACTTCCACATAGTCTCCCCTGTGCACTCATGCACGCATGCAAACATGTACTCACGCACACACTCCCACAAAGCACTCACGCAAGCACTCACTCATGCAAGGTATACTACCTTCAGCTATAAATATTCTTTTTAGATTTATACTTCACCCAATAAACTGATTTTGAAAAGTGCATTTTAGATTTTCCAAATATTTAATTTACTTTCCTTTGTAGATAGCTTTTTACAGCTTTCCTTTAAGGTAGTCATAGAAGGCTAGTGGTCGAGTTGGTTAAAGCACCGGACAGTCTGCTGCGTTTCTGAACTGCGTACTTTAAGAACATAGGTTCGAGGTTTCAGTTTCTGCCTTAAGATTTCCGTTAACGCCGATCTCTCGTTCCCATTCGTCCAACTGCCTTAAAGTGTGGACGTTAAGGATAAATAAATAAATTAAAAATTAAAAAAAACAACAAAAGTAATAGTAAATTCTGAAAAAAACTTCATTTCTGCCCGTTTGAAATGGAATTGAATTTTTTTTGTACAATGCGCTGTGTTTGTTTGCACTGTGAGATGATGCTTCAAGATTTACAAGGCAGGGACGGGTAAATACAGAAATCCAATCTTGATAAAATATTCAACTCGTCGTTCCAACTGTAACCCAGTCATAATTAATATAAATATTGATATTGCCAAAGTATCTTCTGCTTTTATCTGTGCAAACATCTGTCAATATCGACAAATCAAATATGTAAATCTGCTTTAAAGGCAAACCTATAACTTTTATTATACTGTAATATAATAAAAATTTAAAAACTTTGGCAGTGCGGGACTGGCAACTTCTTTTGGCACGCCTGACTGTATACTTTTTCATTATTACGATTTAATTATTTTAATAAAAATTTAGATGCATGCAGGAAAGGTAAACCCTTGAAAATTACTTTCGTATTAAATTTCGCGTGTGTGTAGGTACACAACTTAAAAATTAACTATAACTGTCACATACTATGAATTTGAGTGTCTTAGGCTATTAAGTATATAAGGGGCTTTAATAATTAATCAGTTTATAACCCTACTTTTGACAGTTATACTAAGTATAATAATAAATATAATATTTGTGATTCTAGCATTCAAAAATTGGTATATATCATATACATTAAATAATTTAACTACACAAATATAGAAAATATACATTTTTAAAATTAACAAGAACAATAAACATAACCTCAATTGAAATTATATTGAAGCTATTGTGCGAAATCAGCTGTTTAGAAGTAGTCACTTCCAGTCTAGATATATACAAGAACAATATATGCTGTGAGGTATGCATTACGGATTCAAGTGTGACGCGAAAGGAAATGTTTATACCCATGTTTTGTCAAACGCGACCATGCAAGTTTTCACTTCAACATACATTTTGTTAATCACTAAAAAAAATAATGTGTTGAAATAGTGTTTGTAATAATAATGTTGTAATAATATCGTTTGGAATAATAATGTTCAGTAGAGTGCGCGTATGGATGTGTTACAGTGTTCCGTGACTGTAGAGCTTTCCGTGACGGTAAACTGACTTTTTCCCCGTGCAAAACATACACTCATACCACGCAACAAGAAGTAGTCATTTTAAAAACTAACTGTTTGTAAATTAAATTTAGAAATTTTTACAAGTATGCAGACAATACCAACACACCAATATCAAGCTTTCTAGCCTTAACAGTGCAGTTCGTTTAAGGATGAAACATTCACATGGAAAATCCTATGTCTAGTAGTTAAGATTGTCACTCTATTTATGTATATTTGTACATTATGTAAATGTGTATGTTTTTTATCATAATGGAAGTAACTGTTAACCTCTAGGTACCTTAAGGCGTTTTGTATACTTACCAGTTCTTAAACAATCCACTTTTCTATGTTCAATGTGAGTCTACGACCTTGTTTCTCTAAGTTTCCAACTTCTTCAGCTCCTGTAGGACCGAAAATCATCGTTCTTTTCCGCTCTTCAGAATTTCCGCAATTCAGATTTCGTTGTAACAACTTGGGCTGATAATTTAATTCATAGAGCTTACATTTTTGTATTACTCTAGCAGTTAAGCGTTTCTTTCTAAACAGATTTTAAAATTTTTATCTGGCAACGTTTTTTCTAATTTCGCACGCCCGTTCTGGACCAATGGTTGGGGTTCCGCCCAGCCTTCTCATTCCGTTGGTAGTCTATGTGACCAGGCACCCAAATCACCAGGTTTCTTGTCGAGACCTTGATCAGAGTCTTGTGGCATTCCCTTACTAATTTATGATTGTATTGGTGTGTATCTTCTGACTGTGATTAGATTATTTAAACTCCCTTTAGTGAGACACAGTTGGGTGCATTCCTGTACAAACCATATTTCTGCCTGAAACACTGTTACAAACATCCCTAGTGCGTCCACGACGGCATAACATTTTGTGTTACGGTAATTAACATGAAATCTCAACTAAAGGCGTGAAATGTCTTTCCTTAAAATTGTTAGAATATGTGTCTAAATAACGTTTTGAGTGATATTGAACTGAAAAAAAACGATATTCTATGTATTTTAGAGGTTATGTTATGCTTCAGTGGTAGCACAAGCCTATTTGTAAACCATTGCTATAATAGGTGTAGTGCGTCACTGGTGGCACACTGTTGTTGATCCGTACACACATAAAGTTTCATGTAAAAGACTCCATAAGTTATATGATTTCTTCTTTGATGTCTTAATGTTATAATTGTCAATAAACCAATAAACGTCACCAAGATAAAGAAAAAAAAATCAGTAGGCCAAAATATTACTTATTATATTTAAAATTAAGTTTAGAAATTTAAATCGTGCTTCTAACATTTCTACTGAAATGTTCCATTTTAATTTGTTATCCTTTAAACTAACTATAAGCTGTGCCAGGGTAAAGAAAAAAATTCAACAGACCAAAATCCAATCCCCCTAAGGTTACTCTAGCGTACTTTAAAATGGTCGTACAACACAATTCTAGGCTTCGAACATGGGCGTCATTATAAATAAGCCCGTATGAAGTAAGAAAGGTAGTGCGCCATTCGTGGCACACGCTGCCTAATCCGAAGACGAGCGTGGGTCACTGGTGACACATCGTCGCCTTTCCGGCAACACCACCGGTGACGCACGTAGTCGTGAACATGCTAAGGTGATGCTAACTCCCACCTTTGTTGATTCTCCATAAATTCCCACGCTTACTCCTTGCGCTTATCCCACGCTTATTTCCAGTGCGAGATCCGTCTGTCTGTGTTTTCATCCCTAATCATAATGTCCTCAGCAATATCGTCCCTTTTAGGCGTACTTGTTTTACAAAGTTTGATCCATGGGATTTTCTTAATGATATTGTAGTCTAAGTCAGAATCATAAGATTCCCGATCGCAGATTATGCCATGTCCTTTAATTAAAAGGCTCCTTTTCCAAATACCAAAGCCTGGTAAACTTCCTTCAGTTATGGTGCCAAGATTAAGTGGAACAAAACGCAGTAGTGTTTCCATAGCTACCGTTGGAGTGCTACTGAAAGTTCTTGAGATGCTTGAACAAACTAGTCTCTGAAGACTTGTAGCCTGTTCTTTGTATTTGAGTGTTTTCTGCTTAAACACCGCCTCATACAGCCAGAGAAATCTTCATTTTTTGGTTAAAAGATTTAGTCGCTTTTTGTATCGCGAGCTTTGGCGGAAGAATGTAACGGAAATATGTATCGAACGAGCAAAGCAAACAAATTTAATCTTTCTACTTTTGCCTCTTTTTTCCTTCCTTCTTTTCGATGGCAGTACACGCGTATTATGTGCAAACGTTGTGTTGTTTTGGTTTCGGTATTTTTCCTTAATTGAAGAACACGTGCACGTTGTAACTGTTTATAATACATTCGAAATTAATATAAACATTTGTAATAATTGTTGTTAAAATTGCTAGTTTTTAACAACATAACCTGAAACGTTTTATAGCCTGTCAGCTGTTCAATGAAAACAGCTGATCATTACGAATTAATATAAAGCAACTGATCTTTTACTATAACTACAGTAAATAATATCTAAGCTATTATTTATTTAAACAAAACAAGATATCTGTAAACATACCTCCAAACTAATTATATATTCAGCAAAGATATCATTAACAAAAGCTTTGCTTCTGTCGGTAACTCCCCGAGTTCCACATGTGTACTTTTTTTTGAAAATTTGGTTTCTCAATTGCAATTCACTTTCAGATCAAAATAAATTAAGATTTTTTATTTGAAAACTAACACGAAGGCGGTCATGGTTCCTTTTTATTCAAATTCTAATCACGTATCCAAACGTAGTGCTCATTACTGACGTTGTTAATTTTTAGAAATTCGCCACGTCAGTGGAACAGCGGTTATTTATTTCTGTGTAAAATACACTTCATTTAAGATGTTTCTCTGCAAAGCACCGGGGTTGGTCAACACGAGGGTGTTGTGTGGGGGGCAGTAACAGTCGCATAGCCCCTAATGGTGACAGCTCGCCTGACAGGAAACGTCGTATTCACCTGTAGATCGATAGGTTACAGGTTCGAGTTCAGTTACTATCGTTCCTTTTTCCACACGTTTTATCGATTATGACAACAATATTGTAACATCAGATATATGCATGTTGTAGTTCCTTGCGAGTGTTGTGTCTAATAAAAGTTTCAAATATTTAACTTTATCCGAGAATTTTAATTTTGTACCGCCTAGACTTAACTGGAGATCTTATCTAGTTTTAGGTTGCTTGTCAATGACACTATGATTGTCTTTTCTTGGTTGACACATAGAACCTCTTTAGTGGACCAAGTGTGTATCTCTTTAAAAGCTTCATTCGCTACTTTCGATAGTGTTTCCGGAAATGTTTTACTTATATATACCACATTGCTATCTGTATAATCTTGTCTGTAAAGCACTAGACTGTTCAGCCTTGTTATTAATGTATCTACCACCATATTTCACAGTGGAGGAGATTGGATGCCCCTTTGAGGAGTACCTTTTACAGCAGAGATCTTCTGTTTTCCACCAAACTGGATTGCTGGATATTTCTACACCTAAGCATTAATTCTATCCATTTGCTGGCTGTCAACATGTATACTCTTACGGGAGAAAAAATTGAACTACGTTGAAATCCGGTGTATGTCCGTTCGGTACAGTTATTAACAGAAGAAATAATACTCGACGATTCGCCAAAATCTTATCTGTTATATTAAAGGTGGTTCTCGCTCCAAATGTGAAATCAACGTTTCCATTCGCCAGCTCTCCAACCAATGTATGACGAAAAAAATACGAATTTCTGTTATTGAACCAAAAATAAAAATCATGTATCATGTTTTCTCTTCCTTTTTTATTTTGATTACTATAATTTGTTCGAAAACACCACAAAATAGTTAGTTTTTAACAAAAACCTAAACTTATTATATCCTATCAGCTGTTCAATGAAATCAACTGATCTTTACGAATTAATATAAAACAACTATGAAAATTAAAGTAACGATTCATATACTGAAATCGGTTGAACTTCTTCTTAGTTTCCGTAGTGTAGTGGTTATAATGCGCAAGATCCCGGGCGGAAATACAATAATTTTTAATTATAATTAATCTAATATGAGACTTTCGAAATATTCTGTTATATATCAATATATCTGTAAACATGTCCTTGTTAATTGAAATTGGGCTGGCTTTAGCTGACGTAGGTCGACTCGCTATTAACGCACATTAACGCTGTAGCACGATTGCAGTAATTTGGAAAACAATTGAAGGCAGTCTTCCAAACTGTAGTGAAATTACAAACGATGTCCAGCTTATTTAATTCAATATTATATGTTAGTACGTCCATGTTCGCAATTTCGTTTCTATTTGATTCAAATTTAGTACGAAAATCGAAAGCTTGGACACGTTCGTTTCAAAATCCGTAAACCGTTTCAAATTGGCGGCTGTTTCAAATATTAAAAATTTAGAACATTTTTATCTTAAATTTTTTAAAAAAATTTGATTTCACCAACTTAATTAGCGTTAAAATCGGCATAAATTAGCAATTTAAAATGAGTTGAAAATCCATTGAAACTAAGAAAATAGCTCTGACGGCGGCGAGATATTTTCTACGAGTATTTAAGATTTTGTTTAAATTTAGCACCTAGGTTTGGCTTGTTCGTATATCAGATTTGAACGTCAAATTTCATCGAAATCAGACAGTTTTCCAATAATGTGTACAGACACATAACAGGTAGTCTAGACATCCAAATAAGATACACTTTTTTGGCTTAAACTTAAATCTCAAAACTGAAAAAATTAACGAAGTAACTATATATATATTAAAATCCTATTCTAATAATATTTGACAGCGTTTGCTATTAAAAATACATTAAAAACTAACAATTTTCATTTTCAATAGTCAACTGATAGTGAATAATTACAAAACGCTATTGCCTTGCTGACTTTATTTCTGAAAAATTCAAAAAGTATTTGTTTTACCTGACGTCTTTTTTTGAAACTCTGATTTTACTTACATTAGCAGCATTAAAATTTGCATACGTTAACATTGAAAATACGAAAATGAACCATGACTGCCGTGAAATTGAACTTCTCGATTCAAACGGATTTTGAAAATTCAAAATTTTATGAAGTTTTTAACGTCGGTTGCAACGGTGAAATTGGATTTTCAAAAAATATTTGCATATAAAATGTTAAATATTATTAAAAATTTGAAATGACCGCCATTTTGAAACTGTTGAACGTAGGTTGACACACACACACACACACACACACACACACACACACATTGAAAATATTTAAACTTAAAATTAACAGTAAAATGTAAAGTTTCTATTTCGTGTATTATGCAATCATGTGTACACACTACAGTATAATCGCGGCACGCAGCTGTCTCTTGACGTGATAGAAGCGAATTTCCAAAACTTTTCCATCACCTTACCCTTTTTAAATTTATATATATCACCGTCATAAATAGCGTAAAAAATCTGCATATTGAGCTTTCAAATTACATTTAAAATACGAAAACAAACCAACACTGCCGTCAAAAATGTTTTTTTGATTTCAACGGATTTTTAAAATTCTAAAAATCATGTCTGAAATGACCGCCATTTTTGAACTTTTGAACGAATTTTTCTGGTTAACAAATTTGTCTAAACCATTACTTTAGTCGATTTTTATGTCAAGTTTGAATCAAATCGGTGCGAAATTGCGAACAAAACACACACCCACACACACACACACACACACACAAACGAGGTCTGTATGTTACGATAATGGCCACTCCAATTGCTTGTTTTCCAACGATGATTTGCTAATAAAATCACTATTTAGTAATGCTAATTAAGGCAACTCATCTGTATAGTCCCAATTAACACGCCGGCGACGTTTTATTGCGCGGTTTCAGTAGGTATTAAATTTATTCGGACGGTTTTTTTACGCGATAAATTTAATGAGTTCATTTAATTTCAGCCGGAGGTGACTGTTTTTGTGGATAATTTGTGAATCAAATGGCGCGTCGGGGGTTTTTTTATTCCTCCTCGACGCAGCGAGAATCTAAAATGGAAATATGCCGCTACTTAGCTTCGGTACGAGAGGGTGCGCGCGCATCCGTCCCTTCAAATGATCGATAAGCAACAACAGGTCGCTCTCCACAAGTAGGCCTACGGTAACAAGCACTGATTTCAATGTAAATAACGTATACGCGTACATCATTGGTATGCAGAAATTATACGACGGCACGGCCAAGCGTAGGCAAACATTTAAACTGTACTAGCGTGTTTATATTTGCGCACATAGTTATCTAATTTTAGAGAATTTTCTTTGGATAAATGAGCTATTTGTGTGGCCATCATTTTAAGACCCAGACCAGGGACCTTATTTCGAGAACTCATTAAATTGTGTGTGTGTGTGTGTTTGTAACGAGAATCGATTTTGACAATAGCTTGGGTAATGACGTTTTAAAAATGGCGGCTATTTATCATACAATTTTTCTTTCACCATTGTAATCAGCGTTAAAAACTGAATAAACTAGCATTTTAAAATTCCGAGACCAGGTTGAAATTAAGAAATTTAAACTGACGTCGGACATATGGTTTATTTTAGTATTTCCAATTTGATTTGAAAGGATGAAGCGCAAATGTTTTTGCTGATTATGATAAAGGTTTTTTTTTGTTATTTTAAGGCGAAAAGCACATTAGGGCTATTATCGCCTCCATAAATGTAAGTGTGAGTGTAAAGTGTTGAAGTCGTAAGTGTATTGTTGTAAGTGTAAGTGCGTATTAGACTCGGGTACCGCGAAGGACGTCTAAATCCTCTCAATAGGTGCAGCTAGTCTGCACCCCTGCGGGGTATGATAAAGATTATAAAATAAGGGTAAGATTAAAAATTTAATTTGTGTAATTCGCCTTAATGACGTCAACGAGAGAGCTGCTTGCCGTGATTATATTTATTTGAATTTAATTAAATAAAGAAACAAATCTTTTTCCAATAACACGAGTTCTATACGAGAAAGTTATTAATAATTTTTGAAATTATTATTATTATTCTTAGAAAACAGGGTCGTATACAACTTATTTATTCATTATCATTCTTATTTATATATTTTACGCATGTAGCTAAAACATGATCGAGTTTTTAAGCCAGAAAATGTTATTTTTAAACACTATATAAAAGTTGTTAGGGCCGTATATAAAAAAAAAGAAAATTCCGTTACTAAACCAAAAATAAAAATATTGTATCCTGTTTTCTCTTACTTTTTATTTTAATTAAGATAATTTATTCGAAAACACGACAAATTAACGTACCTAGTTCTTAACGACGTAACCTAAAAACGTATCAGCTGATCTTTACGAATTAATATAAAACAAATGATCTTTTAATATAACTACCAAAATTAAATTAACAATTCATTTCATATACTTAAATCGGTCAAACTTCGTCATAAGGCGGAAGATCTCCGGTTTGATCCCGGGCAGAAACACAGTAATTTTTAATTATATTTAATTTAATACGAGACTTGCGACGCGCAAAATATACTGTTATATATCAATATAAGCATGTTCCTCGCATCACGCGATGCGCAAAATCCAGCATCACAACCAGCTCTACAACATGATACTTGTTAAAGAAACACACGCATACATTACAAAGGTAACTTTTTGAATTACTATGGGTTATTTATAATTAATTTGAAAGAGACTTGGACGCGAGGTGTGTATTGTGCCTATATACTCGCGCCTTCCTAGGAGCTGGGATTGTGAAGGGGACAACTCATTTATTCAAGTATGTACTGTACAATACAGCCTGAGTACACTGTCATCACTTTCCGTAAAGGAAGTGAGCTGGAATTGAGCGCAATTATTACTCAGAAGCTAATTAGAAAAGTAAAGGGAACAATACAGAGTGATTTGTATAATGGAAAAGTGCCATTACCTGTCTTCTTTTAGTCATTCACTTGGTGTACATGAAAATATATGTTGCAGAAATTATCACCACACGCTTCTGTCTCGCTGACGTAATAGAAGTTACTTTCCAAAAATAATTGTATATCAATTTCTTTCTGAAACTCTGTATTCACCATTATTAGCATTTTAAACTTTTAAATTGCATTGACATTACGAAAAACACACAATGATCACCGCCAAATTGAATTTAAAATTTCAACAGATTTCGAAAATTCAAATTGCTAATGTATGCAGTTTTCGATGTTGTTAATGTTAATGAAATATTCAAAAATATTCAAAACAAAAAAGTGACGAATTTTCAAAGATTTGAAATGTTTAACCTATTGCTAAAATCGATTTTTTTATCGTGAGAAACAAATCGGACTGAAATTGCGACCGTAGAGTGTTTTCCTTCAAAAAGGTATATAGACGTCAAAATTCGGTTTTTCAAGGTCTATGCTCTAGGTTTACCGTATGATAAACTGTTTTAGTACCTCTTTTTCCAATACAGGTTTGCTTAAAAGCTCAGTTTATAGGCTATCGACACAGAAACAAACAGGATGTTCGGTATTAGTTCTCAAAACCTATTAATCATATTTTTGTTCGAGTATACCTAAGGGCTACATTTTAGCAATATTTCTTGAAAATTTTAAAAGATTTCCAAATAATTTAAATGGATTTTGATGTTTCTTAATATTCTAGTTTTATTCCAAAAAAAGGCAACAAAAACAGTTTTTAGCAATAAAAAAAAACCTTAAAATTTAAGCTTTCCTTCTAGTTTCAAGTTTGATGTACATAAACAGACAAGCTGATAGAAGGATGTATACATCAATCACAATGATAGTAAAAAAAAGAGATTTTATTTTAATATGTATCATGTTTTAGGGCTGGCTGTGATGGATTTTGCACGTCGCAAGTCGCAATTAATTAATTATAATTAAAAATTACTGCGTTATCGGCCGGGTTCGAACCGGGACCCTTGCGCGTGTGATGCACACGCGATAACCACTACACCACGAAAACTACGAAGAAATTTTACCGACTTAATTATATGAAATGAATTGTTAATTTAATCTTGATAGTTATATTAAAAGGTCAGTTGTTTTATATTAATTCGTAACGATCAGCTGGTTCATTAAACAGCTGATAGGTTATAATAAGTTTGAAGTTATGTTGTTAAGAACTAGCTATGTTAATTTGTCGTGTTTCCTCGTAATTATACAGTGGAATAAAGAATTACAATTTTGTCGATGGATTATTTTTTGGAACTAGACCGTTTAGAAACACTTTAAAAAATATCAATTAAAAATTTGCTCTAAATCGTATTCTTTTCAAAATTTTATTAGAAAAATGTATAACGCAATGCAGTGTACATGTTGAAATTATAAAAATGTTTCGGAGAAAAAATCCAAAAAAACAATAAAATCTGGCCGTTGAAGTTTTTATTTTTTGATAATTTGTCGATATTTGTCAAGCAGTAATGTTCAATGAGTTCCGTTTCATTAGTGTTACTCAAAATAAATAATATTATTGTGTTTAACGTCCGTGTATTTTTTATCGGACCCATTTCGTTTTCCCTTCCGGATTTGTGATAGTTCCGGTCAGCAGTGATGCATTACTTGTTACGAGCGCGTCCCTACTGAACGGATCCTGAGCCGGTCACTGTATGTTCGCCGGATGAATACGGTGTTGGAAAACAAACAGCATTATTATTATCGTGGCACGCGGCTGTCTCGCTGACGTGATAGAAGCAAAATTACTATAGCATTTTTATTTATTTTTAGCATGTAGTTTTAGCACTTAAATAAATTCAAATTGCTTTGAAAATAAAAAAATAAACTCTGACCGCCGTAATAAATAAATAAATATACGGTGCTTAAAGACTATGCGCATTCTAAGCGAACACTTGTTAATGACGCTGTCTTACACCGACATCCGGGATCGACTTTAAATGAGGTTGACGATCGATTTTTCGTTACGTTACTCTCAATTGTATTCCACTGCACCACAAAATTCGCCGTACCGAGCGTACAATCACTTCAAAAATGTACTATCGCGTCGGTTGTGACGTCAGCAACGGCCTTATACGTTTTTATATTCCTAGCGTCAAATACAATACTTGTGTATAATTATAGTTTCTACAATTATTACCAAACTTTATAAATAATAATATTTCATTTTAACATTTTAAATTTGTAATTCTACCATTTTTTATTTAATATCTATTCCATTTTCGTCTTTCGGTATTCGAACTAAGTAGTCTATCTATGGTCAGTTGTTTGATTTTGTAGCTGGCAATTCCATGATGCTTACCAGCTGTTTAGCTATCAGCTGTTTCATACATTTTCCTTAAGTGGCTCTCAATCCAATTTCACTACACCATAAAATTTTCCGTACCGGGGTGAAATTAAAATATTCACTTAGAAATTTCTTAATTTTAATTTATGCAAGTTTTAACGTTGATTAGAATAGTAAAATCGATTTTTTTAAAAAGTAAAACAAAACAGTTCGATTTTTTAAAAACTATTCACTTGATAAAATGTCGGTTTGTAATAATCCTGCCATCGACTTAATTAATTTCAAAACGTTTAGAAGACTCGCCATTATTTGGTCCAGATTTGGACGTAACCAAAATAGACCAAAAGAAATCGCGTTGTCGACTTGGACCATTTGAAATTTGGACTGTTCAAAAGAGTCCTGTTGAAAATTTAAAACGCTACGTGTAATTTATTCAGGTTTTAACGCTTATGAAATTAGGTTTTCAAAAAAGACGTAGGTAAAAAGGTTACGATTATTTTTTAAAATTTGGAATGGCTGCCATTTTGAAACCGCTAAAAGGATCTTACTGTGTGACGAACTTGTTCAAGCTATTAGCTAAAATTGATTTTAGTTTAGTTAGTTACAAAGTTTGAATTGAATCGGAAACAAACTTGCAAACACGACGTGCTCTCAAGTTGTCTTCTTTGAGTTATGGACAAAATGGTCCCGGGTATACGACACACGCACACATACACACACACACACACACACACACACACACACACACACACACACACACACACACACAGACACACATACACAGACACAGACACAGACACAGACACACACACACACACACACACACACACACACACACACACACACACACACACACACACACACACACACACACACACACACACATACACAGATACAGACACACACACACACACACACACACACACACACACACACACACACACACACACACACACACACACACACACTAATTACAATTAAAAATAACAAGTATAAAAGGAAATCTGAACATGAACGTCATGTAGCTGACAGGGACGCATGAAACATTTGAGAAACATTTGAGGGTTTTGTCTAATTTCTGCAAGGAGAGACTTCCATAACCGGTAAGTGAGAAATTCTCTACGGAATGCTGTACGGTAAGGTAAGCGTAATAAAGCCTTTCAATCTGTAAAACCGGAAGTAGCAAATTAATACTCTGTAAATAATGACAATCTTTAAGTAATTTATAAACGAATATCGTGTTTCAAACCAAAAATATAATTTAATCAGTAATTTTATACCCACTGTTTTTTATTAGTCAATAACAAAGCTTGTCATTTGACACAGAAAGTAAAATGCAATAACACGAAGGATTTTACTAGGATCACCCACAGAAATGGAACGGTAAAAATCTTGCGTTATTGAAAAGGATACGTCACAGTAAAATCTAGGAAAAGCGAGTTATAGAATGTCACCAAATCAAAACTTAATTTTTGGATTGGACGACCGCTAAATTTTCTTATACAAAGAATTGCGAGAGAATAAACAATATTTGCAAACAATTGCACTCAATAGCTGTGCATGGTGGTGAATTGCTGATTTCTAATAAAGTCTTTGTATTGTTTCTGATCAATAGAATAAGGTTATTAGCGAATTCCACTGAAAAATGAGCTAGTAGAGCGGCCATCACTGTAAGACTTTGTGACGAGCATCGATCGTGAACTCTAGATCACTTTTTAAGGGGTCGTTGAAATGTGTGTGTGTGTGTGTGTGTGTGTGTGTGTGTGTGCGCGCGCGCGTTCGCGTGCGTTTTAGTACGATCATGTTCGCAAATTTGTTCCAATTTGATTCAAACTTGGCAAAAAAATCTGTTGCAGAAATAGCGTGGACAAATTCGTTAAATGGCTAAGTGTGTCCAACGAAACGGCGATTGTTTCAAATTTTAAAAGGTTCATAACTTTTGAGTTTACAATTTTTTTGAAAATTTTATTTCGCAATCGTAATTAGAGTTAAAGCTGCATAAAACTGCTTTTTGAATTCTAAAAATTCGTTGACTGTTCATTTTAATATTTTGTAAGATAAAGAGAAACACTTTTTGGAAACACGCTACTCTCTCTCTCTCTCTCTCTCTCTCTCTCTCTCTCTCTCTCTCTCTCTCTCTCTCTCTATATATATATATATATATATATATATACACACACACACACAACCACCACTCAAAAAGTGATATAAATATCAAGATTGGAACTTATTTCAAGGTGTCAGGTCTAGGTCTTACTATGATGACCGCAGTCATGGGAGGTTTTTAAATAAAAAGGTTTGGGATAACGTTGACTAAAGGCCTTATAATACTTAGTGACCAGTACTTGACAGAAGTGGGTATATCCGTTTCAAAGCTGCCAGAGCCTGTGGAAGTGGTTTTGGAACGATATTTAATGTCCATTAACGTCCAGACGTGTGTGAGTGTGTGTTTCACTCTCTCTCTCTCTCTCTCTCTCTCTCTCTCTCTCTCTCTCTCTCTCTCTCTCTCTCTCTCTCTCTCTCTGTCCCCCTGTCTGTCTGTCTTTCTGATTAATCATTCTTTAATGTTATCGGCCACATATTCGTATTCGTCTATTTCTACCCCTCTAGTTTCTCTCCCTCTATCTCCATATCTCTTTTCGCTATCTCCCTGTCTCTCTATGCGTACGTATAGCTGGAGAAAATAAACTAATTGAACAATTTTCTTGAAATCAGCACGCAGTTCTGAATTTGGCCAAAAATCTCGGGACAAATATTTAATTTTTTAGAACAAATACTGTGAAGGACGTTTTAAAATATTTCACTGATCAAGAAATTATATAAACTAATGTGTTTTCTATTTACTCGCACGATTTTACTTGAGTTATGAAACTTCAATTACAATCAAATTCAATCCTATTATAATCAAAAGAAATCGATTATCTGTTTTCCCCCTACCAATACCGTCCGAAATGGATTTTGTTTGGAGAATATCTACCAACATTTTTTTAATGCTTTAATGTTTCGTATATTTCAGCGGTGTTCGTAAGAAATCAAGTTACACGTGACAAAGTTTGTGCAATGTTTATTCAATATTTTTCATAATCTCTGCGGAAAAACTGAAAACGCATTCTTAATCAGCTATATACACACTTTTAATAGCATATTTAAAGCGACACTTTTAAAAATATATTTTACTACCACTATTTTCCAAATAAAACGAAAATTTCGTAACCTAGGTCTGGGGTGGAACGAGCCCTCGGTGTATACTTACTGGAGAACATATAGCAAACCATCGCCACCGCCATCTACAGTGTAAGGGCCAAGATATTTAGGTCATAGCACCCTAACATAACAACCTGTAGCGAGACGGCTACAGCGCATGCGCATCAACCACATCAACTAATCGATAGCAACAACAGGTGACTGGGAGCGTTCCCGGCTAACTTCCTACATTATCTGTGTTTTACACTAATTTGTATCTGTTGCTGGCCTTTAAATCTATTGGGACTAATCAACAAGTTCTTAATAAGACTTAATGAAAACACACGATCGTTAGTTACGCTTGGTTTAATAGACATTTGTGTGAAATATATTTGCAGAAACTTTGGCGCTAATATTATCTTGAACATTTCTGGATTTATTTGAATTTTAAAACAGGACCTTGAGCAGTTTTTTTTAAACACTTTTATGTTAATCTGTAATCATATTTTCAGTGCAATAATATTGCAAAATTTTCTCACTTTCAGTCAATTATTTCTGAAAAAAAACCTAGTTTTTAAAAATCCCGTAATTTTTTGATGGTGATTAATATAAGCAATTCATTTTGACAAAATTTGACAAATAGTTGTGGTAACTACTTAATTTTTCAAAAACAAATTTTCAAAATTGACTCTTCATAACATTTTTCTCAAATATAGTCTAAAAGTACCCAAACAAAACCTAAGCCAATGAGTAATCATATACAAAAAAATGTACTTCAGGAGCTATCGAATACTACCGAACATTTAGTGTAATTGAGACTTTTGGAATCAAAACACACAAACCCAAAACATGATTTTTCAGTAGAGCCAAAAAAAACGTATATTGTATTGTATAACCTACTTGTTAAGGTTGTAAACATTTTTTTAGACAAGAAATTGGTTTCGTAAGAAGATTTCGAAGGAAAATTTTAAACAATTTAAAATAAAATAATCAAATTTGGTTATTTATTACTATGCAAGTTTTTACTCTCAGCTGTGTTTTTCGTTAGATCGTTCTGTTGATCATTTTTCGAAAAAGTATGGTTTTCCAGTACATGATCTAATGTATTGTTTATTTTCTAAACAACGCCAGAAGTTTCGCCATTACATAGTTAAACAATACAGAAAAAAAGGAATGAAAAGAATTTACAGAAGGAATAAATACTTTTATAACAGAGACCTTAAAATTTCCTGTAGCCTAATCAATCTTTGTTTTAGTAGAATGTTTATGGAGATTTTTATAAATGTTACCTGTTTCTTTCATATTTCACTGATAAAAATCTAACAAAATAAACTGCCACTGTTAAACCTTAAAATAACAGAACATTTCAACAGCTAAATAGCAGATCACGTGACTTTAATCCTGTTCTACCATTGGTTAATCGATATTTGCTTACAAAACTCACATTTTATTAGTTTTGATAAGAACCCTGAACTTTGATATTCTTTTTTAATACGATTTAGTTTTGGCAAAAAACAATATCAGATTTGAATTCTCCACAAAATTTCTTAAAAAAACCACTGCTAACTAAATTTTGTCAATTTTAGATTGTTCGCTTAAATTGTTGGTGTATTTTATAGATTATTAATTGAAATCAGTGCACAAAATGTTATATACATTAAACAGAATAAAGCAAACACAATTGTAGTAAGGGTTTATGAACTTTTGATTCGAGAAATATTTGACAAAGCGATTCTTAAAAGTAATATTTTTAATACTTTATAATATTGCAAAAGTAATTACAATGAAACTAAACTACTGAATATCAGCTGTTAACAAAATAACTGTATTTCCGTACAAAATATTTTCCACAAAACAGCTGATTACAAAAAGTTACACCAATATTGTTTCTTCATAAAGTTAACTTTGAGGTTATGTTTTAAGATCGCACAGTTTACATCGGGCCGGGTTGGCGTGTAAAGCGATAGGTGTGTCCAGTAATCTAATTGCATAAATGTATAATAGCTAATAATTTGTGTTGCACGTTACAAGAGAAATTTGAAAAACTTAATTTTGCTGTTTTGATAGGTGTATCCGCCGCTTTTTAGATCCATTTTAGTCTAAAAAGAGTCTTATATTTACGTACATAACTGTGTATTTTAGAAAAACTAGACGATTTTAAATTAAATTTACCTCAAATATAGCCCTGAAATATGCAAACAAAACAGATTGGTTGCTAACTCCCTCCCCCAGAAAAAAGTAATTTTTCAGATTTTTGTCATGTATGAAGATTTACCCAAACCCGTCTTGGTACCAAATTTGAGACGAAAAAATCTGTCGATGAATGGTAATTTTTTTAATAAAAATTTAGTGCACTTATTTTGAGTTATGCATTTTTGTACGTAATCAAAACTTGAACTAAATCTGACAGAACGATTTTATGAAAAAGGCAAAAATATCGTTTAGCTATCAGGAAAATTATGTTACGGAAATAATTAATTATGTGAACATTTTTATAATGTTGTTTCGTAGAATTTTAAAAATTTGTATTGAAGTGTTGTATTGTAAGACTGAAATATAACTGGAAGGTAATCATATTATATCAAAAATATTGGAGCCCTTTTACTTACCATAAGGTATTTACAATTAAATTTGTTGTAAAAAACATTTGAATAACATAAAACAATGAAGCATATTTTATGTAACTTTGTATAACTGGACGACCTATGTTTGTGCAGATGGTGGCGACCAACGAAGGACCAGGACCAGGAGCTGAGACGGGAACAGACTCGGGCACGGCGTTGAGTAAACTGAGGCAGACGTTGTCTTCCAGCCTAATGACAGCACAAGATAAAGGTAACGAAGGGGTACAAGTAATGAAACGACAAAAGCACTGAAGGGATATAGATAATGAAGGGACAATGGTAAAAAAGGAGTAAAGGTAATGAATGGATGAAGTAAGAAAAGATAAATGTACTGAAAGTATAATGGTAATGAAGGGAGATAAGGTGACGAAGATATAGAGGTAATGAAGAGATAAAAATAATGAAAATATGAAATAAAAGGATAAAGATAATGGATGGGAGAAAAGGTAACGAAGGTATAAATGTTACGTAAGCATGAAGATACTGAAGGAATAAGATAATTTGAGGAGAAATGTAACGAAGGGATAAAATTATTAAATAAAGGAAACAGGAGAAAGAATAAAGGAAAGAATAAATAACTGAATAATAACTGAAAGAATAAAGGAAACAGGAGGAAGAAAAGGAAATGAATGGATGAAGTTACTTAAAGAATAAAGTAATGTGAGGAAGAAAGGATAACGAAGGGATAAAGGTAATTGAAGGAGTAAAAGTAATGAATAGATGATGGTACTAAAAGCATAAAAGTAATAGAAGAGAGAAAAGTTAACGAAGGTATAAAGGTAATGAAAGAATGAAGGTACTGAAAGGATAAAATAATGTGAGGAAGAAAAGGTAACGAATGGACAAAGGTAATTTAAGGAAGAAAAGGTACTGAAAGGATAAATATAATTGGAGGAAGGAAAGGTACTGAAAGGATAAAGGTAACTGGAGGGGGAAAAGGTAACGGAAGTATAAAGGTAATTGAAGGGAGAAAAGGTACTGAAAAGATAAAGGTACCTGGAGGGAAAAAAGTAACGGAAGTATAAAGATAATTGAAGGGAGAAAAGGTACTGAAAGGATAAAGGTAATTGGATGGAGAAAAGGTAACGGAGGGATATTGGTAATTGGAGGGAGAAAAGGTAACGAAGGGATAAAGGTAATTAAAGGGAGAAAAGATACTGAAAGGATAAAGAAAATTGGAGGGAGAAAAGGTAACGGAAGGATAAAGGTAACTGGAGGGAGAAAAAGTAACGAAGGGATAAAGGTAATTGAAGGGAGAAAAGGTACTGAAAGGATAAAGAAAATTGGAGGGAGAAAAGGTACTGAAAGGATAAAGGTGATTAGAGGGAGAAAAGGTAACGAAGAGATAAAGGTAATTGGAGGGGGAAATTTTAACGAAGGGATAAAGGTAATTGAAGGTAGAAAAGGTACTAAAAGGATAAAGGTAATTGGAGGGAGAAAAGGTAATGAATGGATGCAGGTACTGAAAGAATAAAAGTAAGGGGTAGAAAAGGTAAAGAAAGGATAAAGGTAATAAGGGTTAAATGTATTGAATAGATAAAAGTATCTTAATGAAGGGAGAAAAAGAAAAGAAGGGATTTAAGGCAAGGTGGTAAAGTTAAAAAGATAAAGTAAATGTAAGTGATTCCTGGAAAATATGAATTTTATACTAATTGTCCGTTCTGATATTTGCACTGAATATTAAAGACAGTGAAAAGTTTATTTTTATGAACAATTATACATAAGGATATTTAATTATTTGTTGTTGTTTTGGTATCTGAGGCGAACCTGCATTGTCACCTACAAGAGAGATCAGTTGTGCTTTCTTCTTTTCCGCTGCATCACTACAACTATAGAAGCGTCTCAAGTCCTCTTTAAGGAGTGTAGTGTCTGTAGAGGGTCGAGAGTAGCTGCTTTTCATTAACAAGATCCTAATAATTTTTTGCATTACCACACCTCATTACAACTAACAGATTGACTTATCACATCTTGACAGAATTTGATTTCACCATTCACTATTCCAGTACTTGTAAGGTGTTCGTTTTTCTAATGTGTCCGGAATCTGAGCCAGACGCAAGCTCTTGACCACTTCCTGTCGTACCTACCCAGTCTCAGTGCTTCTGAAAAGCTTGCCTAACAGCATCATCTTTCGATATAAATACCTCCTTCAAATTAAGTTTCCAAGGCCATAAATTAGTTGAAGTCCTAGCCTACTTCTGTGTATATTATTTCTTCTTACATTGCGTCCGGAGCAAGAATAGCACACTTGGTAAATCACTCTTACTTGAAAAGTTTCAATATGGTTTTATTGAGAATTATGTACCTCTTGTGAGATGGAGAGAAATTTACTGAACACATTTTCCTGGGACGTTGTTTTCTGAACGAGTTACTGAAAACACCCGAGGTGCTTGTGTAAGACCAAGAACTCAAGAAAAATATGTAGTTTGTTGAAGACATCATATATGAGCTGTAAACTTCAAGTTGAGAGCAGCAATGTTTTATCTATTAGCTACGTAAAAACATTGTAGACAAAGTAATTTGAAAATTATTGTACAAACGCAAAAGTGAACATTACTTAATTTATTAGGCCTAAGAGATGCAGAATTAGAAGCACGTAAATGTACTTTTACATTAAATCTCTTATAAACGTATATAGAAAAGGCTTCAGTGGTGTAAGTAAATGCCTCTGACGCAAAAACAATAATTCATAAGTCACCATAATTTCTTGTACTTTGTATTGTGTAAAAGTAAATAAATGGTTTAATAAATGTACACTTTCAGATAAGTTTTTCTGTTTGCTCAAATTTTTTGTCATACCTGAGATTTATAATGCAAATCATTGTACCAAATTTAAAATAAATTAACTTACCGTTGGAGAGAAACTAGAAAAAACCAAACGAAAACGACAGAGGTCAGGGTTTATTATCGTGTTTTTGATTTACTTTTATACTGCAATTTTTTTTTCAAATCTGACACACTGGCTCGTATCGTCATACGATATATTTATACAAATATGCGTCTTTGTGTTACAGTAACAAAATCAGTAATCCGACAACCGGAAGCATCTACGCCGCCGGAACCAGTTGTTTCTAAATCTGATGATGTCTCCGCTAATGCCAAAACGTAAGTAAACCAATCCATAGTTGCTTAAACTTTGTTAACATTCTATTCTGAAAGAAACGAATTACAGGCCTTAATTAGGTTCATTAATAATAATATCACAAAAAAGGTTCTTAAGATTTTGCACCAATTATAGTCATGCGTGAAAGTCCGTAAGTTACAAAAGTAGACAGATAATATAATCTTTTAATTTACTTCATTAACTTAAGTGTCATTTATTTCAATTCTAATATTTCTAATAATAATAATTCAACTGACTACTAATATGACCGAAATTTTAACAAAGTTAAACTATCACTATGTTCAGTATAATAATCTGCCTTCCCTAGCTTCGTCAATTCTTCTTTCGTTGACGCGTTTCGGAGAACACCGATCTTCAAAAACTATTCTATAATTTCTATACTAGTCTCCAATATTATGGCTCGTCCTATTTATAACTTTCTAGCTCCACCTCGTACCCCTCCTCTATTTTGTGCCTGTGTTCAACACGTATTTCTTTGAAATAGAAAACTCAATGAAAGTACTACATATGGCAGAAAAAGGAAGACGTATGAATATTTCTATTTTTGAGTGTAAGCGACCTGTATACCACCAGACAGTACTTCTCTCAGTACTTGTGCAGCCCTAAAAGTCCACTTTATTTCCCCTGATTTTATAGAGATAGAAGTAGAGCTTCTAACGTCAGAGGAATAAGTAATTTCACTTCCAGGTTAACCTTTTCCATTTTTAATGAATTTCAATTGAAAAAACGAGCTTTTGCAGTGGCCATTATGGTAAGACCTAAAACCGGGACCTTGGAATAAGGAACGTCCTCAATATAAATGTGTGTGTGTGTGGGGGGTGTTTGCTCACTTTTGCAATTTTGGTTCGATTTCATTCAAACTTCGCACAAAAATCAATTATGATAATAACTTGAACCAGCAAAATTCCTTTAATAGATTCAAAATGGCGTCCATTTCAAGTCTTTAAGAACTAATAACTTTTTTTGTCTTAAATTGTTTCGAAAATCAGATTTCACCACAGCAATCAGCCTTAAAACGCATAAATCGGCATTTTACGTTTTCAAAATCCGTGGAAATTCAAAAAAGTAAATTTTCAACGGTCACTGTTCATTTTCGTATTTTTAGTGTATTTTGAAAGATTAAAGTACACTGCTAATATATCTGCTAATAAAATCTGCTAATATATGCATATTTTAATGCTGCACTTAACCTTGAAATGATGTGTGTGTGTGTTTTAGCACGCTAACGTTCGCAAGTGGGGTCCAACTTGAAACTTGATTCAAATTTGGCATAAAAATCGATTTATAAATAGCTTAGACAGATTTGTTACCCAGCAAAATCAGTTAAATAGTTTTAAAATAGTGGTCTTTTTAAATTTTAAAAAATTTTATAACTATTTCGTCTTAAATCGTTTTGAAAATAAGATTTCGCTGTCGTAATCAGCGTTTAAAAATGCAAAAAATATCATTTTGAAATTTAAAAGGAGGGTTCATTTTTGTATTTTCAGTAAAATTTGTAAGTTGAAAATACTAATATAATGCTAATTTCAATGATGTTGATAATGGAGAAACGGGAGTTTCTTTTGGAAATTTGCTTCCATCACGTCAGCTGGGTAGCTGCGTGCCGCGATTTTCAATGTTAGTTTTCTAGAAATGACGTTAGCGAGACAGCTGCGTGCGCCTGTTAACACTAACATTTGTTTTAGGAACAAGGCCGACGTTAAGCCGGCGTCCAAAGCGGGGGCGTGTCGCGTGTGCCTGAAGAGCTTCAAACCAGACGACTACTCTCGGATCTGCTTCGAATGCCATCAGAAGGTGTGTGAGGACTGCGCCTCCTACTACAAACAAGATGAAAACCAAGACGACGTAAGTTTATCAAACTAAATTTATTTTTTAAAAAAGTTTTGAAAAAAATGATACCATCTCTATCTACAGACGTTCTGTGACTACCTAGGCTTCCTTTTGCTTCTAAGAGGAATAAATATATTTTTATAACATTTTTTTCTAATCACGTGTTCAAACTTTACAAGCTAATGTTTTAAGAATAATGTATAGCTCGCATTTCACACTGACCTAGTCGTAAAGTTATTCATTTGGTTTAGTTTCAACTGTTCTTTTGATATCACACATTTACAGTAATTACGAATTGGTTACAATTTTCCTTTAGAATTCTTTCTCGACTTTTCCACGTTGTGACTTTGTTACTTATTACGAGTGAGTGCCTTATTCTATTTCTTTTTCCGTCTTTCCGTCTTTTTTGTTCCATAATTCAAAGCTTGTTTTATGAAAGTACACTTGTTTTTAAGTAACAAAATAATGTTCAAAATTGTATTACCAAAATTGTGTTCCACGAAACCACAATCAATTGCAACTAGTAAACTCTTATAAGCTTAGTATAGTTTTATTTGTTCTGTTACCAACAATTGACTTCAATATAATCTCGATTATCCGACATAAACGGACCGCCGTGACGTCACATAAGCAAAAATGTTGGATAATAGGGAGACATTGTTAAGAAAAAAAAAACAGGTAAAAGCAAAGCAAATATAATTTTACAAACTAATCATGCAAACATAATATTTAATATAAACATCTGCTTGATACAAGTTTATAATAGGTTATATGTACAAAATTCGACATATTTGATTAAAACCACACCTGATTAAAACACAACTAGTATTATTAGCATTGATAAAATATTAAAAAAAACTGTCACATTGCTAAATTGCTATGTGGAATCCTAGAGTAGAGCATATGAAGTATAGTTAGTAATTTTCGTCTTCTTGGCCAACTATTGCAGTTTTTCACTGCCAAGTCCCGCCATCTCTGGAGCATCACATGTCGATACCCTAGCGTCATCGTGTTGCCCGTCATATGCCATTGAGGCTTGACTGCATCCTTATACGATGTATGAGAGACTTGACAGTTGGTGCTTGTTCATTATTTTTTTTTTAAATACGTCGGATAACACGGAATGTCGTATGAGCGGAGGCCGGATAAACGAGACTACTGTAGTCGCTAACAAACTTGTGACTGATATTTTGCCAATAAATTTTCTAAAAAGCACAGTGAAAATCCAGATGTGGTAACACATGACAACGGAGAACCAAATCTTAACAAAACAGGAGATGTTAGAAAGAATCTTAAATGAAAGAAAATCTTGACTTGATAAAAGCAGCAACGTCTTCCCTGTTAAAGCGAACCGGACTTTGCCGAGATCACAACGCGAGGGATTTCGAAAACTTTCTAAATTAATTTAAGTACTTTCTTAGTGATAACTAGCCTACTGTATTATGGTGCCGTTAATTACTGTTTATGTACAATTAAAAAAATATATTGTGTAATGTAATTTATGCCTAAATTCCTTAAACACTTTTTCCTTGCAATTTGTGTTACATTACTTTATTTTATGCTGTCAATTAAATATTGGTTATAAAACTAAAAAGGTGTAGATAAAATCTTATTCTATGATTGAATAGTTTTCACGTAGAAGAATGTTAAATATTAACAATATTTTTTAGGAAATCATTTTTTTACAAATTTTACCAATTGAAGTGACATCACCGAATCAAAAGTTTGCCGCTTAAAACCAACAAAATGTCTTCAAAATGTTGTCCTCTAACTATCCGTGTATATTTTAACAAATTTTATTCACTAATTTTTTATATAAAGGTCGAAAAGTGCATTAAACACACAAAAAACAGAAAAAATCAAATTTTTAGTTGTAAATATGAAACGAATGGGTAGATTTAGGACCTATCTTTATAGACATCCTTCCTTGTATTGACCTAACAATTCATTTCCCGAAGTTTGTCTAGTAAAACATCCTATATATTATACTACGTAAAATAAACGTTATATTGTGTCATGGCAATATTATTGTTCAATAATACACGTATAGGTTAGGCCTAAAACAATTTTTAAATGTTAAAAATCTAAAACATTACAAACAATAAGCAATTAACATAGTTAATTTAAACTGATATGAATTTTTATGGTTTTTATTACACGACATAAAACACATTGATTTTTTTACTTTTAAGTGCAAATATATAACAAACCGTAGTCATATATTTTATTTTTAATATTCAGTATACACAAACTTTAATATACAATATTGAAGCTACGTTATGAATAATTAATATTTAGGTTACCTTAAGAGATATCTCAATTTAAGAAAAGATTTATTAAAGGCTCTCTGATTTCAAATCTCACCTGCCAGTTTATAACGAATGAATCACTTTCTAGGGTTAGTATTGCCTTGTGACCTTGTATATCCATTGGGTCCTCTTCTCTATATTCCTGAATAGCTCAGTTACAGGGCCTTCCCAACCTCTTTTCATAAAGCTTAGAGTTTGGAAAGAATTCAAGGTGGGTAACTCCCCCACTTCTAATTGGTGATTTCCCAGTTCATTATTGAGGTACTTGCAGAGACATTTGATCTGTTAATTCCCTTTCTTTTGACCCTTTTTACGGAGGTTTTCCTCCATTTTGTTAACTTTATGTTCTGCTGTGAGTTCCGTCTCATTGTATTTTATATTCTTACTTTGAGAACATGAGCAGCTAGGGAAATTATATCCGTCAATACAGAGCCATGCAAAAAGGCTAAGGTACACTGGGAGGTGGCCGGGTTTAATTTGACAAATCATTAGGTTGGTGACGTTCACTCCATCAGCACGGGTCGTTCTACACTTTGGAGTTAGCCAAGATATATAGAGTAGTGTGTGTGTGTGTGTGTGTGTGTGTCGTGAGTAGGTGAATGAGAGTAGTATGAGCTAGAAACAAGGTGGGATCGCTAAACCCATCAGCTGCTCACTTCAGCTGCCTCCGCCGAATTAAGCTTTTAATTTTCAAGGAACGTTTTTGAATTCAGATTTGTCACCATGAGAATCGTTTTATCAAAAGGAAAATATTAGCTATGTTTTAATTGTTTTTTAAATAAAAATATTCAGATAGTAGGTACACTTTTAACACAAATATTCAAATATTAGGTACAGTTGTAACAGACAAGTATTCAAACATTAGATACACTTTTAACAAAGAAGTATTCAAATATTAGGTACTCTTGTAATAGACAAGTATTCAAATATTAGGTACACTTGTAACAGACAAACATTCAAATATTAGGTTCACTTGTAACAGACAAACATTCAAATATTAGGTTCACTTGTAACAGACAAGTGTTCAAATATTAGATACTCTTGTAATAGACAAGTATTTCTGTTATTTTTGTTATGAAGAAATATTAAATCGAGAAAGCAGTGTAGACGTCAGGGCATGTGTAAGATAGGTAGCATTAACTAGTGGATAAGGAAAAGAAAAATGGAATGGATCAACACACAGGAAGGATAGCAATCAAAAGGATAGTGCTTCTTTCAAGAGATAAATTACAGAAGATCCTTGAGACGCCAAAGAAAGAAACGGAGCGTAGGTGTACAAACAAGAAAATAGGCAATGTACTTAATCATGAGTAGGAAGGGAAAAGTTTGGAATCTTTATGAGACGCTTATTGGTATCTTGCGATACAATTAATTGTTAATAGTAAGACTTGTACTGGAATTGCTTCAATCTAGGCCAATCCCAACAATCTGATCGACAGTGGAGAGGAAAATAAAGATGAATAGATTACAAGTATCTACTCGATATTATCAAAGAAAGATTAATCTATATTCATATCGTCTTAAAGTTCTCCACAGTTTGGTTGAAGATCTCCGAACAATTCAAGGAAGTGGCAATGGAGGTTCTTAAAGGCTTAACAATAAGCTGCAATATGGGTCTTGCATTAAGAAGCACTATTCTTTTTTAAATGACTTGTTCAGTGATCTTCGATGAATTGTTGAATATTTATCGGTGATTTGTTCTTGCGGTTAATGTTTACTACAAATTTGCATTTATTCTGCATTACTCGTCGTACAATAATCACAACACAATCGCTAGCAACATCATCGATAACGTGACGGTGTCAAAAGTTTTTTTTATTCAACCATCAAAACAGCTTCCTAAACTTTCAGATTGCATTGAAAATACGAAATAAAACTTTACCGCCGGCAAATTCAATTACTTAATTTCAACGGATTTTGAAAATTCAAAATACCAATTTATGCATTATTTAACGCTGATTACGATGGGGAAGTGATATTTTCAATAGTACTTAAAACAAAAAAGTTATGAATTTTTAAAATGACCGCGTTTTTGAAACTGATAAATTTTGCTGGTTAACGAACCTGTCAAAGGTATTTCCTAAAATGGATTTCCGTTCCAAGTTTGAATCAAATCGCAAATAAAGTTGCGAACGTGAACGTTCTAAGATACACACACACACACACACACACACACACACACACACACACACACACACACAAACACACACACGGTTGGCTCAAATCAATGAATACAGAGAGTATTAGAGATGTACCTGGAAGAACAGAACAGGTTTTCAAGAACAGTTCCGTAGTTGTTATTTCGAAGAACAGTTCTCTGGAAGTACCTGCTTCCTGTTCTCTGTAATACGATACTCGTACATCACAAATACTTCGACTAATAAAAGGGCAGAGTATATGTTCTTCGAACTGTTTTCAGTGCAACGTCACAACTACATTAACCAAATAAGATAACAGATTGTCTATTCTCGCTGTTACTTGCGAGTCAATGAAAATACATCTTGTCTGCTCTTTAAATATATTCTGGGCAAAATAGGGCAAAAAACTGTTTCCTTGGCTCTCTGTTTTGTTGTCGTTATGCTCCATGAAGTGCGATAAATTCTACTTCTCAGCTCTCTCAGTTCTCTGCTCTCAGTTCAGTTTTGTGTCTACTGCAACAGCGAATAAGACCTGCTGATTCCTTTTTTAAAGGCTAAACAGCGAATCGTGCTAGCGTTTGAAGTTCTGTATTGTGGTTTTTTATTTGAAAATAAATCCTTTTACAGTTTTTAAATCACCTACTAATAGTGCTGAATGTTGGTATGCTATAATGCTTTTTAGAAAAACCTTGTGCTTTCTAAAAAAGATGACATTAATTTTTGAAGTTAAAGTTGTTTTAGGACATTACGTACTTGTTCTTTTTTTATTAAATAATAATATTTTATTATATTATTTATTTTTTTTTGTTTAACGTCCGACTATTGTGCACAGTCCATCACAAAAAATATATTGCCAGTTTTTCCAAAAGGATTTAGAATATCAGTTCTTGGAGAACAGATTTAAAAGAACAGTTCGTCGTACTGAACCGAACAGCAAGAACAGTTTTCTCTACAATCACCTGTCCCGTACATCTCTAACTAAACAGTATTCTGTATTCATTGCTCAAACTCTTCACCCCACTTTCAAGGTCCATAAAGCCAAGGACCCTTATAAAATCGCACGCGTTGTAATCTGACGCCCTTAGGCCTGCCGGTAAAGCACCTCACAATCGAAAACAATGTGACCAATCTCTATAACATGAAAAATTTCTAAACTTAGTTTGGATCAAAAGAAAAAAATTGTTTTCAGGCTTTTTTTGAAAATTTACATATTGTTAAACTGACAGACTTTAATAACTTCAGAATGGTTTTTACCTTTGCAATGTGTGTAAAAGTACATATGAGTAATGAATGTTATCTGTAAAAACACTTAAGTTTTGTTTTCAACGTTCAATATTAATTTACAAGAACAAGAAATAAGTTGCCTTCGGGCCCTCAGTATGTGCTTAAAATGCTCGACTATTTTATTATTCATGCTTCTCGGTAAACCATGCAATTGGCCGACAGAAGTGAAAAATGAAATAAATGAAACAGAATTAATATAGGCCTACTGTATATTGATTTATATTTTAATTAATGATACGAATATTTACTTAAAATTCATTATAACAAAGAAGTCCTACAAGGGCTAAAGGGATAATGTGTACATTAATTACAAATTCATCTTTTGTCATTTTATTTTTTATAATTATAGGCCTATATTTTTATTTATTTGTAAAAACACATAATGGGCTGCAAAAAGCCCAGTACAAATAAAAACAATGTAATTGTATTTATAATATAATTATATACATGGTAATATTTAAATGAATTAATTGATATGTACTGATTTATATTTCAAAACAAATTTACCTAAAATTCAAAGTAAGAAATTGGTCTTGTAAGTATAACATGAATTATTAAGTAATATTTTTTTATTTATCCACATAACCCGCACATGTATATACGTGTATATGTATAACTTTATAGCGCTGCGCAACGCATGACTTCTCAGCTGTTTATACTTTCACAGTTCACATATACACTAATGCAAATATTACACGTGTACTGCACTCTCGGCATGCCGCAGCTCGCAGCTGTATTGAATTGATATGACTCATCGTATACAGATTTAGCGTGACGCGAACTCAATTCGTTTTAACCATCAAAAAGTGCTAAACGTGCCTAAAAAAGTTTTCACTTCAAAAATTCTTCTTCTATTCGCGTCCAACATTTTATCCCCAGAAGATCGTATTTCTTTACACTGGAATGAGGGCTTTTTGTGGTTGTTCCTGGAAGCCAAAAACTCTTGATTACCCAGGTGGGTTGTGTCCAGGAGTTGCGAAAAAGGTGTGTTTTTTCAGAAATTTAAAATTGTCTGATATGTTTAGTCTACCAATTTTAATAATGATAATTTGATTTGCAACTATCATGCCTTTATAAACAACTGAAAATTGATCTTGATTCCAGTTATCACGGAATGAGATATTTAGTTTTGGGGAAAAGGTAATAACTTTTTAACGTCTAATATTCGCTTTTTTTAAAAAAAAAATGCCTGAATTATTTCAGGAGCATCAACAAACCTTCTAACTTTAATTTTGTTGTTTTGAACTTCTTCTGAAACTTAAAACGTCTATTAGATGTCACAACACCGTTGACTGAGCTGTCTTCGTTACAATTGCCTTCTAGCGGCAAAATATTCTATACTTTAAATGTTTATATATTCTAGACAAAATTATGAAAACAGCTGTTTTTTACATATGTTCCAACGATCTTACAGTTGTATAACTTATGGTATATTAAACCAGTATAAATTGAAGATCAAGCAGTAATACCTTCACATCAATCTACAGCTGAAGCGGTCTGGCCTAACCGTGGAGATCTTTGTTACAGACATCGTGGCGTTGCAGTATCTGCAGGAGAAAGATGCAGAGCAGAGCGCAACCGGTCCTGGCGCAGGATTCGACGGACTCCTTACTGGACGTACCAGTCCTTGAAGCGCTTCAACGGCGACATTCTGACGTAAAGATCGGATCTTCCAGCCTCGCTGTGTCCTCGGGGCCTTCCGGTCTCGCACCTCCGAGGTCACCTGAACTGAGGAGGCATTCTGACGTGTCTCCGGTATCCCTCAAGGAATTGGAAAAGGTAAGGATGTTATTACCCCAATTGTTTGAATATTGCGGCACGCAGCTGCCTCGCTGGCGTGAGAAAAGCGAATTTCCGAAAGTATTTTCTCTACTCTTTTTGAAATTCTGATTTCACCGTCATAATCAGCATTAAAATCTGTACACTTTCAAATTACATTTAAACCCTGACAGCCGTTAAAAAATTTCTTAATTTCAACGAATTTTGAAAACTCAAAATATTAATTTATGCAGCTTTTAACGCTGATTACGATAGTGAAATCGGAATTTCAAAATAAATTTGACGAAAAAAGTTATAAATTTGTAAATATTTAAAACAGCTGAAAGAATTTTGATTGTTAACGAACTTGGCCAAGCTATTACCATAGATAATCGAGTTTTGTACCGAGTTTGAATCAAGGCGTATCAAAAGTTGCGAAAGTAAGTGTGCTAACACACTATAATATATTCACACTCATATTTAGAAATGTTTATTTCGTACATCAGTATCCATACCTCGAACGTGTTGGTTCGAGAGTCATTGGTAAAACTAAATAATCGAAAATAGGAAAGCTCTTCAAAGGAAAGATTCCAAGCTATTCTTTTGTCGACAAAATTTAATTGTCGGCATTTCTCAAAATCGGTTTTACCAATTGGTAAAATACTTCTTGAAATGTGATCCATAACAAAACGAGAAGAAACATGTTTTGGGAACTATCGAAAAACTAAACAATCAGCATAGTTCCTCAAAATTGGTTATTTAATATGTTACTGAAATTTAAAATAAAAGAAATTTTGGTACGACGAGTCAAACAAAACCCCAAAATTAAATCCTGGTCAGAGTCCGTTTTGTTTTGTTTTTCATAATATTCTTGGATGGTAGTTTGATATTATAAATTTGGTAAACTAACTTCAGTTACGATTGATCTTCATATACGCTCGTAACTTTTAAAGCTTGTGTCTCACTTATTTTTTAAATTTTAGATAAGTTTGCATTTGTAACTTTTGATTTTTTCACAAGAATGAACTTCGTACTGAACACACTACTAAACATCCTAAAGATCAAATACATTCAAGGTCTAATTCCCTACTTTGCCTGTTGCAGGCGAGAGAAAGAGAACTGCAGTGGAGACAGCATAAAAGGGAAGGAGGTACTTCCGGTCAAGGAGGATCACCTGTTGGAAGCAGAGCAACTAGTCCATCCGTAGAGAGAAGAGCTTTCGTAGGAGAAGATAAGACAAACGTCGAGGCACAGAGACAGCGGGAACAAAGAACAGGTGAGTGGTCATCTTGGTGTCCTGCGAACCCCACCGTTAGTGTCCTACTTGACAGTCACGTGGATTTCATTTCTTCAGTTTCTAGCTGATTCCTATTGGAAAAGCCTATGGAGTGGCCATCATTGTAACATCAGATTAAGAACCTTCAAATGAGCTCCGAGCCTGTTTTTAAAAAGTTCTTTAACGTTTTATAGATACTACTTTTTAAAATGAGAAATTACCGTTATTTTGAATCTTATTAACAAATTTACTGAAGCTTGCACTAAAATCGATTTTAATACCCAGTTTGAATTAAATCGGACCAAAATTGTGAAGGTGAAAATGCTAAAACACACACACACACACACACACACACCCACACACACACGATGTCTGGGTGTTCCCATGACGACCGCTACAACAGCTCATTCACCAATTAATACGAGGGTTGATCAAATATAAACGAGACTGACTTTCTAAAAACTTTTCCGTTGGACATTGAACTCTAAAGGGTGGGGTTTCAGGTAGCCTGGGAGGTTTGGGACGGGCGTAGACGGGCAACATTTCCGTTCGGACCCTTCAGTATAAAACTATACAATGAGTGAGAGTGAAGTGCACGTTTCCGTGGAGCAGAGAATTATTATTAAGTTTTTGGCCAAGGAGGGGTCAATCCGACTGAAATCTTTCGTAGATTCGGCACAAGGAATTCGCCGAAGGACGGGAAGCAGTAGAAAACCTCAGCCATGATCGTCGCCCGACCACTTCCGTCACGGACGAAAACATTGATGTTGTTCGGAAGCTCCTGGACGAAGACAGACGTATATCGCTGCGATTTATTGCAGATGAACTCCAGTTGAGCTATGGTAGCGTTCAAAAAATCGTTACATCAAACCTGGAATTCAGCAAAGTATCTGCAAGGTGGGTTCCACGAATTTTGACCGACGTTCACAAACGGAATCGTTTGGAGATTTGCCAGCGACTATTGACCCAATTTGAACGAGATGGTGAGGCATTATTAAACCGGATTGTCACCTTTGACGAAACATGGGTTCACCATTACACTCCCGAGTTGAAACAGGCAAGTATGGAGTGGCGGAAGAGGGGAGAGAGGGCGCCTCTGAAGGCCAAATCACGATCGTCGGCCGGGAAGGTAATGGCCACTGTATTTTTCGACAATCAAGGCGCCTTTCACGTCGATTTCCTCCATCAACGACGCACAATAAATGCACAATATTATTGCGATGTTTTAGAGGCCGCAAAACAGTCTTTTCGTAGGAAAAGGAAATCTAAACCGGCGAGAAACGTCATTCTTCTTCACGATAATGCCCGACCACATTCGGCGAACGCTACGAGGCTTAAACTCGATCAAATTGGCTGGGAACCAATGGAACATCCCCCATACAGTCCAGACTTATCACCCTGCGACTATCACCTGTTTGGGCCACTCAAAGAGGCGCTTGGAGGCCAGCGTTTCGAAGACGATTCTGCGGTGGAGACCTTCGTGCTCCAAGGGCTCAATGAAAGCCCGAGAACTTTTTACGAAGATGGAATTAAAAAACTTCCAATCCGGTGGGAAAAATGTGTTACTCGTGCGGGAGACTATGTAGAAAAATAAGTTGTATCAAGAATAATTTGTAAGTAAGCAATACATTTTTTAAAAAATCAGTCTCGTTTATATTTGATCAACCCTCGTATTTGATAATAACCTTTTCGAAATAAACAAAATTATATCCATTCAATCTATTGGTGCTTTTACATTGGGATGCATTAATGAGTACTTTTATGAAATGCAGCATGATCGTACAGAATTTCTATGATCATTCAAGTCCTCATTCATATCAAGTAGTTCACAAAATTACATCCTGAATTTATACTTACGCAAATCATTCCATTTTTCATATGGAAATTTCTGCTGGTCAATGGTAGTACCTTTTTTAAGTGCAAATATTCTAATATTATAAATTTGTACAATACAACCATGTCTAGTAACGAGTTTTTACATTTACCAACTTGTGCACTGATGTAAGTAAAATCTAAAAAAAGAACTCTTAGGAGGTATTAAAGAGAATTTTTCAGAAAAGGAAAACTCATGGTTTATAAGCCTTTTACCATGTTGGTAAATGAAATTACTTTAGAAGAAGACTAAAAAAGTATATATAAAAATACTAAATCAAACTATACAAAACATAATGTTTAAACAAACTAGCCTATTAAAGTTGTTGACAACTGAATTCGCCAACAAATCAAAACGTAAACTCATACGTCATAATACGTGCAATGTATGAGGAAATCTTGGAGCTCATACAATTTGTATGAGGTGATGTATCGTTGTCAAACTGGCTCGTATCTCGTAAATCCTCATACATACATCCCAATGTAAACGAACTATGAAATAGGTAATACTTATCAATTATCAACAGCTGCAGAAGTGGCACCTAATCATAAATTCAGAAACATTTGTTTTCTTTATTACAATATTTTACTAATTCAAAGTTCACTTTAAAATTATTACTTAAGATGAAATTACACTCTCTCAACCATTCTAACCCCGATTACAAATCAGACATATTGGCGTTGTAGGATGAGATGTCAAGACATTATGTATAAGACATTTATTTATCATATCAGTATGTTCCTGTTCACTGAACAAGTGCTGATTATTGTTCACTGTTCAGTGAGCCTAAAAGCCAGTTAGGCGTACATAAGGGAGCGTAGGTGGAGTGTCTACTTAGGATCCGTGACGCAATCAGTGGGCAGTGGCTAGTTCAGGATCGTGTGTAGATGCAGTGCCAGAGAAGAACGACTGAAAGGTCCTTTCATATAAATCCTTCTTGACGTATCAACTCGATTTAAAGATAAGAACATAAAGAGTAATATGAAATGTGTAAACTGTTATTTTTTCGTAATTGCTGCTGATCAACTGAACAGCTGATTTCGCACGACAGCTGTTCCTTTGGTAATAAAATTTGGATTGTGTTCAGACTAAGTTTACTGCCATTGTGTACTCTGAATATAAACTATAACTCTCGTTACATTCAGCTTCTGTGCTGACGTAATGAAATCAAATTTCCAATAGAACTTAACTTTTTTATTTTTTTCAAAAAAAAGTGCAAGATTAAAAAAGTATTGTAATTTCTCTTGCAAAACAGCTGCGTGCAACGGTTATATTGTGTTAAAAACGTGGTCATCACATTGTCAAATATTTTGTAAATTCATAACTTGACTATAACCCTTGAGTTTATAATACGGGTACATAGAAAATCTCATTGTATAGGAAATTGTGTGACTAAAAATTAATGCTATCTATCAGCAGGGAAATGAAACATGTAATTTTAGGTTAGCTTTTGCTTTTAGTCTATGATACACAAAGATTTAATAGGACTGTGTGACTGAACATGGAGAACGCTATCTATCAGCAAAGAAATCAACCATGTACTTTTAGGTTAGTTTTTGTCTTGAATCTATAATTCATACAGAATCTCACTGTATAGAAAATTTTGTTACTGAAAATAGAGAACGCTATCTATCTGAAGGATAAGTAATCATGTACTTTTAGATTAGCTTTTGCCTTGAGTCTATAATACCTAGAGATTGTATTGTGACTCAAAATGAAGAACGCTATCTATCAGCAGGAAAATGAACCTTATACTTTTAGATTAGCGTTTGAGTCTACAATTAGATTATTTGTTAATGTATGAATCACTAATGATATTAATTAGACACCTTAATCGAGTGTAAGATAAATTCACGTCACTGCAGCAATTCATAGACTTAAAGATGGGCAGGTAGTAGAAAAACGAGTTCAGAGCGCTCTGGTGTCGGCTTTTGGTATTACGTGCATTTTACCTTCCTATGTATTATAGAATCAAGGGTTACAACTTCTGGAATGTTTGTTTTTAGAACCGGCGGAAGGAGAAGACAACGGCGACTCTGACAACTGGAGGAGACAGGGCAGTACGATGGCCAACAGGAGGAGAAAATCCAGAGTGCAGAAACAGCACAGCTACGATGACGAACTGAAAAACAATGCTCCTGCAGGAACTCCGGAAGTCGCTTTAGGTGAAAACACAATAAGTAATATTTCAATTTCATTTTAGTTATTTCACAGTTTATTCTAAAACAAGCTGAATAACGTGCTTCGTAAGAGATTTTCTATTGGAGAATGAGCTATTAAAGCTATTAAAGAACTAAACCAGTGACCTTAAAATGAGCGCCGATCCAGTCGTTACCATTAAAATCAGTTTCAAAACGGACTTTTAAAATTTAAAAAAATGATAATTGTAATTTTCTTGCGTTTTTTTGGAAAACCCGATTTCACTATTGTACCCATCATTAAAAGGTACGTAAATTAGCACATTAAATTATCAACATTGTTTTGGAATTAAGGAAATGAATTTAACGGCGATCATGGTTCAGTTTTCTATTTTCAATGTACTGCAAAGGAAATTCATAACGTTAAATTACGCAAATTATAAATACCGATTAGGGTGAAATGAATTTTTTAAATGAGACACAAAAAATAACGTTAAAAAAGCTTTTGTACGATAATTTTTAATGTTTTGAACGAGCAAAGCTAGGTAACTGTTTCAACTCACCTTTTTGGCATTTGGTTTGTGTAATCGTTTGTTAAGCAGTTTTGGCCAAATTTATCAACCGATTGTTTTAAAATTTTATAGGAAGGTAATTTGTTTAAAGCCCAAACGACGTATGTGTAAGATTTTTCTCGATTTGTTTCCATTTCAAGATGGCGGCCTAATATTTAAAGATAGAAAAAATGTGTACGCAGTTTTACCCAAATGTATTAACCAACTGTTTTGAAATTCGGTACAAAAGATACTTATACAATGTACAATGTGCCCGTACAATGTAAGTGTTTGATTTTTTTACTTACTTCTATTTCAAGATGGCGGTCTGTGATTACAACGACTAGTGTACGCAGTTTTAATCAAACTCATTAACCGATTGTTTTAAAATTTATTTCGAAGGTGCCTTGTAAAAAGCCCAAATGATGTTTCAGCAAGATTATCTCCAATTTACTTCCGTTTCAAGATGGCGGTCTGTGATCACAATGACTAGTGTACGCACTTTTAGTTAAACGCATTAATCGATTGTTTTAAAATTTATTTCGAAAGTACCCTGAAGAAAGCCCAAATGATGTTTTTGTAAGATTCTATTCAATTCACTTCCTTTTCAAGATGGCGGAATCTGATTTACAGTGACGAGTGTGCGCAGTCTTAGCCAAAGGCTTTAACCCATTGTTTTGAAAATTGTTATAAAGGTACCTTATATAAAGCCGGAACGACATATTTGTAAGATTTTTCCTTACTTACTTCCGTTTCAACATGGCGGCTTCTTATTTATAATAACAAGTGTACACAATTTTGGCCAAACGTAATGACAGATTGTTTTGAATTTTGATACGAAAATATCTTGTATAAAGCTCAAATGGCGTACGTGTATGATGTTTTTGCTATTTGTTTCTGTTTCAAGATGGCTGGTTTTGATTTAGCATTGAAAGTATAGTTATTATTTGGTGTAATAATGGTTGAACGGAAAACCTATGATAATTTTGTCCGCTTCGTGAAGAAAAAGCATAAAATTTCCAACAAAGTTGGTCCCGTAACATTTTTCGTAAACAATACGGTTACCGGTTAAATTGACGGAAAAATTGACGTGTATATTAATTAAGAATATTCTGTATATTAATTTAGAACATACAGAATATATTCTTAATTAATTCATATTAATATTCGCTCGTTTATTAATTATGAATATTCTTCTGGGTCTACTATTGTTTGAACTACTACTTATTTAGTTTTAATAAATATGTCTTTAATTTATACAAAACTTAAGGAAAATTTCTACAGCTTTTCCACTGTCAATAGTTTTCAAACCTGATTTTTCTGTTACACTTTCAAAGTGCTTGTGAGCAAGTTTGACAATTTTTGTACTCATTTTGTTCCGTTATGTTTAATGCATTTTGATCCAATGGATGCGTACGTTTACTCCTTTACGAAACCGGTAAAGGGAATTGAACAGAACTGAATTCATTTATAAACAATGCGACCCACTTACGTTTTGCCGAGGGCTTTCAACATCAGGTGATACAGACTGCGGGGATGTCTTCAGCCATAAATTTTATAAAAATGCAAAACCAATTCGAATAAAACTTTAACAATAATTGCGCTACACAGCTGTGTCGCAGACGCGATAGGAGCGGAATTCTAAAAAGTAACAAATCACATTAAAATAAACGAATTTGTTAATCTGCAAATATTTTTGTATTAAAAATGCACCCTAGCCGCTGTAAATTGATAATTTAAATTGCTAAGACCGGGCGACCAAATGCGGAGTGAAGCTATGCTGAGCTGGATCGAGCGGAGCGGAGTAAAGATGAACCGAAAGCGGAGTTCAGTCAGTCAGTTTAAAGAACGAAATATTTAGGCCTACTCTAATGGATTCTAGGAACTACTGTGTTTAAAACCCGTAACCTAGGTGACGAGAAGTAATAAGTTTCGATGCGTGGGGGGGGGAAGCGGAGTTAGCTTTGAAACCGACCTAGACAGAGTTGAAGCTACGCAGAGCAGAGTCCAGCGACGCCGTTTGACTCCTTTCAGCACAGTTAAGCTTTCAGTGGCCGCACTTACTCGTATATTAAAAAAAGGTTAGGTTTTGAATGCATAGTCCGTTCCACATTCGGTGGCCACTCGGTCTGATTTACGATGGTGAAATACGATTTTCAAGATGAAAAATTTATTTTAGGATTTTAATAGATCGCCGTTTTAATACAGTTGAGCTGATTTTTACCGCTTCATGGAGAAAGAACATAAAATTTCAAATAAAGTTGGTCCAGTAATTTTTTTCGTAAATATTTGCGGTTACCGGTTGAATTGGCGGAAAATAAATTAATTAACTGCTAGGTATGGGCCTATTGTTCCTTGAGCTACTAGTTATATTTATTCAACCCAGTAATTAATCACTTTGTCCAGTAATTACTCACAATAACTAGTGCAGTTTAGCTAAAGTAATAAATTTCTTGAAACATTAATGTCCTAGATATGAATTGTTGGAAGCAATAATTCTTTTTTGTGCATTAAATAGTTGGGGTGAAATACAATGTAAAAAATGGTCTGTTATTTAACTAAAAATAAAAATCACGTATCATGTTTTCTTTCCTTTTTTATTTTAATTACTATAATTTGTTTGAAAACACGACAAATTAATATAGCTAGTTTTTAACATCATAACCTGAAACTTATTATAGCCTATCAGCTGTTCAATGAAATCAACTGATCTTAGGAACTAACATAAAACAACTGATCTTTTAATATAACTACCAAAATTAAATTAATGATTCATTACATATACTTAAATTTGTCAAATGTCTTCAAAGTTTCCGTAGTGCAGTGTTTAACGTCTGTGCTTGATACACGCAAGGTCCCCGGTCCTATGCCAGCGGAAACAATGAAATTTTTAATTAAGAGGCTAAGTCAATAATTATACGCAATGTAGTTATAAATTTTATTGCAATACAAATAGGATACTTTTTCAACATAGTCCCCTTGTTTTTCAATGTACTTGGTCCTTCTTTGCCCAAGTTTCCTGATGCCCTCAGAATAGAACTTTTTCGGCTGAACAGCGAGCTACGCATGAGCCGCTTCTTTCACTTCTTGGTTCGAAGTAAATCCCCTTAATGCCTCTTTCAGTGGACCAAACAAGTGGTAGTCTCCTGATGTTCCATTATTGTGCCTTTGAATTCCAGAAAACTGTAAGCATCAGTTTTCCTGCGGATGGTTGGCTTTTAAACTTTTTCATGCAGAACAATTGTGGATGTTTTCTTGCCATACTCTGCCGTTTAATCTCCGGCTCGTAATGGTAGATCATAATGGTAATATCATGTTCGTCACAAGTGATAAGGCTGTCTAAGAAGATGTCACTTTAGTTACCTTAAAGATCTAAATGTTTTTGACAGATGTCCAAATGCAGCTCTGTGAGTTGTTTGGGGATCCATCTGGCACAGACTTTATGAATCCCAAGTCTCTTGTGGATGATTTCGCAGGCAGAACCATGACTAATTTGCAGAAGATGTGCCACGTCACCAATAGTCATTCGTCTGTCTAACAGAACCATGTCACGTGCACGCTCAATGTTGTCCTCAGTTGTGACCTTCGCCATGCGTAACATTAGTGCGACCATTCATACACACTCCGTTTCGGTAACACACTGTTCCCGTAAAGTCTTTGCTGGAGTGCGGTCCCTGATACACCTTCCGACCAAGCAGAGCAGCCATGATTTACGGCAAGGCAACGACAATGGAATTAATCTAGCAGCATCAGACCTGCACAGAAATACGGGAATGAAACTACGCATGCGCCAAAAGCGCAACAGTGCTGCCAACACGACAGTACATGAAGTGCAACTGCATTGTGGATAATTATTGACTTACCCTCGTATAATTAAATTAACATGAGACTTGCGACGCGCAAAATATACTGTTATATATCAATATAAACGTGATCCTCGCATCACGCGTCCCGCAAAATCCAACATAACCAACCCTAAAACACTATACATGTTAATGCAAGTTAATGCCCTTATCAAGAGAAACATAGTCAGATAAAGTGTATAACACAGTCTCATAATTAATCTAAGTAACTTTGCTCACATATAAAAATATAACAGAGTTATAAAGTAATAGTTATCTCAGAATGTGCTTTAAGCGGCAAAGAATGTTGCAGTCAAGTAAAAGTTAGAATTTATCTAATATTTAACATATGTAGTCAAAGTGATTAATGGAGCTTTATTAATTATTAAAAGCCCCTCAAAACGCGTCTTTGAGGTTATGGTCAGTGTTTATTTTATGTTACCGGTTTTATATCTTACAATAATGGCGCTTCAGTAGCTCATTTTGCAAATGGAATTTGCGCAAAAAAATTTCAAACGATCATTAGTTTGATTTTGATGATTTTAATTCCAAGCAGTCTTATTTAATTAAATTAAGAAGACAATTTTTTTGTAATTGGAACAACTTTTCTGAGTTTCGCGCTACTTTTTATGAAAGCCGTTTCAACTTAACTAATTAATATAAAAATTCTCAACTAACGTTTTCAGTAACTGCGACACGCAGCTGTCTCGCTGACGTGATAAAAGCGAATCTTAACGTTTTTGAAATTATGGTTTCACCATTATAATCCGCATTAAAATATGCATATATTAGTATTTTAAACTTTCAAATTACGCTGAAAATACCAAAACGAACCCAGACCATCGTCAAAAAAGTTCATAATTTCAACCGATTTTAGAAATTCGAAATGCTAATTCCAACAGTTACGGTGGAGTTACATTTTCAAAATAATTTAAGACCAACGGGTTATGATTTAAACACAATTAAAATAGCCGCCATTTTGAAACAGTTGAACTAATTTTACTGGTTAAAGAATTTGTCCAAACTATTACCAAAATCGATTATCGAGCTTGAGTTTGAATAAAATTAGACCAAAATTGCGAACGTGAGCGTGCTAAAACACACACACACACACACACACACACACACACACACACACACACACACACACACACACACACACACACACACACAACTAGGTGGCCGCTCCAAAAGCACATTTCTCCAATGGAAATTCTAATAAATATTAGCGATTGGAAACACATGTTTGATTGAATGCAGCACTTAAAACATCTGATTTCATTGTCGAAGTTGATTACTTGCATAAGTAATGTAACCGGTCAGCTGTTTCGAAGAATACAGGCCTAATCATCCTACAGAGTGATTCAAAACTAGGCGTCAATCTCTCAACAGCTGATTCTATACGTACATATTTGAGTAAAAGTTGTGTTCGAAACCCTTCAATTTTCCACTTTATTTATTTTTTTTTACAAAATATTTTATATTTCTAGAACAAATAAAATTAAAATTTGTCATGCTTTTTTACCTGAAAGAGATCTAAGTAGGAAAAATAACCAAATTTATTTATTGATTCGTTTTAAAATAGCGTGCTTTTAAAAAATTTAAACCAAGATAATCCAGTATCATATAGTTTAATTATACGAGGGTAAGTCAATAATTATCCACAATGCAGTTGCACTTCATGTACTGCATACCTTTAAAAAAGGTACCAGAAATAGTATGGGAGAATTGCATCTGGATTTTTGTAGAAAAAATGGCGGCCAAAATAAATAAATTCTATTTATGAGCTTACGATTCATTTGTTCGGCGTTCTTATCAATGTGTAGCTGTGGATGGATTCCAATTCGAATAGTCTGATTTATGAAATGTTCATCGGTAATTGGTTATCTTTTAGTTAGTTTGTACCTCATTAAATTTTAAACAAATTAATAATTAAAAAATATTTTTTAAAAATAACAAAATCAGTTCTATTCTTTATTTAAACTTTTGTTTTGACCGCCATTTTGTTTCTATAAACATCAGCCAGATGCAATTCTAACATACTATATCTCATACCTTCTTTAAAAAGTGTTGCAGTTTCAAATTATCATTGGAGGAATGAGAAAATAATAGAGGATCAAATGCATAAACCTCTTCGGTTGAGACACACTGTATATCTGGTAATGTCAGAATAACTAAGTTATGCTTCTTTCCGCTGCAGGTTTGCCGGCCCAGTTGCCACGTCGAGCTTCTGCCTACGATGTCTTCATGGCCCAGGGAAGAGGCGGCGGAGATTCGTCACCTGTAGTTGGCCGTAGGTCGTCTTTTCGAGCCGTTCCGCCCCCAGAGCCTGAGGAAACGACCGGTACGGAAACAAATCATTCTATTGTACTTCTTAATATAATAATCTTTTCCCGCCAGAAGCATATATCTGCCTTTTATAGCTTTAAATATTTTATATTAGTTAACGCGTTTCGGAATATTTCCATTATTCATTATCTACAGAATACAACAACAAAGTTTTGATAATGATAGTATTCCAAAACGCGTAAACGAATATAAAATGTTTGTAGCTAGGATAGGAAGATGAGTGTATTCAACAGAATCCTTCTATTGTTATTGAAACAGGAATTTTATTTCGATTTTGGCACTTTAAATGTTTTCCTAAAATGGAAATTCTGATTTAAGTTATGAAACTTCATTTTCAATAATATCTGAGTAAAAGTCTAGGTTTTAAGATTTTTAGAGCAAAGCTTTTAGTGTTAGCTTTGGCGAGAGGGTGCATAGAAAAAAGTGTTCCGAACCTTTTTAATGTAACGGAAACGAGAAAACGAATTTCATCTCTATTTATGTCTCTTTCTTTTTCTTCTTTCTTTTCGATAACAGTACACGCATATTATATGAAAACGTTGTGTTGCTTTGGTATTTTTTCCTTAGTTTAAGAACACGTGCACGTTGTAACCGTTTATAATACATTCGAAATTAATATAAACGTTTATAATAATTGTTGTTAATATTGCTAGTTTTTAACAACATAACCTGAAACTTATTATAGCCTATCAAGTGTTCGATGAAATCAGCTGATCGCTACTAATTAATATAAAACAGTTGAACTTTTACTATAACTATAGTAAATAATATCTAAGCGAGGTTCACGTATTTATTTATTTAAACAAAACAAGATATTTGTGAACATATTTTCAAACTAATTATATATTCATCAAATATTTCATTAACAGAGCGCTTCTGTCGATAACTCTCCGAGTTCCACACGTGTACATTTTTTATCACATGCACGACTATAATTAATAATGATTTCTTTGTTATTATTTATGTTCGCCGTAAACAAAGGCAATAAACATAACCCCGATTGAAATTTTATTATGGAAGTAACAGATGTGACGCGAAATCAGTTGTTTTCCTAACACAACAGCTGATTCTCCTGAACATGTACACTATATTATAAAAGTGCACAGAAAAGGAACATTAGGTTACATAATGGTTTTGTGTCATCATCATTATTTCACTATTCGATGACAAAAAGCACGTTAACAATATAGATCCAGCCATCAACATTATATTGTATACACAGTATATAATGCACACCGACATTCGCTTGTTGACCTATATTAACGACAATGCACAAAAGAAATTATAGGCCTACTGGATATATTCACCTAATAATTGCGCATATAAAGTGAGCAGAAATATTATAAAACCTTTTTCTTATTCAAATATTTAGCTTAACAAACAGTTTTGAAAGTTATTGATTAGAAAGTTCAGACATTTGCCATAAATTCTCAAAATCGTTAAATCAGATTTTGCTAAATTTCAGTTGTAATTGGGTAATTAAAAATTAGGAAATTTACACAAATCTGAAATAAAATTAGGCGGTTAGGTTTTTTTATGTTTTTCACATAACATCTGATCCATAACCTTCTTCTATTAACAATTTCCTATCCTGTCTTAAATTATGTATTATAACTCAATTTGATCCCGTTATTCCAACTTTGAGAAAAGTGGTAAAAATCTCACAACCGATTTTAATAAATTATGGTTGTCATTTGTTTGAGTTCAATTGTTGAACTATATTTGAGCACAAATTTATAAACATTTTTGATCGAGCGAAGAGAGGCCTGTGTTTCAATTCGACCGTTCGGCACTTGGTTTCTGTGTTTGTTACGCTTTTTTGGCCAAACGCGTTGACAGATTGTTTTGAAATTTGGTGCGAAGATATCTTGTACATAGCCTAAATGACGTATGTATAAAACTTTTTCTTATTTACTTCTTTTTCAAAATTGCGGCCTCTGATTTCACAGTGACCGGTGTACTCAATTTTAATCAAACAAAATGGCTGATTATTTTGAAATTTGGCACAAAAGTACATCAGTCAAAAAACTCATTTTATAAAGCCCAAAAAATATATGTGTACGACTTTCCCCCCATTCTCTTCCGCTTCAAGATTGCGACCTCTTATTTACAAGAAAACGTGTACGCAGTTTTAGCCAAACGTATTAACTGATTGTTTTAAAATTTAATAGGAAGATATCCTATATAAAGCCCAAATACTTATGTGTAACATTTTACCTATTTACTTCTGTTTCAAGATGGCGGCCTCTAATTTAACGATGACGAGTTACGCAATTTTAATTAAACGCTTTGGTCAATTGTTTTGAAATTTGGTAGAAAGATGCCTTGTATAAAGTCCAAATAACGTATGTTTGGAAATTCAAGATAACATATGTTTGAAGGCCGTTTCAAGATAGCGACCTCTGATTTACAAGAAAACATGTACGCATTTTTAGCCAAACGCGTCAACCGATTGTTTTAAAATTTGGTTCGAATTTATCTTGTATAAAACCCGAAAAATATGTGCGTAAGACTATTTCTTATCCCCTTCCGTTTCAAGATGGCTGCCTCTGATTTACAACAAAAAGTGTACGCAGTTTTACCCAAAAGCATTAACTGATTGTTTTGAAATTTAATATGAAATTATCTTGTATAAAACCCAAATGACGTACGTGTAACATGTTTTCTATTTATTTCCATTTCAAGATGGCTGTATTTGATTTAACGATAAAGAGTGTACGCAATACTAATCTAACGCAATGACCAATTGTTTTGAAATTTGCTACAAATGTACTTCATATAAAGCCAGAAAGACGTACATGTAAGATATTTTTCCTATTCACTTTCGTCTCAAGATGGCTGGCTCTGATTCAACGTTGAGAGTTTAGTTGCTGGTTATTTCCTGCAATACTGGAAGAGCGGCAAAACTTTTGACAGCTTCATGAAGAAAGACCATAACAATTCTAATGAAGTTGATCCAGTAACATTTTTTTTATAAATATTCTGGTTACCGGTGAAATTGGCGGAAAAAGTTACGAGCGCTGTCGTGTGTATTAATTAAGAATACACGCGAGGTCTGTTGTTCTTTGAGCTAATAGTTAGATCCGATTTTTGAAAATCCGCTTTTTATAAGTTTTTAAGCGAAAACGTGTTTAAGCGGGATTAGTACTTTTTTGTGTGAAGGGGAAAGTAGAAATTTGCGATAGCACGCATAACATGTAAAAAGCGTCACGCTTGCCACATACAAATTAGTCTTTTTGAAACGAATTCAAGTCTATCAGTGAGATGGTTATTTCTCGTGTATTCATAGCTCAGTGCTATGATTTCTGTTTATGAAACTAAAGGACGTGAGTTCAAGTCCTCGCTACTAACCTTAACTTTTTTACACATTTAATATGTATTTGTTTAAAATCTATGTAATTCACTAAGGCATATTTTTAGAGACTGGTAAGTCGTTAAAATACGTTTGAAGGCTAATTTTAAAACTTTTAGTCTTGAATTTGAGAAAAAACTATACATTTATTTAATTAAGTTCTTATGAAAAGGACTTTAAAAGGTAGATGTTTCCATAAGAAATAAATGGTAGTAAACAGCTGTGTTCAATCTTAGTATTTTGAATAACAGCTGTTTTATATTTTGTTTATAATATTAAATTTTCTAACAGCTGTTGAATAATACAAAAATCGTAAATATTTAATTTCGAATTTGGATTTAATGGTAACAGTTTAAATAATTAAATTTAAAAAGAAATTTTGTGAGTTTGGTCTGCCAAGTGGACAGATTCTTCCTTAGTTACGTAAATAAATCTCTTCAATAAGAAATATTTGACTTGTAATGAACGTCATTATACTACATACCCGACCCATCTAGCACAAAATTGTTTTAAAGCGCTCCGCAGGTGGGTGCCGAGTCTAACACACACTTACACTTGCAACACTTACGACTTTAACACTTTACTATCACACTTACATTTAGGGAGGGGATAATAGCCTCAATGTGCTTTTGGCCTTAAAATAAAAAAAATGTTTTATAGCTTTTAACAAATAGTCTAAATATATCTGGCACACTGTATTTAAACAAGTTCACTAATAAATAAAAATTATTAACGAACTCTGTTGTACTAAATGCCCAATCTGGACTTCACAATTATTAGAGCATTAACTGTTGGATATATATTACAAGGATATAATTGTCCATTTCATTTTCGTTGCGTATAATTCCAATTTATCAATAAGATCAGTAGGTAATTTCCATTGGAGCAGATGTTATGGTACGTCACGGATCCGTCGCACGAGATGAGCACAGTTTGTAAGTTCTAGAAGGTTTAAGGAGGTCGTTAAAAGTTTTATAGTTTGTGTAGGCGTTAACTCTCCGGCATTTTATTAGTTATATTTGAATCGAATTCTCAAAGATATGGCGGCCAATAAGCGATAAAACATTTTAATAATCTACAAAGCACTATCTGTAGAAATTTATCACTATCTTAACTTGTAATTTGTACTTTGTAATTTGTAATTTATAATTTGTAATTTGTAATTTTTTCAGTATCTCCAGACAACAATCCCTCATTGCTAGTTGAAGAAGAAAGGAGAACAAGAAGAAGGGGATCGCAACTGTAAGACAATACATCAGATTATAATGTATTTGAAAAAATTAAATTTTATATTTACTAAAGAATAATTAATTATTATTGGTAGAAATAAAACTTTTTGTTTAGTCCTTGAAGTTTGTATTTCAGTTAAACTGTATGAAATTACAGTTTGTAACACGCCGGTGACTATACTATCCGCAATACAGTCGTGCACTGCATACAGTATCACAAAACGTTGCAGGCGCTAACAGTCTCGTGCTAATGAAGGTACTCTGTATAATTGTTGGACTTTTAAATCAACAGTATTAGTAGATCTCGCAGTATATTCTTGCTTAATGCCTGCCACCGCTCCACGACAGGCTCGATTTCCACCCATTTAACCAATAACATTAATGTTAGGGAAAAGTTAACTGGACCAACTTCATTTGAAATTTGACGCTGTTTCTCCATGAAGCATTAAAAAAATATGATAGGTCTTACCATACAGCCCGATTTACAGGAAATGGCCAGCAACCTACACTTCTCATCGTTACTCAGTGGCAGTTATCTTGAAACGGATTGAGTAGAAAAATGTACATATATGTCGTGCGGGTTTTATATAAAGTACCTTTTCATCAATTTTCAAAAAAAAAAAAAAAACAAACAAACAAACAAACAGTCAATGCGTTCTGCCAAAACTGCGTAACAGTCACAAAAACAATAGGAAAAATAAACAAAAGTTGTTTGGGCTTTATGCAAGGTACCTTCGTACAAAATTTCAGAACAATTTATCAACGAGTCTGGTGAAAACTGCGTTACAAACAAACAAACAAACCAAATGCCGAAAAGACTAGTTGAGACAGTGACCACGCTTCGCTCAGTCAACAATATATTTGTATAATTTTTCACTTAATTAAGTTAAATGTTAAAAATTAAATTTTACTACATTTAAGTAAGTTTTAGATAGTTTGATAGTTAAAAGGTTTCCATAATAAAAATCCATTAGTTTATTACCTAACAAATAATGTTATATATATATATAATATTATTTGTTAGGTAATAAACTAATGTATTTTTACAGTACTCTTTGAGATGTTCAACCCCATTCTTACTTCAACCACTGCAGATTTGGGACGTCAGCTTAAATCTTCCTTGTCATTTTCACTTTTATGTCAGCTTTTTTCCGTTGTACAGGTTTTCTAGGTTTTTAATATTTGTTTACAGCCATTCAGATCCCACTCACAACTGGGGAACAAAACGTCCACCCACAGAGCACCACATGCTGTAGGGTGTGTGGCTAAATTAAATCTGGAAGTCGCCTGGTATTCGGAGTCCAAGCTAAGATCTTCTTTAACCACGCATCATTTGCCATTCGTTGTTCCACCTTGGTTTGGCATGAAAAGATCTAACACGAGATCAAAGCACCTCAGGATTGCCAAATTCTTACTTACGTGTGTATACCTGAGTTGAGGTTCGAGTTTAATTACAAATTTATGCTTTGTCTGTGTGTTACATCGATACATCGATTATTTGTTAGTTCAACTAATGACGCTAAAAATAGAGTTTCAAATGTCTAAAAAAGTGATTTTCGGTTTAATAGAAATCCATTTGTACACTAGTGTACAAATAGAGTACTTCTGACAACATTTGGCTTTATCTTGGTTTTCAAAGTTTAAACATATGTTTACAAGAATAAACATTAAGTTTGTATGCAACGAAGGATTGATATTAACGGCCTGTTAAAATGTAAATGAGCTGCCACGGTTGTTCCTAAGTGGCCCCATCTGTTCCATAGTGTTCTACAACTTTCTTTCCATACAAAAATTACAATCTATTATAACTAACTTATTTATTTAGTGATACATTCAATTTTTGTTTTAATAATTAAATAGTTGTGCTCTAGTTTAAGCTTGTACGCGAAGTTTTACAATAATATGTAAAGGAGAATAGAAAAAAACGTTGGAAATAAAAGATTTTATTTTAAAATAGAAGCAAACGGTCTTGATTAAATTTTATTATCCATTCTAGCTACATTTGCACACGATACTCCTGTACTAGCTGTTGGCGATAATGTTAAAGAAGCAACAGGAAACCTTCCTGAATGTTAATGTGTGGACCAAATGGTGGCCTAACGAGCCTAAATCAATTCATATTAATTTTACTTTTAAAACAGAGAAAAAAATTCCAGTACTAATAAACAGTAAAATTAAGTTAAATATTTGGGAATGAATTTGGATTCAAAGCTGAACTGGAAGTCACAAGTTACAAAGAAAAGAAAGGAGCTTGAGATTTAATTCAAGAATATGTATTGGCTGTTTAGATATAAAGCAGGATTAAGTATAAGTAATAAATTACTTTTATACAATCAAGTTCTTAAGCCGGTGTGGAGATGTGGACTGCAAATTTACGGGTGTGTTAAGAGCAGTAATAAAAAGAAAATTCAGGTTATTCAAAACGAAATACTTCGGATAATAGTAAATGCGCCGTGGTATATGACCACTGAAAATATTCACAGAGAGCTCAAAGTGAACACAATTGTTGATGAAATTAAGTTCGTAGGAACGAGGCATGAAAAACGACTCCAAACCCATAGGCTACTGATGCCAGTGTTCAGCAGGTGCTAGCACATAGGACTTGGTGCAGTGATAGCATATCAAGCTAAGAGTCTGTAGCTGACAACCAGAGCCACTCAGTGGAACGAACATCTGACACACGGTGATCTATTCTAAGTTGTTACTACTAGATATGTTTGTACTTAGTTGCAGTTCTTAATAACAAAATGTGGACTCAGACACTCAAGTCAAACGTATGCAAAATAGTCATTTTAGAAATAGCCATCAAAATCTTAAGATTGATATTTTCCGCTATCAGTACACTTTTTATTCGTGAAAAAGTACCAACTAACATAACATCCGTAAGTGTGTTTTTCAAAATACAAAACATATTCCGCATGTTTCAGACCCGACATAGCAGCTCTGCGTTCCCTGCCTCCGACATCTCGAGCGACGGCTGTCCCGGACCACGTGGCGGACACTGTACGAAGACAACCTTCCGTGCAAGACGGAGAAGCCATCAAGATAGTGATCCACGACGTGGATTGTGACCCGAACATCAGTAAGTACATCGTTATGTAGGGAAAGCTTTATTTTTCACCGTAATTTTATCACTGTTCTGTGTCAGAGAAAATCGTCACTGTCAAACGTAGTCGTCAATAGGAGCATGGCGCCGTCACTTGATCCCGGACACTCTCCCAGACAATATCCGTCCCAACGTAGTACTCAAACCTTACCCGTTTAGTCCCATGGTACATTCTGCCAAGTAGCTAACGTGCCTTAACTGCGAAAACGTTTAATTAAATGCGTGTTAAATTAACTAACAATTAATTAATAGTAATAATAATTAAAACAATTAATTAGAACAACAATTAATAGCTTTGACTGCATCACTGGTTCCCGGATTAGCGTGAAATAACAATACTGGCGTCCGGCACTGGTTGACCGACTCTGGAATAAATCACTGATATATTTGTGTAAATTTAATTGAAACCATTACTGACAAACAGTGGTATCAAATAACTATATCATTACCTGTGTAACTGTTAGTTGATTTCGTAATTAAATGATTCAAATTTAACTTTTTTTGTTGCATATTTAGGTAGCAGAACCGGTTCCAAGAGGCGTGTCACCCTCAGACGAGACCCTTCAGATAAGGCACACAGAAGTAAGTTTTTTTTTAATTATTTTATTTTTCGGAACCTTAAGCTATAGCTTAAATAAATAATACACAAGAAATTTTATGGAATGTGTTTACTCTTTGTAGAAGTATTATTTGAAATCAGAAACAACAACACTTAGACATATTAGAGCATGTTGTAACGGGTTAAAAATTAACCCTGTTACTAAAACGCACCACTGGCCCGAAGTAGCCTGAGATCAGGTAGCAAACCGTACAAAGGTCAGTTGACAGTTCTAGATAGGTATAGTGCAAAGGTCAATTTGAGAGGGTATGACGCGCTTGTAGCCTACGGCAAGAGCAAACAATGCAAAGGTCAGTTTGCAAGGGCTCCCATTTGCTACGCGGGGAAGAACCGCTCGAGCCGAGCTCTGGGACCCGACTGACTAAGAACGGGTTTCTGCGCATGCGCGGCGCTCAACAGTATAAAAGGAGGCCGCTGTGGCTGCCAAGGGGCACTCGTTCGTCGACCGCCGACCATTCGATAACTTGGGGAGTCTTCCGCCGACCGCCCACGATAACGGGCAGTCTTTCGCCGACCGTGCAGTATAGAAAAACGCATACCGGCAGGAAACAGGTAGCGTATATCGAGGTGAGCCTTAACTTATAGCAGCAGTTATAAATCTTAGAAATTGGGCATTCCGAATCCTTGGCGTGTTAGGATTCCGAGAGCTCGAGAATAGCGTAGAAATTGGGCATTCCGAATCCTTGGGTATGTAGGATTCCGAGAGCTCGAGAATAGCAACCACCTGAAACCTACAACTTCCTTACGCTCGAGAATATTGAGCACCTAAAAACTTCCTTACGCTCGAGAATATTGAGCACCTAAAAACTTCCTTACGCTCGAGAATATTGAGCACCTAAAGACTTCCTTACGCTCGAGAATATTGAGCACCTAAAAACTTCCTTACGCTCGAGAATATTGAGCACCTAAAACTTCCTTACGCTCGAGAATATCGAGCACCTAAAACTTCCTTACGCTCGAGAATATTGAGCACCTAAAACTTCCTTACGCTCGAGAATATTGAGCACCTAAAAACTTCCTTACGCTCGAGAATATTGAGCACCTAAAAACTTCCTTACGCTCGAGAATATTGAGCACCTAAAGACTTCCTTACGCTCGAGAATATTGAGCACCTAAAAACTTCCTTACGCTCGAGAATATTGAGCACCTAAAACTTCCTTACGCTCGAGAATATTGAGCACCTAAAACTTCCTTACGCTCGAGAATATTGAGCACCTAAAACTTCCTTACGCTCGAGAATATTGAGCACCTAAAAACTTCCTTACGCTCGAGAATATTGAGCACCTAAAAACTTCCTTACGCTCGAGAATATTGAGCACCTAAAAACTTCCTTACGCTCGAGAATATTGAGCACCTAAAAGCTTCCTTACGCTCGAGAATATTGAGCACCTAAAAGCTTCCTTACGCTCGAGAATATTGAGCACCTAAAACTTCCTTACGCTCGAGAATATTGAGCACCTAAAACTTCCTTACGCTCGAGAATATTGAGCACCTAAATCCTTGCTCCCATAAATTTGCGCAGCTAATCAATATTCAAATTCAAAGCCCCTTTTGGCGATGATGATTTAAACCTGGGTGAGCAAAATCATGAAATACTGATTTTGTCGATGAGCCCAATTTATAACTGAGCCAAAACCATTACCTGCAGTTGTACCCTGGCGAAGTCTATGAATGCGGACGGCTATCCGGCGTTTAGTCGTAACGAATGCGTTACAATGTAAATTTAAATTAATAATAAACTACAGAATAACTGATAACAGAGAAGTAACGGAATAGAAACGAAAACAAAGATGTCTAAAGAGTTTTAGTTCTTTAAATATCCTCAATTAAAAAAAAAATAAAAATATAAAATTCAAGTGATATATTCGGATCAAACATACAATTTTCGATAGCTGTGATACCCTAAAATGTTCTATTCAGATTAAAGCAAAAAATTTCCAAAATTTAAGGCTTTTTGTCCTTTAAGAACTCATTTATTCCAATGGCTTATTTAGATACAACGCAAAATTTCCTTTAAATTGTTAATCCACTCAATTTGTTTCCATACTCTATGCCAATTATACAAATGAGGACGAGGGATCAGTGTTAACGGTAAGGGAAAGCAACGGAAGCAACTGCGGCTAGAACTAAGAACCCTTAATGCACAATTTAGAGACGTAGCAGATAAACCGGTGCTTTAGCCACATTGACCACCGAGCCAATTATCGATTATCGAAATAACTTGTACATAACCTCTTTTGAAAATGTTTGTAATGGTTCTATTCCAAGCGGTTTTGGTTTAGTGTTATAAATTTTAAGTAAATCGGTTGACCCCTTTTCACGTTATAAATTTACAACAGAGACAGATAGGTAGAACTTTGAAAGTTGTTTCGAAAACCATCGTCCAGTATAAAAATACCTCAGTGCATATCAATAATAATTTTGTAGAATGTAATTACAATATTAAGCGTAAATATAAGTGATTGCAATTAATAAAGACTTACTTTCTTGTTATCGTTTAGAACGAAAGTATTGCGATCCTATTTACAAATTTGATACCCAATTTTAAGTGAATGTTACTTGTTCTAAATCAAACACTACTAATCTGTATTTGTTTGAATTTTATAGGTTATTGTTTTTCTGATAATTTATTTTAATATTAGGTATAAACAGCATTTTTCAACGAATTTTTCACGAAAATCTTTATATCAAATTGTATCAAAAAATTACTTTGACTTAACTTCTGTCACATTAAATCGTACATAACTCAAAATCGGTGCACAAAATTAGTTTGAAATAAAACAATTTGACGTTAGTAAAAGTTTATATTTCTAAAGAGTAATAATTTCTAAGTCATTCTTAAAATTTGAAACAATTTTGAAAAGTAGGGTTTTTCAGTTTTCAGTATTGCTAATTTTCAATTCTTTCTGCGATGGTTTCGAGCAGTAATAATTTTCAGGGGTTATTAATAAGTATTGCTCTTGTTATGGATATGAGAGCAGGTATGTCCAAGGTGGCCAGTCATCCGCTACGTCTCCGAAATTGTGCACCTCAAGTTCATGAGTTTGAAACTCAAGTTACTGCCGAAAGCTTTTCTCATACCGTTGACGCCCTTACCGCTAACAAAATTTTAACATGTATCACGTTTTAGGGCTGGTTTTGATGTTGGATTTTGCGGGACGCGTGTTGCGAGGACAATGTTTATATTGATATATATCTGTATATTTTGCGCGTAGAAAATATCATATTAAATTAATTATAATTTACTCTGCTTACGCCGAGATCGAACCATGGCCTTGCGCGTGTGAGGCACTCTCAATAACCATTACACTACGGAAACTAAGAAGAAGTTCGATCGATTTAATTATACGAAATGAATCGTTAATTTAATTTTGGTAGATATATTAAAAGGTCAGTTGTTTTATTTTAATTTGTAAAGATCAACCGATTTTCTTGAACAGATGGTGGCTATAATTTGTTTAAGATTATGTTGTTAAAAACTATGTTAATTTCCTAAAAATTATCGTAATTTAAAATAAAAAATGGAAGAGAAAACATGATAATGATTTTAATTTTTAGTTTCTTGAGTTTAAACTTTTAATTTGACACTTAATGTGAATGTTGCAGCACGTGGGTTTGGTATGCGCGTGGTAGGAGGAAAATCAGGAGCGGACGGAAGACTGTTTGCGTACATAGTGTGGACAGTGCCAGGAGGTCCTGCCGAGAAAGGTGGTCTGCAGCAAGGAGACAAGGTAAGGACAGTTTGTGTATTCCTCCAGCTGTATTTGTGTAAAGTCAGGGTAGTGACGTTGGGTTATATGATTGCAGGTGCTGGAGTGGGGAGGAGTATCTCTGACTGATAGGAGCTTTGAAGAGGTCTGTACTATAATGGACAGAACGGGTGACATGGCGGAGTTAGTCGTAGAGCATGGAACAGATCTGTGAGTTTAACTGCATATGCGGGGTGTCCCACAAAGAGATAAACACTTTCGGTTTTTGTATTATTTGCTTATTCTTTAATCGACTCTTTTGAAATTATACATACGTCTTAAAATACAAATACCAAAGATGTGTGAAAATTTTAACACACTTATAGTTATAGGAACAAAATGGTGATAACAAAAAACAGCTTTTGTTGCAAAAATGAGATGAAATACTTCCTCTGTTACGTTTAGGAAAAGACAACTGTTACAACAAACGTAATTTGCTAGAATACACAATTTTCTTTTTTTAAAACAAATTAAAAACTATTTATTTTAAAAGCCAATGAATGTAAGATTAACAGGTTAATTTAGTCACAGCGACACATTGATAAAGTAAAAATGACCTATACACAATTGTTAAGTCTTTGCCGCCATTTTTTTTTCTATAAACATCAATGTGTTGAAATTTTCACACAATATTTTTGGTAACTTTATTAAAAAGTATGTAAAGTTTTAAAGGAATAAATTGAGGAAAGCAATTAATGAAAAATCAAAGAGTGTAGGTTATATTTTCGTGGGTATTCTAAGAAGAGCCTACCATAATTTTTTAGATGTATTCCTGACATTAAAATAATAAAGACATTCTGTATCACTTCGTTTGGAAAGTTAGGTTTCCTTAACTTAGATTTAAACACTACTAAGATTACTGTCCAAATATTACGGAATAAAAACCAGGAAAATTTACTATAAGCACCAGTATAGTATCTAAAGTTGTTAGCGAGCGGGCTGGCGTTAAATACAAAAGATATAGGACAAAAAAAGCATTTTCTGTAACTTATAGCTTGTATGAACTTAGTATAACTGCCACAAAAAGAACTTTTACACACGAGAAAATTGAAAGCCATTACAGCAATGTGTAAACATATTTTATTTTGTAAATTACCGTTCCTAGCGGCAAACAAATGAACTAGAAACATATTATTTACTCGTTTGAAGGTCTTGAATTTCATAATTTTCAATTGTGTTAATATTTCAATAACAATAAAATTAAACAAAATATTTTGGAATATTTGTATTGATTTCAAAACAAATTTTCGAATAGTTAAATACTCTATAAATTTTGCTATAATACGGTATTTTGCGATTACTGAAAATTTAAAGTAAATTTAATTTAAATTGTTGTAATCGAAACATAAAAAACGTTTTTCTTTCGTCACCAATATTTCGCCGTTTACCTGTTTTCAAGAACCACTAAGTTTACCCATTAATTTTTGATCCTAGTAATTTCAGCAGGGCTTAATTCACTGTTTGTAGCGGAAAACACGTTCGAAATTCATGGGACCTTAACATGTTAAGAAAGCTTTTTTGGACATTATTTTTTAGCTTTTATATGGACTTCCTTCGTTATTTTTAAACAAGTAATAGACCCATAAAGTACCTGCGAACATTTTTTATACATTTTGTATTATATATAAAGTACAATTTTTATTTTATTTTCATATTGAATTTAATTTTTTTCCCATAAACAATAACTTATGAAATTAACGAGAATGCCAAGGGTTTTTAGGATCAATAAATTCATTGGTAGAAGTCGCATATTTTCAAAATGCGAAAAATACAAAATTTATGTTGTGAAACAATTTTCCTTGATAACTTTCGTTCTACTCATTCTACATAGTCAGCTGATTGTATTGAATTATAGGTTATTTTTTACAAACTAACCGATCAGCTGTTTTTTACATTTTGTTGTTAACAAATAGGTTTTATGAAATCTAATAATATTAAAAGACCATTCTTTGTATTGTATGTGTGCACTTTTTCCACGAAAAGAACTAACTATTTGTTACATATTGTTGGAATATACTGTTTTCGGGTTCAAAACATTTATCTAGGTGAAAAATTTCGCCCAATTAAAAAAATGCATTTAACACAGTCCACATGAGGGATCTACTTAAAAATATAATTAAATATGAATAAACCAGTGCTAATAAATAGCACCTAGTTCATACTTACTTGTGTTTAATCAGTTAATAAAATAATCCTACATATCAATCTACCAGAATATTTAAATTCCCTTTTTTTCACAAAAACTACTCAAAGGTTGCGATATAATTTTCGAATATAAAAAATATCTTGTTCAAAAAACAATCTTGGATTGCCTCCTCTTGGGGGAGAAAGGTTATTAAAAATCTAATTAGCTAATTTCCAATGGAAAAATGAGTTATTGGAACAGCCATCATGGTAAGACCCAGACCTGACATTATCACCAATCCTGACCTTTAGATTCCTTTTTAATGTATCGTTTTATATCTATCTATCTATCTATCTCTAGCCGTCTCGGTGGCCTAGTTGATAGCGTAATGGGCTTTCACCTCGAGGATCCGGGTTCGATTCCCGGCCAGGGCTTGGCATTTTCATACGCTTTAAATAATCCCATCGCCTGCATTAGCCCAAGTGTGCACAATAGTCGGACGTTAAACACAAAAAAAAAATCTATCCATCCATCCATCCATCTATCTATCTATCTATCTATCTATCTATCTATCTATCTATCTATCTATCTATCTATCTATCTATCTATCTATCTATCTATCTATCTATCTATCTATCTATCTATCTATCTATCTATCTATCTATCTATCTATCTATCTATCTATCTATCTATCTATCTATCTATCTATCTATATATATATATATATATAGGCTACATGTGTGTGTGTGTGTGTGTGTGTGTGTGTGTGTGTGTGTGTGTGTGTGTGTGTGTGTGTGTGTGTGTGTGTGTGTGTGTGTGTGTGTTTTAGCACGCTTCCATTCGCAATTTCGAAATCTTGATTTGATTAAAATCCTATTTGATTAAAACTTGGCACAACAATCGATTATGGTAACGGCTTGGACAAGTTAGTCAATCAGAAAAATTCGTTCACAAGTTTCACCATGGCGGCCATTTAAAATCATTAAAAATTCATAACTTTTTCATCCTGAACGTTTTTGAAAATCCGATTTCATCCTGGCATTAAAAACTGCATACATTTTCGTTTTTAATTTTCAAAACCCGTTGAACTTAAGAAATGTTCCGATGGCGGTCAGGGTTTTTGTTTTGTATTTTTAGTGTTTATTGGGTTAAAGTACGGTTAATATTGATTACGACAGTGAAATTATAATTTCAAAAAGGGTAAGCAGAAAAACAAATTGGTTTGGAAAATCGCTTCTATGACGTCGGCGAGACAGCTGCGATTATTTGAAATGTAAACAAAGCAGAATTCAGTCATTAAGTACTACAGTGGTATAGGACATAATAAAGAATGTAGTGCTTGTTCATAAGGTCTGAGTTACTATTTTGCGTATTATTGTAATTATATTATTGTAATTATTATTGTAATAGGATGTGACAAGTAATAAATAAACATCAATAGTAATAAAATAAATGATATAAACAAATTAAAAACACTTACAAATAATATAAAATAATGTATATAAATAAACATGCAAATGTTCGTTTTTTCAATATTTGAAATCTCCAAAAATTCTTCACCGATTGCTTTTAAATTTCGACACAACTTTGCATTCAAATACGCACATGTTTTTATGTACCTACTATTATATTTATGTCACACTCGTGACAGGTAAAAATATGTTTTTTAAAAAAAAACAGAGCCATCTGTTGAACGTAAAAGCAACCTGTACTAAATATTTTACGATTCTATTTCAATGTTTCCGAATGCATTGTTAAATTGAACCAGATTCAGCTGCAGTAAAGTGTGACCGGTACAGCTGGTTAATGTAAATAATAAATTATAATAAAACAATAAAAATAATAACAATAAAAGAACGGACAGTAAAACAATTTCAACGACTAATTCCAAATTCCGATAAGACTTTAGAAAATGAGTGAAAAAACTCCCAACGCTGCAAAAAATATACTGAACAACTATAATGGGTTTTATTATCATTTATATTACGTAAATAAACTGCATACTATTTTATAGCATCGAAGTGCAACTGTAAAATGGAGACACTCAAACAAAACAAAAAAAATAACGTAAAACGAATTTGACCGAGTTATTTTTAAAGGGCAGTGAGAGAAGAGGAAAGGGTGTGAAAGACCCTTTGATGTTCATCTTACTGACCCTTCGCTGGTATAAAAATAGAACTACAGAGGGAGGCCCATCAAGGTCAATTCATTTCCCACTTTACTGACTTTTGTTTTTGTAACTTTGTATACTGATCGATCATATGTGTATTTATACTGTCCGCAGGTGCAATTTTTGGATTGGTAAATTCAAATTTTCGAACCCGTTTAATTGGAGTGCTGAGATAAAATAATGTTTTTTTTAAGAAAACAACGAGAATTATGAAAATAAAAATAACAAAAAATAAACCTAAAAACTCAACTGTCTTGCTAACGTGATAGAAGCGAATTTTCAAAAGTATTTTTCCTTAATTTACCTTTTCTTTGAAATTCTAATGTCACCATTTATAATCAGCAAAAATCTGCTTATAAACTTTAAAAGTAAATTTGCTTTCAAAATACGAAATGGAACCTTGAATTCCAAAATATTAAATCTCAACGAATTTTTGAAAATTCATAATGTTAATCCGGTTTTTAACGCTGACTATGACTATGACCCACTAAAACTTTGGGCCGATTTTTGTGACCTAACTATTTCTATCAGTACTTCTAAGAACAAATGTATAAATTAAATATATTTTTTCCCCAACCGGTAAGTTTAAAAATGTTTCGTTTAGTATAAAATTAATTTAATAACTGATACGGTGATGATTTTGTTATTCTAGACGGATGTGCGATTTGCTGGACGAACCGATGCCTTCGGCGTCGAGGAAAAATTCAGGAGAGGCTGTGGGACTTCAACTTTCCGGTAAGCATTCTACCTAACCCACTTTTCATAACTTTTCTCTTAGTATAACTTACTGTAGAAAAAGCTAATTAAACTTCTCACAACAAAAGAGACAAGTAATAGTGACAATGTTTAACATTCAATAAATTCTGCACGCAGCTGTCTCGCTGACGTGATGGAAGGGAATTTCCAAAAGTATTTTTCTTTTTTCCCTTTTTTGAAATTTTGATTTCACCATCATAATCAGCATTAAAACCTGCATTTATCTCATTTTTAAACTTCCGAAATGAACTGAAATTACGAAACGGACCTTGACCGCTATTAAAACATTTCTTAATTTTAACGGATTTTGAAAAAATTCAAAGTAATACTTTTTACAATTTTTAACGCTAATTACGGTGGCAAAACCGTATTTTTTAAAAGAACGTATGAATTTTTAAATGTTTGCAATGTCGCCATTGAAACTGTTGAACGAATTTGGTTAACAAACTTGCCGAAGCTGTTACATAAATCGATTTTTGTTCTAATTTTTAATCATATCTGGTCAAAACTGTGAACGGGAGCTAGCACGCTTAAATGTATACAAATTTTAACAATCCTTCGAAAAGTGATCTAGAAATCAGGATTGGTGCTTAATTCAAGGTCCCGGGTCTGGGCCTTACAACGATGGCCGCAACAATAGCTGATTTTCCGATGGAAATTGGTTAAACTCATTAAAATCAATGTAAATTAGCATTTCAAATTTTCAAGTATATATTTTTTTTCAATATAACAGGCTACAATACATTATTAATTTCTATGTAATTTGTTAATTTAAAACACTAATTTTTGCAGATTTTAGCGCTGATTAGGATGACAAAATTATATTTTAAAAATACGTAACGTAGTAAAAATTAGTGTTGCAAATTCGCTTCCATCACGTCAACGAGTGGTATGCATACCGTGAATAAATTTAATATTGCCTGAACCAAGTTGAATTTTTAACTACTCGTGCATAGTGCAAAGTTTTAAACGAAACTTTGAAATAATTAAACCACTTACATATTCTCTTCTTTTGTACAGAGGGCGTTTAAGTCGCTTAAATAAACAAAGTGTTAAGTGTTCCGAATGGTTTCACGGAATCTGCTGAATTATGAATGCACCAAACCACCGGAGACTGCGACCCCTATACGGTTCGTTTTAATGGGAAAAAATTGTTTTACAATAACAAAAACTACTTAGAAATGTTATTAACGGATTTCCACTGGAAAAACGAGCTATCGCAGCAGCCATTATGGTAAAACCCAGACCCTGTACCTTGAAATGAGCGCTGACCCTGACTTATAGATCAATTTTATACATATATAAAATGTAGTGTCAGTCCGATTTTATTCAAACTTGTCACAAGAATTGATATCGGTAATAACTTGAAAGAGTTCGTTAACTAACGAAATTCGTTTAACAGTTTAAAAATGGCGACCATTTCAAATCTATAAAATGCGTTAAGTTTTTGTCTTAAATATTTTTGAAAATCTGGTTTCACCGTTGTAATTAGCGTTAACCAGTGCATGTGAAGTTAAGAAATTTAATTTGACTGCGATCAGGTTTATTTTCGTATTTTCAATGCAATTAGAAAGTTTAAAATGCTAGTATATTTAATTTAAGCGCTGCTTATGATGGTGAAATCAGAGTTTCAAGGAGAGAGTAAGATAAAAAAAATGCTTTTGAAATTTGCTGATACTTACGAATATTTATTATATTGGAAGCTATAATTCAATATTTTATTATAATCAGTTAAACATTTCGGAATCAATTAACCTAAAAATAATTTATCTACATTTCCTACATTGATAGATTCATAAGATATTGTGCGGTTTTGTGGCCCTGGAACCGAAGTTAAAAGATATATTGCGCAACTGAGCTTCTTGGATTCTAGTTCTGTAGACTAGAACCTTCGAGCAGTCCATTGACTAGCTGGAGATCTTCAGAAACCTGGGAAACAAACACCATTTGCCTCCTGCTAACGTTTGAATTTACCATATTCTTCCCGCATATCTGACGCAAGGTTTATCCATGATGTAACGTTCCTCGGTGACAACCCGACATTGGAGTACGGTTCCGCCAGCCCTGACATTTCAGCCGTTTAGTGGTTATCATTTCTAAAGTTTGCTCTCTTTACTATCTCCTTTTCTTCTACGTTTGCGATTGCGCTCCTGGTAGACGTTTACAAAGACCTCACTGATCTAAGATGTTTCACCTCCGTCTCCTTCACACTTGTCTCCCCACAGCTTCTGCAATTCACTGTTTGCGGGTTCAGTACAGTTTTTTCCACCACCATACTATTTTCTCTCCCCACGATCATTTTTACCAACTTCCTCGGGTGTTTTCGACTATGTAGGTTTGATGGTTAGATTAAAACTGGAGGTCGCCTGGTATTCAGAGCCCGCATACTTAAAGCTAAGACCGGGTGGTCACTAAATGCGCAGCGGAACGGCAAACGGAAGCGAAGTTCAGTCAGTTTAAAGAACGAGTTCGCATCTTTTAAATATAAATATTTAGGCATACTGTGACAGATTCTAGTTTAAAAACCGTAACATAGGTAACGAGAAATATTACGTTTGGAGGCGTGGTCAGCGTGGTGGGGGAAGCGGAGTTAGCTTCAAACCGAACATAGACAGAGTCGAAGTTGTGCGGAGCAAAGCTAGCGACGCCGTTTGACAATAGGTTAGGTTTTGAATGCGTAGTCCGCTCCGCATTGGTGGCCACCCGGCCTTAGTTTTTTTGTGAGCCATGTAACCTTCGTTGTACGCTGTTCTATCTTGACTTGGGTTGAAGATATCTAACACAGCTAACTCGGTTTGCCAAAGCAGTCCTCGAAAAGTGTAAGGTTCTGATGGTTATGCTTCTATTTCTTTCCTATAATAAAAGATTATTCAACAAATTTGTGTTTGGATATGTTTCAACAATATTTGTTTTTGTCTTTTTTAGAAACCGACTTGGACAAGTCTCCGGCCTCGCCGACCCGCAGAAAGTTGCCGAAAACCCCGGTATAAAACCAAAAACTGTTTACTGTAAAATAATATATATAAATATGCTTAAGCATGCAGCAATTTTTGTAAAAAAAATATCACTACATTAAGTGCACAACACATGAACATTCGACGGAAATGAAAATAATTTGAATTATTGTACTTACTGATAAGAACAGGCTAGATATACAGCAGGCGATAAAGATCCAGGCTAGTTGTACAAGGACAAAGCGTCCTCTAAAGATAAACAATCAATGGTGTTGTAAATTATCCACTTTTGTAAAACAATTTTGAATTTTTTGGGTTAAAAATACCTGTAAGTTTGTCGAGAACGTCTGTCGGTAACGTAGCGCTAGCGTTTAAACGTTATTTCTCAAAGATATGGAAGTGAAAGTTTGAAACAAATTTTTTTAGGGATTTCTTTTAAACTAATAAAATTTATGGGTCGTGATTTGTCAAAGTTAGATTGAGCGAGAGTGTTTGGCCCTTTTTATTACGTGGTTTTTAGAAACATTTTGGCGGATCTTAGGTAATTGGTATTGAAGTATTAAGATCTAGCTGAGTGTATAAGTTTGACGTATTGGTCTTTGGTATGCTGAGGACTTACAGTTGGTTTCGAATGTACCAGAGAGCGTTATGAAACATTACATTAAAAATGTGATAAAAACTTTAAGCGGATGGTAATAGCTTAGATAAGTTGGTTGGCTTAGATTATATATTAGCGGAAGGGATAGTACAACCACAGGCACTGCGATCGACTGTGCAACTAAACCGTTTAAAATACCTAGTTCATCAGATTGGTCCCCTTAATACGTTGCAGCAACCCACTGACTAGCTCACTCTGCTGATGATCCCTAGGAAGGCAAGTTCGTTACCCAACATAGTCTGTTAAACGTTTTTCAAAACGGCCGCCGTTTTAAACACTTTAATAATTCATAAATTTTTATTTTTTCTGTGGTGAAAATCTGGTTTCACTATATTAATCAGCGTCAAAAACAACATCGGGTTTTTCAAATTTTAAATCACGTAGAAATTAAGAAAATTAATTTCACGTCGGTCAGGGTTTGTTTTTTGTATTTTCAGTGTAATTAATTTGCGGGTGAAGTCAGAGTTTGAAAAATAAGGGAAAATAAAAAAAATACTTTAGAAATTCGCTTCTATCACGACGTCGAAACAGCTGCTTGATGTGATTATTTTATTTTATGTAACAATTGTTTAGCATTCCAATTCACGTTAATGCCTAAGTAAAAAACATACTTTTAGCATTATACGTTTTTGAAATTGTTTTTGTAACATAAAAAACCAGAATTTTAGAACGGAGGAAAAAATTCAGACAAAATTTATTAGCAAAATTAAGGAAAAGCAACTGAAAAGTGTACACAACGAGTGTTGTTTTGTTTTTTTCTTGAAAAATTAAAAATGGCTTAAACAGAATCACAAAGAAGTTATTTTTTCTTCGTTTTTGATCATAGCGTAATCGGAACTTGCAGGATTACCAACTTCTTGAAAGAAAACATACCTTTTTTATTTGTTGTTAACAAATTTCTAATAAAAAAATGAACAATTGAAGCAACCAACATGGTAAAATCCAGACCTGATACCTTAAAATGAGCACTGATCCTGACCCGCTAGGTTACTATTTGAGTGGCATATGATGTGTTTTAGCTCGCTTACTTTCTCAATTTTGGTACGTTTATATTCAAGCCTGGTACACACAGTGATTACGGTAACAGCTTGTATAAGATCGTTAATCAAAAAAATTCGTTACCAGTTTCAAATCTTTCAAAAATCATGACTTTACTGTCCTAAACCTTTTTTTGAAAATCCGATTTTACCGAAGTAGTCAGCCTTACGAACTGCATGCATTAGCATTTTGATTTTGATTTTCAAAATCCTTTGAAATTTATCGTCAAAATTTGTCAAAGTTCATTGTATTTTTAATGCTGAATATGACGAGTGAAATTATAGTTTCAAAAAGATAGCACGAAATATAATACTTTTGGAAATTCGCTTCTATCACGTCAGCGAGAAAGCCAAAATTTTCTTTTTACCAAAGACGTTTAACCGCTGGCGTTACCGACAGACCCACCGAAACAAATTCTAAAAATTTCGAAAATTTCAAGACCAAATAATCTCATATCCAATACACAGCATATCATTGATTACTGCATACAAAAGTATACAGTATATATATTGGGACCCAACGTACGTTTAGTACCTTAGTGTAAGTGTAAATCTGGCAACATGGCGTCGTGCCATATGCTTCCCTTAAAAACCACAACATGATACAAGTAACTTACCGATAGTGTAGAATCTAATCAGCTGTTGTTGTTTTGTATATTCTAAGTTTATTAAGTAAGGATAAACGGACGGAAGTGAAGTTACGTTGATCTGGTGCTTATTGTTGTGTGTTGTGGTGTTACGAATTATATTTTTAGTTTATTTTTCATTGTTTAAGTACTTCTTTTAAGTTGCTGACGATTACCTTATATTTAGGCGAGTGTATTGTATTTTTAAACTGCTGTATTTGTAGCTCAGAAGACAATTTCACGTTTTTAATTTTACTAAACACATGATTTTTTTACAACAGATGTTTTTTTCGATAGTGATTTTGTATAAACACAACATAAACAATTATTAACAATTTAGTTTTACCTATGATAGAAACCGTTTCAAAAAGTAACTGTTTCTACGTTAGGTACAGTTGAGTTTTAAACAAAGCAAATTATTGATTTTATGATGAACAACTAGCTTTTCACGATTTCTTTTGCAAAAATACTTCAAATCGCAGTGATTTTTGTTTTCTAAATCACGTACAAGTGTAGTAGAAAAAAAATTCGAAAAAATATTAATTTTCGAAAACCCTTCAACTTTGCGGACCGATTTCGCCGTGTAACCACTTACATTAAAACACGAGAAAAATATTTATGGAAAGCACGTTCACGTTTGTAAATTTAGTCAGATTTCATTCGAATATGGCAAGACAATTTATTTTGCTCATTGCTTGGACAAGATGTTTGACTGGCGAAATTCGTTCAAGCTGTTTCAAAATGGTAATAATTTCAAATCTTTAAAAAAAGTCAGAAATTCTTGTCTGAAATATTTCTAAAAAAAAAAAAAATCTGATTTCACCGTTTAATCCGCGTTTAAAACTGCGCACATTACAATTTCTTTTAAAATTCGTTGAAATTATAAAATTTAATTTTACTGTAAGATAAAAGTAATACTTTTGGTAATTCGATTCTATTAGGCCAGCGAGACAGCTACGTGCCATGATTATTTTCGAATTATTCAGTTATTCACAATTTATAAACACAATTTCAAAATGAAAATGTTTGGCGGTAAGTAATAATTTGTTTCAGTCGGTTAGAACGTTAAGTATTGCAAAAACATAGCACTAACTTTCTAATGTTTAATTAAATAATTTAAAAGCTTTATAACGGTGGTAAAATAATTAGCCTAGGTTTTTTATTTTAACGTTTGCCTAAATAATCTTTAACCTAGTCCTTAAAAATAAATGTAGGCTACATAGGCTAAATACAAGTTTCTTAAGTTTTATTTCAAATAAACTGTGACGTGTATATGTGTATGATCTAAAATACACACAAAACAATGTCAGGTTTGGTTAGTGTATGTTTATTGTAGTAGAAATATTGGTTTAACTTGCAAATTGAACAGAACAATCCCCAAAATAGTACTTGATTATTTTCACATTTTCCCGAATTTAGTCTCGAACAAATTGTTCGTATTTTAAATTTACTTTACTGGCTTGACGCTACGGATCATATATCTTCAAAATTTCAGTGAATTCTGGTAAAACGATTTTAAGAAATTAGTCGGATTTTATCAAATACTATTGAATCGATTTGTTTTCGCTATAAGTTTTGTTGTGTAATTAAGGGTTAAATTTCAACAAAATTTAATGGGATTGATAGTTTTTTAAAATATTCTCAAATATGGCAATCGAATAGGTCGTTTATTCTCCTGGGATTTGCGTAGGTAATTAAAGATAGATGTGGCACTAAGATGTAGGTAAACTGTGCTTATTTTGAAAGAAGGATTTTGAAAATCGATTTTTCCATGAAAAACTTACTATAGCAGAAGAATTGAGCTATGTCAATAAGCAGTTTAAAAAGACAACACATTTGTAATGTTTCTTCCATCTGTAAGTGTAAAATTTCAGTATTTTTATGTGGAATGCTTGTTTACAATCAAACGTAGATAAAAGCCTAAAAATATATGTTAAATGTGAGATACAGTAGTGAAATATAAAATAGCCAAATAGTATTTAAGATTGATGTATAATACATGTCATTAAGCTTATCAACCCTTGTGATTCGGCCTAAACAGTCATACTTGAGTCACTGTGCCACTCGAAAAGTGTATTCAATAATGTTTCTACACAAAACTGTTTATATTAAAAAAAAGTATATACATATTTTTAAATGACTATTTTTACAAAACAAAAATTGAATTTATTTGTTTCATTTTCTTCACTGTTTTTTTTATAGCACTCTTTACTATTGTTATATATTTTTTTCCTTATGTGAATTAGTAATAAGCCAGTAGAACAAATTTTGATATTTCTTTCTGTTAAATGCATAAACACACGTTTTGAACTTATTTGGAAATGCCTGCCCAATCGCTAGTTACACAAAATTTCTAAATCAAACTTTATTATCGTTGTTACAATTATCACAATTATAAACGTTGGAATATTATTTTAATTAATTTTCAATCTGACATTTGCAATCATTTTCGATAGCGTTACATTACAAGGATCAGTCTCGTTTTGAAGTGCCTAACATAAAAACTTAAATAAACTAGAAACCCAGATGGCTTTAATGTTATGTCTTACTAATTTACACACACACACACACACACACACACACACACACACACACACACACACACACACACACACACACACACGTAAAATATAAAAAAAGAGAAACACACGGTGTTGATTCCCTGAGTAATAAAAATATCAAACAATTGGTTACGTATTGTTGTGTTGGCCGTGCAGCCAGTCAGTCAGTATACGCGTATAATATGTTTCTGCGAACATTTCCAGCTTGGTTTGGTACTTCCGTTCACTTTTTACAACACCAATGCTCAACTAACTCTGTGTGTTGTATGTTTGCGTAAAATCTTGTAATCGGTTTTCATACCGCTTCCTTTTATGGAATTCAGCTGAAACTTTGCAAAATTAAAAACTTTACGCACTGAAGGCCAGCGCGAGTAAAACCCAACTCCTAGCATGCGCATTAATGTTACACCTATACGAATCCGTGTAAATCTCACCAACACATTCAAAACAATTTCGTGGCAGGCCTAACAGCAGTTATGAAAGTCTGAAAGATTAACAGTGAGTTAGAATAGATGTTTTAAAGAACGTTATATTTAATGAACCAAAAACTTTAAAATATTTTTCGTAACAAATTTTTTTAAAACACGTTAAAATGAAAATATTGAAATTAACTATGGCGAACGCTACACTCTTATATTTTCAGCAGGTCCTCAGATCCCGGTTAGGAAAAACATTTTCTCTTTTTCAGTTTATTTAAACAAAGCGTATTTTTAAAAATATTATTCACGGTTTCACATGTAACTTTGGCGTTTAGGTTAATGTTCTAGTTTTATTTTTTAAGTTTTCTTTTAGGCACTTGAAAACGAGAAATTAATGTCGCATAACTTTACAAATAATAAAATGACGGCAGAGTGCGATGAAACAATAAAAAAATAATCTCAATTGGTTCACGATCAAATTGTATTTTGCAAAAAAAATGGAATCTTATTACAATAATAGACAACATTGATCATGTAAAGCATATTGCAAGATTAAATGTTATAAAAACCAGAAACGTCCAGCTATATTTGTTTAACAGATTAAATGACAAAAACAATTTTAAATTTAGAACAAAAATTTGTAAATTAAATTCATAGAACGCGCAATAAATTGATTGTAATTTAAATTTTAAAATTGATTTCATTAAAAAAATGCGAGTTTTCCAGTTGAAAAATTAAAATCACAGATTGAAATAAACTGTTTTATTTTATAAATACGTTACAAACGGTAAATTTTGATTTTTGTTTGCTTTCAAAATAAGTTTTTTCTCAGAGTAAATTTTACTGAATGTAAGAATAGAATAACAGCTTTAAACAAGAAATCTTATGATGTGTCTACATTTCAAGTTATGTGCTTCGCCGTAGCACTATCAGCCATTTCAAAAACATCAGATATAAACCAAGTTTAACGACATTCTCATTCATCGGGGAATTTCCAAGTTATTTGACAACAAACATGAAGACATTAATGGTTTTAGCTCTTTAAAAGCCCTAAATTAAAAACTAAAATCAATTTAAACGACATGTTCTAATTTAGGATAACGTTTTCGATATGTTTTATTTAAGCTAAATATTTACTGTTTATACCATTTACTTGCTCAAAAACCATAAATTCTTCAATTTATATGGCATACTCGGATCATTGCAAAATGTCTTTTAAATCAGATAACCCATTCGAAATAACCGTTACTTAATACCCATCTAGTTTGCCACTAGTGCCGCGACAATGCTGAAACACAATTAGGTTTGGTTTGGTCTTACGAATTTTAAGCAAATCGATCGAACCTTTCTCTTGTTATCGTGCTTACAAATTTCGTGACAGACAGACAAAGTTGTGAAAGTTGTTTGGAAATCTGTCAAGAGCAATGTATACAAAAAAATAATGTTTAAACATTTTAACGATTTTAGAAATTTAGCTAGTAAAAACATTACCGTATACACTCCTTCCTTGACTGCAAAGAATATAATGGCGTTTTCATTTGAAGCCTTTTTTAAAAAAATAAGACAAATAGTTTGCTTTAATATAAAGGAACTGAAACAATCACAACACCTGAAAAAAAGTTACGTTTAACAAATAAATTCAGTTAAATATTTAAAAAAATAAATAATAAAACGTATAAAAATTCAGTTGCACCTACAGCTGGAAATGCAAGCTCGGTTTTGTTAAAGTGTGTTAGCTATTTTTGCCAAAATTATACACAATTAAATAAACTATTTAAAATGAGCAATCAGCATCAAAGTGTACGTTTTTATATTAAAAAAAAAAACAATCCACTTTCAAAACCTGTTGTTTAACAGATTGAAAACAACAAATATATTGTTTGAACACATTATTTAAGTACTTTCTCAATAATTGTCAGAGAGTTTTACAATTTTTAACACAATTTATTTTTAAAAATATGAAAAAAATGGCGGACCATTGAAAAAATCATGTATTTCCGTTTTTATTTTTAATTTTGATTCTCCGCATTGTAAACTACTTCCCGGGCCACAGTGTAAAACCAAACATCCCGATTTGGGCTGGCACCATAATATTATATATTCAGTTTAATTTTATTCTTAATTATAATTTATACATATCTTCATTCCATCTTGTACAAAGTAATATCAACGTTGATTTTCTTCAAGAACCACGTAATCTACTTGGTAAATGATCAATCTAATTTGATCATTTGCATGCCTTTTTTTAACAATCACGTTAGCCTATTCCCTTGTAAGTGTTCCTGAATGAAAGGTTACAATAAAAAAAATGATTAATAAAAATACAATGTAAATATGGAACATGGTTTCTTGCTTAAAAAAACTCATTTAATTTTTTCTACTCCAAAACAAAAGTAGGTAACTTGAGTCTTATTCCATGGTTCATTTCACTATGTAGAAAATTATGTTGCAATGTATTTATAGGGGAAGATGTTGTTTGTATTACAATAATAGAGAAATAAATCGATTTATAAAATGCGATTTATTAAGTTGTACATAAATTTATATCGACCTACAGAGAAAGGAATGCTTATTTTCAAGTTTAATTTTAAAATTTACTGGCTAGAAAGAGGTGTATAAAAAAATACGTGTGGCATTTAGTGTAGTGCCGACAGAAGTTAAAATTGTCAATAGGTCATATTAATTAAATAATTTAACTACAAAAATTTAGAAAATAAACAAGTTTTAAAATTAACAAGAACAAACATAACCTCAATTGAAATGATCGAGGCAACAGCTGTTGGGTGAAATCAGCTGTTTAGAAGTAGTCTACATATATTCAAGAACAATATATCAAACGTGACGCGAAAGCAAATGTTTATATCTATGTTTTGTTAACCGCGACCATAGAGGTTTCAATTTAGAAAATCAATACGACATTGAATTAAACATCCAACAAAAACAAAAATGATCGTTTACCCAAAAAATGTAGTTGAAGCATTATCGGCAATAGTGTTAATTTGTTCCTATTTTCAGAATCGGTTTGGCTCAATTTTCTCAAATTTTATTCGTTTAAAATCATGATCAAAATAGTGTACATAATTTTAATAAAAATTATTTAAAAAAGAAAATATATCATAATCTCAGTAAGGTATAATTTCCTTTTTTTAGTAATAAATTGCTTTTAATCAAACGTTTGTACACTAATGCGAACTGTTTGTAGATGAAATTTAAATTTAAAAAAATACGTTATGCAAATTTTGAAAATTCATATTAAAATGTTTATTTTTTAAAATATTTAAAAAAGTTTTTTAATTTTAACAAAATTTAACGGTAGTTTGTCAGTAGTAATGAAATTCAGGATAATGTTCCGCGTGACCTAGAATGAACAATGCAAAGATGAACACAAGATTTTAAAATTTCTTGAGATAATCTAATCCACCCCTGTATAAATATTTATAAGCAAAAAAACTGCAACGATATTTTGTAGCAGTGGATAGTGATATATTATTTTGTTTAATAACAGCTGACTTACTAACAGCTGTTCTTTATTGTTCTATTTTTGAGGTTATGTTAACTACATCCTAATGTTTCTAAATTAATCAACACAGTTTTTATTACAGCGAGTAAAAACAGATCCTGAATGACTAGTCACTTTTCACATATACTGAAGAAAAAACAATATTTTTTTAATGTGTATTCAAGAGTAGTTACACATATTAAAAAATATTAAGCATTTTAGTGCTAAAAACTTTTCACATGGACGAAAATGTAATATTTAGATATATTTTGAGCTTAGTGGACATATTTAATAGAAAAAATACAAGAATATACTTGACATAACCTCAAAAATAACGCATTGAAGTATCAGTTGTTATTAGAAAAAATAATAACACTACCACTTAAACAACTACAATAAATTAAACAATTTGGGTTTTTAATTTTTTAAATTTGGGTTTGTTTATTTCAAATTTTGTGGAGTTTAAGCTACTTTGAGCAATGACTCTTCAATACAACAAACATTTTTACAATTATAATTTTAAATTTTTTGACTGCCAGTTTTTTTGTCGTTAGGCTCAAATAAGAATTTTAGAGGCATATGTTTTTTGTTTCTATACTCAATGACTGCACCATATTATTATGCGTCTTTTTAGAGAAGTTAGGGAAGGAAAAAAATAGTAATTTGAAAAAAATCGATCCAGCTGTTTTTACCCAGCAAAACCACTTTACTCACGAGAATTAAACAAACATCCTTGCAGAAAAAAGTTTCGTTTAGAGTTTTATAACTCCTTTACTCTTTTTTAGTTAAACTTATGTAGTCGGGAGTGATGTATGACGAAAAATCATAGGGTTGTAATTAGATTCGAACCTGCTTACAGTTCCCAGTTTTATTTAACTACCCACTATCCTACCGACTGAGCTACGAGCTCAGAATTGTATCAGTTCTATCAACATTGTACTTGGAAAGTAAACCATAGTTTGAAACCACATCTTGTAGTGGCAAATCGTCGACTGTTGATTTTCTCAGCGTGCGTAATTACTTCCATCAACTAAATTAACCACAAATTCAGACGCAGTGTAGGAGCCTAGCACATTAATAACTACGTAATCAATTTCTGATTAAATTCTGCTAAACTGATCCGTTGCTGCCAAACACTCTACACGTTGCTATAACACCGAAGATAAGTATATTTTCTTTGTGATTATACGTTTCGAATTTTTGTCGCTTATTGGTAATTTTGTCGTTACTGGCGACAATGCTGAAGAGTTCTGGAAAGCTTTATTGATCCAGTTCATCCTTCTTCTTCTTCCTGGACTTATCTTTCCTAGCATCATCATTATTTCCTAGGCCTTTCTTTGTTCTTTCTAGAACTTCGACGTTGCCCACACTTAATATTTAGGAGATTTTCAGAGTCATTCTAAATAACTACATCATGATTGTGATACAACATTTCAATTCAACAGAGAATATACAGTCCAGCCAGATTAAAACGGCCTACTACTTCAAAATAATTTGCAATTTGCAAGCAAGAAATCCACGTTCACATCTTTCAAAGAAACTTTTCTTCATACCGTCCATTTCTGTTCAATTCTGACAATAGTGTCTCGGTACTTCTCCCTATTATATTATATTTATTTGTTTTAAAACTTATTTCCGAAATAAATTCCTGCAAATAGCATTAACCGTAACAGTTGACATAGGAAGGTTCTTAACGGGCTGTTCCTTCAACGTATTTGATTTTTTTGATTATCGTAAAATTATAACTATCTGAGCGGTCATATGATAAACACTGACCAGGAACCATGAAATGAACAAGTCCATAATACCTTCCGAGCGATCGTTAAAGATTTTTTGTGTTCGTCATCAACCGAGAGTAACATTGGTCCGATTTGATTCAAACTTGACACAAACAATTTAATTTCAAATTGGATTAGACGAGTTCGATCCAACAAGCTGTTTTAACTATCACTTATTACTGTTCTGTATTACTATTTCTGAAACGATTTCACCATCATGTTCATTGTTGAAATCCGAAAGAAATAGTAATTTCAAGTATCATTTGAAAACACAGAGTCGAGTGTTTGATTTCTTATTTACAATGCAATCGTTTAAAATGCTTTTTTAAAAGATTTTTGAACATTTAATGGTTCTTAAGTATAAATTTTGGCTTATTTGTCAAAAAAATTTAAGGTCCAAATTTAAATCTAGCTTACCTTTATCATAGTTTTTTTTATTGTTGTGACACTCATACTGTAAGGGCAGTTCATGTTTTGAATGGTCTAATAAAAATTTCAGCCTAATCCTCAAAAAGTTTAGATGGGATATCAAATAACAGCATTTCTCATTTCTAACTGTGGTGACATTTATATTTACTTTCCAATTTAATGTAATAAAAATACCGTATTAATGTATTTAATGTCAAATAAGCCTAATTTGACGTCTTATAAGCGTATAGGCCTATGTTATTAAACTATTTTTTGAAATCTTTAAAATTTAATTTACAAAATCGCACGTATTTTCCACTTTTTTGATTATTTAAGTGATTTTAAAATGATCTCGATTGTATCACCAAGGAAAACACTCATTCAGTGATAATGTATCGTAAACGTTTTGTGTAAAAGTGGTTCGCCAAATAAGTGGTTGGTATAAAATATTTAAACATCTTTATATAATTCATTAAGGAACAAATTAAACCGATATCGATATTGGGTTTTGTATTTGTTTACCGATATTTTGAACTATCGATACACGCAAAGATTTTAAAGCAAGAAAAATCTGTCCGCAAGTAAAAAAATACCATTTTTTAAACTCACAAAACATTTACTAAAAAAGAAAAAAATAGAATAGATTAATTAGCAGTTACAAATAAAGAACATTAAAAGTATTTTACGATACAATGGTGGATTCAACAGGAGAATAATATTTCGAAACAAATATTACTTTGACCAACTGGAGAAAGGAAACACATTTTTGTTTGACTGCAAGAAGTTTTCAACAAAAAAACACAAATTTCAAGTTTAATTACAGTAGATACAAATATAAATTATTTTCAAAAGAAAAAAAATTATAAATAGCATTCCTTTCTCATACTTTCCTTCTGTACCATGGCACACTTACACTCTCCCTACAGTACATATTGCATGCAGCTAACTGCTTACTGTTGTTTTGTTTTTGCACAATGTTTTGAAGTAAAGATTACACACAGAGTGTACCGAAAGTCCGGACCCTAATGCTAACTCAACAAGTGGCGGATAGACGAATCTTTGTCAATGTGTCTAGACCCAAGAGGACAATACGTCCATTTAAAAACAAGCACCTATCAGATTTGACGTTACAAAATAGCAACCTTGTAAAATGTATTTTAGCTAAAACTGAATGAAATAATGTATAAAAAATAAAAACACAAGTGAATTTTATAATGTAAACTTTCAACAGTTTGAAATTTTAATAATGACATTAAATCCATAATTAATGTCGAGAAATAGATTTTTTTCAAAAATACTTATATGAAACACTTTGTCAGCTTAGGATATTCATGTATTAATTTTGTAAGTTTTGTACTGATAAAACTTTGATATTTTCAATTAAAACACGAAGTAAAAAAAGGTTGCTATTTATATTAAATCGACCTAGAACATTAACAAAGTATCGATTTACGGTCTGCACTGATCGAAATGTTAGCAAGGCTGCCCGGACGTGTCACACCCTGTATAGTACAGCATGTTGCACAAGCTACAGTGTGTTCAAATAGCATTTTTTTTTACTTTAACATTAAATCTATATCGATACAATAAATTGCTTTTGAGTTCTACTGTTTTATAGGCAAGCATTATGCGTTGTGGGTTTCATTTTTATTTTGAAATGTATTAAATAACAAAAATCAAATTTGATTTTTGTTGAATAGAAATATATTTGTAAAGTTTAAATCTATATAAATACAGATTTGTAAGATTTTTTCTTCACAGACATTTTATTAAAGTAGGGGTGGTATTGAACTAAAATCGATGAGGGGTTGCGAAATGGTTGAACCTACTCAAGGTTATCACGCGACATCGTAGTTAATTATGTTTTTTTGCTTATCATTTTTTGTTACTCATCAGATTGTACATTGAGAAGTTTATTTTTTTTAAATGTTAAATATTTAATCTTTTAATATTGAATGATTTGGCATTAACGAAAGGTAATACAAGAAATTGTTAACTAAATAGTGCAACTTCCATAACTCATTCTTCTATTAAGCTAATTTCTTTATATAGCTGTTAAAAAAACTAGTTCAAATTTCTTACAAGAGAGCAATCAATCTCTTTAAGTCGAAAATTTCTGTACATTAACATTAATAAATGGATTTTTGAAAATTTTAACACAGAGAAACTATTCCAAATCAAAGCTAAAATCAATATTTTATATTACGAAGTTTTATGTACATTATAAGCTGTTTAAAATTTGTAATAAACTCATTTAAACTCTGGAGTTTGTTATCTGTTTTTAATGACTGAAATTTAAAAAAAAATCTACAGTTCGTTCCACATTAATTGGATGTAAATCTGAACAAACTGTCACGGTTTGTCCCAGCCTACTGCCATTGATTTGTTATGACACTATCAACTACCATGGAATATAACATCAATTTAATTTTTCTATACGAGTTTTGAAGGTTGCACTCTAAAAATACAAAGCGAAATGTAAATTACAAATATATCTTATAGAAAAGTGAAAATGAATCATGGTTAGTGACTTAAAATGTATAATGTTGTTTTATTTTTTTAAAGAATACAATGAGCTAGATTTTAAAAAAAGGTTTGATGTTTTTCTTACACAGGATGGATGTACTGCAAAACTGTACAAGTTATTTTCAAATTTTCAATTGATCGTAACTTTGTAAAAATTGATTACAGGTAAACAAGAATAGTGCAACAGTTACACAAACTTTCTCACATTCAATTATCCACCCCCCAAAATCGGAAAATCTGTTTAGCTTTCTAAAAACCAATTTGAAATGAAAGTTAAATTATGTCCTAAATCAAAAGAAAACATACAGCAATGATTCATTTTTCTTACTTTTAAAAACAAATTTTATTTCAAAATGTGTATACTGAGCTTATGTTAGATTGTTTTAGACTGAAGGATTTCGTGGCTTCTGGTACCCCGATTAAAGAACCTATTGAGCAAATAAGCCTTCAATTAGTTTTATTCCATTGACTGGCACATTCTGCAACATCCTCAAGTTCCCCGAAACAAATCCCTCTTTGCCTGATGCTGGCAAGAGCCTTATAATCAAGGATAATGAAGTTTCCTCTTTCTTCCTGCATAACCCCACACGGTTTCTTGTGGTACATTCGTACAGTATTCAAGTGCAACCTCAGACAACAGATCCTTCTAATGAGTTTTTATTGAGTTGTCCTTTGTCCTGGATGTTAATATTTCTGGCTAATACTTCTTCAGTCGTGTTGTACACTTCCTGTCAGCCTTGTCATCACAGCCATACAAGGGTTGTGATTCTCACCCTTAACGTTTGAACGCTGGAGAGGTTTAATTATAAGCCTTTTGCTACCGCGTCCTCTCTTCTCAGTTTGAGCTTTTGCGATCCCGGTCGCCATTTATAAACCTACATCTGTCTGATTTGAGTTGTTTAACACCATTTCTCACTTCCTCCACTGCAGACAAGTCTTCCTAGCGTTCCTACAGTCTGCTGTAATTCACTACTTGTTGGGTTAGATTCAGTCCTAGTGTGTGTGGGGGTTTTAAATTACCCGTCTATGTTATTTTCACTTCCCGCTTTTGCCAGTTCCCTAAGATTTTATGGGGCTTGGTGTTTTCTTTCCGGTCATCAGAATTCTACAAGTAACTAGGGAAACACAATGTCCACCAGTACAGAACCGCGCATGCGCAGGTAAGGCTAGATTAACTGTGGAGGTCGCTTGGTATCCAGAGTCCGCATATTTAAGCAAAGCTTGGCTTGGGATGTGAGGATGAGATCCAAGAGTAAATAGATGAAGAAAGGTTAGACTCAGCCAACCCCGTACTGACAACGTCTGATTCCTTGGGTACCGGTTTTTTTGGAGACGTAATTGAATGTGACAAAGAACGTACTACGTTTTTACCCCAAGTTTTTTTAAAAACATGATTCCAATACAAAACCACTTTGTTTCCTTCTTTTCAAATTTGGTAAATTATACGTAGGTACACATTTTAAAATTTATGCAATTATACAGTATTATAACTGCATTAATTATGCAGTTATTGAAAAATGAGTTTTTCAAATAAATCTCTTGAAAAACTATATATAAACGTTTTCAAGATAAAAATAATTGTAAAACGATACGTAGCAATGAGTCTACGTAATGTTTTTGTGTTTTATAATAAATATTATTTCAATAACGTATGTTCTACGTTAATATATAACGTATTAACATACTAATTAATAAAAATATTAATTAGAAATATTTTTATGGATGTTACTATTATTAAATCTACAATTGGGAGCAAATCTTTTATCATTTCAAAAGGGTAAAATTTTAACATTCCAAGGAAATTGTTTCTCACATAAACTTTTAACGACTGAAAAACATTGATATGTAATCAAACAAGTCATCAGTTTTATGTAGAATAGGGAAAAATTACTTGTTAGATAACAACTTGGGAGTTCAAGACAACTTTTAATTTATAATAAACCAAGACAACTTTTAATTTACAAGTGCTTGAGTAAATAATTCAACGCTAAATTTTAAATAACCAGCAATAAAAAAGTAAAAAACTCAATTATAACTTTTGTCAGTACTTCAGTTCAACAAACTGCATAAACAATTTCATTTTTTTTAAAGCAACTCTACCAACAATGAAAATAAGCTGTTTCTCTAACAATGGAAAGACAATTTTTGTGTTACACAATTTTCATTGTTGGCTTTATTAGAAACATCTGATTACACAGTTTGATGAATTGACAAAAAAGTTGTAATTCAGTTTTTGATATTTTCTCAGTGGTTATTTAGTATTTGTGCTGAAAGAATAACTTGCTCTTTTATATTAAGGAAAATCCATGATCTTTTGTGTACTACAATCTAGATAAATTACTAGTGTTAAATATTAAGATTAAAAAAAAGTTTAAGAATTAAACGTTTTGTGAAGTTTTTGTACAAATGAAAACCAACTTAAACTGTACATTATTTGAGGTTAGAATGTATGCAAAGTAGATCAGTCTCTCTTCTTATCATAACTTTTAAATTGTACATATTTCAAAAAGCTTTCCTTTTAAAGTCACGTTATACTTAAGGCCTATTGTATATAATTACATAATTAGACTACTTCTACAATAGCTTTTTAACTGTTAAGCTTTTATCTACGTTTGACTATTTCCGCATGTTACTGTAGTGTGTATAATGTGCCATTCTATCCTGAATCCTTTTATCCTTCGAGGACCACGAGTATAATATTCTAAGGACACTGTGCATGACATTTGTTTGGATAAAAACAGAGAAATTTGTTGATGGAATGTTTACCAGCCTGCTGTAGGTAAGCTAATCTGCTTGAAATTTAAAGTTGCAATGATTTTTATAGCATAAATCTTCGGAAATAATAATATTTTATATAGGGTGGATGTAAGTTAGTGTTAACAAGATTTAAATTCTCATTGTCAATGTTTGTCTTCAGAATAGGTAAGATAAATAGTAGAAATCAACAGCAGAGTTTTTCAAAATATTTATTTTGTTAACGAGAAAAAATTAACTAAATAAAACAAAATTTACGATCAAATTGAAATAAACTCTACCAGCATGTTTAGATCTATACAGTCACCAACTTACTTTACTTTTGAGTTCTGTAGTATTCAAAAGTAACTCATTTTTGTTCTTCCATTTATCAAACTTAGTAAACACATGTTTAGGTAGTCCCCGAAATCGCGACCAAAGCAACCCTTGTCAAATTAATCCTGTTAGGATCCAGTCGAGTAGACTGGTTTCTTAAAAGATTTTGCATTGTCCACTGACTAGCTCATTCTCCAGGAGGTCCTTGGAGTCCTAGAAACCAAAAGTCCTTCGCCTCCTACTGGCAAGAGCTCCACAGTCATCAGTTTCTCCATGGTGAATTCTGCTTTCTTAAGATACACCTTCAAACCACAATACCTCGTAATAATTTCCATGGTTCTTCTGAGTTGTCCTTTACTGCCCCCGTGAGTACACCTAGAGGTACTTCTGTTAAAACACGTTCCTCGTTGGCAGCCATCTTGAAGTACAGTTTTCTCTCAGCTCTGTCATCGCTCTCTCTCTCTCTCTCTCTCTCTCTCTCTCTCTCTCTCTCTCTCTCTCTCTCTCTCTCTGAGGTACTACCACGAGATCTCGAGAGAAACGGGTAAGTAACCTACGTATGGCGAAGATTCTCCGGCAGCCTATCCTCCACTGGGACGTAGTGGAGTACCCCTAAACTTTTATTTCTTTAACCATTAATTTAATTTTCTCAAAATATCTTTTGAAACTTTTTACTGCAGTGTAAATATTTTACTTTATCTTTCTTAAAAACCTACTAATTAAAAGAACGTATCCTATCTCAAAATGTAAATCAAGTTACAGTATTAGCTTAAAATTAAGATAAAGATTCAAAACTAAACGATGGGATAATACAGAAACAGGCACTGCGATCAACAGACCTATTGTGTAATTAAACCTCTTGAGTACTAGTTCAGCAGACTGGTGCCCTTAGTGAGTTTTAACAATCCATTGACTAGCTCATCCTGCAAGTTCTTTAAGGTTTTGGAAACCTTAGCATCCTACCAGCAAGAGCCTCATAATCATACATTATGTGTTCTGCAGTTTCCTCCTCTTTACTGCATAACCTACACATATAACACATACCTAACCTGTTCGTGTGCACCCTTAGATCACAGTGGGCTGTAATGAGTTCCATGATATCCCTGAGCCCAAGATGTCTGCCGCCTTTCTAAACTATCCACGAGGAACCTTGCTGAAAAGGCGCTTGTTATGGGAATGCCCATGAAGGTTATCCCATCTTGCCTGTTGTTGTTTGTTAATCCATCTATTGGTAGCAGACCTGGCCAACGACAGAAATTCCTAAGCCGGCTCTAGTACGATAAACTCAGATGCAGATCCCAGTCCAGACAATCTGTTTGCCTCCTCATTACCCTCTACACCCTTATACACGAGAACTCAGTGAATAGTAACCTGGTTACCCTCCCGACACACCCGGACTAGCTTGTGTTGTAGGAACCGCTGTCTGACTATCAGTATAAATATGAATACTAGTCTTCTTGAAGGTCTTTTCAAGTGTTCCTTAACACAGTTGTCCCAGGGTAATAACTTTCTTCAACCCCAACACCAGTGTCTACTTCACATCAGAGGGTCTAGAAACCACTTGTATTTTGACCAGTATTTGTCTTACACCCACTGGTAAAAGTTCAGACACTCCGCCACAGAGTAAAATTAAATTCCCCCTCAAATTCTTTACAATACCACAAATAGCTGTGAAGGAACATCAGACCGGCCGAGTGAGACAATAAATGCAATTAATAATGAATTGTGTAAATTTTGATTATAACAATTGCGCACAAAATTTTGTTAATTCAGTGAAAAGAGGTTTTTCTAACTAAAATTAACTATTTGGTTAAGTAGTGTTTACTTTTTCACTAGCCTACAAAATTTAATTACTTGGATGGTGTCTGTGTATGTGTGTGTGTGTGTGTGTGTGTGTGTGTGTGTGTGTGTGTGTGTGTGTGTGTGTGTGTGTGTGTGTGTGTGTGTGTGTGTGTGTGTGTGTGTGTGTGTGTGTGTGTGTGTGTGTGTGTGTGTGTGTGTGTGTGTGTGTGAAAGAAAGAAAGAAAGAGAGAGAGAGAGAGAGAGAGAGAGACGGACAGAGAGTGCTCGCTGTTTCCCTCGTATCTCGAGTTATTTTTTAGATTTCAAAAAAAAAATCTTCGAAACTTTTAACTGAACAGTTTATTTCAAAAACTGTTAAAATCGGCGCTAACAACTTTCATAAAACTTTGCTGAAATATAGCTCATAAGTACCAACGGGAACCGAGTATCTCGTTATGCTGCCACTAAAACCAGTTCAGCTGCTATTGGAAAAATACTGAAAATTGTACAAAAGTTCTGTAAACAGGTTCTTTAGAATTTTTTATATTTGACAATTCATAATTCTGGTAAATGTAACACATATAAAGTAAAAGAAATTTTCTGTTCAAAAAGCGGAAAAATTGAAAAATAGCGTGCACCGCTACTTTTTTTAAATTAGGCCTAAATTCCTTAAAAAAATAATTTTAGGCTAGAATCTCTATGTTTTTACCTGTCATTATCGAAACCAAATTTCTTGTGGACACAATTTCATGTGAGAAAGTTTATGTGAGGATTTTATATCATTTATTGTTGCAAAATTCCACAAATTTAAAAAAAATAATAAATGAAAATATTGTTTACAGAGTTTGACGATATAATGTGATTATCAAAAGGCAGTATTTATTAGTTTTAACTGATCAAATTTTGAACTTTAAAAAATACTTTATGACGTCAAAAAATGTCTTATTTTTGAAAAGTATACTTAACACTAGCTTTGATCCACCCTGTGCTTGAATTAAACCTAATAACTTATTAAATTAAATAGTTGAAATTCATAATGTAATCACCATTTTCCGCTACGAATGTAACATTTACATTTGTTGACGCATTTCGGAATACTTCCATTATAAATACTATCAATCTAAAAGTGTCTAATATAAAAGAGTACAGGAATAAGTTTTGATAATGAAAATATTCCGAAACGCGTCAACGAATGTAAAACATGTAGATGAAGTACCCAACAAATTAAAATTAAATATTTACCAAGAGTTTACTTTTTAAATAATATTTTTTTAAATTATTAGTAGCGTCCATTGCATGACGGTTATTTTGAAAAATAAATTTTAAAAATAAGAGTGCAAAAGCAGATAAATAGAAACTTGTAAATAAGGTACTGCTGGAAGGCACTTATTTGTGTTAGTTGACATGCTTTAAGCCAAACCTCAATATTTTAGGATAAATATAATAATTTTAAATTTTTATTTACAAAAACACAAAACTAAGTTCGATGCTTTTTTAGGTTAGAATAAAAATTTAAAACCAGCTCTTTATGCTTAGTTATTTTCAACCGATTGAAGCGGTAAGTGAAGCTTTCAAACCCCGATCCGAAATCGGTAGCAGGAACTTTCTCAATTTGTTTCAGCATTCTGCTTCATAAAATATGTATATCAAAATTTATATTGTCCATTTAGCTGTTTTTTTACTGGGTTGATAACCCTCTTTTGTAAGTGTTATTAGTAAAAAACATCATATTATCTACTGTAGAATTATATTCTAAGAAAAGAGGTAACATTTTTTCTACAAAACAAGATTTTACGTAAGAATATTCCCCAAAGGAGATATTGCGAATTGAAAATTACACGATACATAATACGAAAAATGTGGGTTTAAACAGAAAAATGTAAGAGTACAAAACGAAAGCCTTTACAAAAAAACAAATTGAATAATTTTTTATTTACTTTCCTCCTAAGTTTGGTTTCGAAAATAGAGTATTGTAAAATGGCACAACGTTTAAATCTGAACTTACTTAAAACGTACAACTTGGAGAAGAACATTTGCAGGTGTATATGTTGTTTTAGATGCACAACATTTTACTTAGTAAAACTAACAAAATACACCACATTTCAAAATCTATCCGACAATTTCAATTCGTGTTATTGCCGTAATTTCTAATTAATTGAAAATTTTAAGACAATTCATTTAGATTTAATTAAAAAATGTTATTTGCTCACATTTTTAATTTTTTTAAAAGTAATTATTCTCTAATCTATAAACATTTTCAATAACACAAATTTTGCTATATACAAAATGTTTGCTATTACAAGATATTGTAAAAATACCAAAATGAAGTTAACAAACATAGAGCTTACACCTCTTTAGATTTGTTTATATCGTATAGTTTAAAACATATTAACTTTTAAAGTTATCGCTGGCGCACATACGAAAGGAAACGGAGTGTTTAAAATTGAAATATCTTAAAAACAGTAAGTCTTATAATAAAAAGATTACATGAATATAAATTAACCTTGGGAAAACATTTTTTTCATTTCCCTAGGACACATTGTTCCACAAATGATATAGAAGAGCAAGAGCAACATTACATTTTTGTGTGTCTAAGCACGCAGAATAGCAGCGAAACAAGCAACAGTCTGTTTTTGAAGGATCATCACAAAATGTTTGCCGAACACCTGAAACGCCATTTTCAATATACCCGAAGGGCCACTATTATCGTTTTTTGTGTACAATGTATAACACTTGAAATTCACATGGAAAGGAAAATAATTAGAAGCAAGTTAAACCCAGCTGTAAAATTTTACAGCATTATTCTAGTTTTAGTGAATATTTGGGCTCGATGTTCATTAATTTTATTTCAATTCAAAGTGAGTTTATGGAAATAAAACTGGATTTTTTATTTTAAAAAAATACTATAGTCAATAATATTATGTCTATTATTGTATATGGGGATTTTCATGAACTATAGTTTGGAGAATTATAATTGATAAGTATATAAGGGTTCTTTCTACCCTAACATTTTCACCTTTTGTAGATTTGGGCCTCAAAATCAAACCCAGCTACCTCAAAACATATTATTAGCAAATTATGCTTGATATTAGAATAATTATAATTATAGTTAAGGGTTGTTTATACCCTTAATCTTTTCGTCTTTCCTAAGCGAAGGACCTCATAATTAGATTCAGTTACCTCAAAAACATAATTGTATGTATTTTCGGCAATATATTCGTAATATTATAGGAATTATTAATTTTAAGTAATTAAAGGTAATTTCTATCCTTAAAATCTTTGTGTTTCAGAAATGATGACCTCGTCATCAAATTAAGTAACCTCAAAAAAACATACTTACATTAATTTTAGGAAATTTATTCGAACTCTTATTAGATTAATAGTTAATTAAAATAATAAAATTTTAATTAATAAAAATTAATAAATTGTTTAATATTTAAGGGTGGTTTCTACCCTTCATTTTTTCACTTTAGACCATATAACAGAAACAGACCTCAACAAAACAAGCATATATAGTTAAAAATTTACTCGTAATAAAAGATTTATTATTTTTTAATATTTAAAATTGAGAATTTTTTACCGTTTTCGAGTAGGGGTTTGGCCATTTTTAACGCTCACACACTGTACTATTAGCTGAAAAAGTATATTTTTTTCGTTTTTTGCTAGCAAAATAGTTTGCCTAATTAAATATAGTGTAAACATTTTTTGTGAATAGAAAATTCAAGATAATAACCGCAATATTACTGCTTTTAAGCTATTGTAACAAAAATAACTTCACTGCGCTTATACCCTATCTAGCGGGAAAATTGAGAACCATTTGACGAGAAATCTTAACGATGTAGTAGTTTTATAGTACTGTGTCATTAAAAAATTACTTTTTACAATATTTAAACAAAATATGAGTTTTTCTTGATATTTTAAAATTCATTAATTGACAGTTAATTTATTAATTTTTTTGTGGGTTTGATAAAAACCCTTTTGTGAAAGAAAGATGCTTTATTACGAAAAAAAATGAGAGTGCATTCTAACTGTTACCGGAGATTAAAATCGATATTTGAAATACATTTTTATTTTTGAGAATTCGACATTTCTTACGTAAAACAAAAACTTAGTTTCATAATTTTGTGTTTACTAGTACTCTTTGCTGTATAATTATTTAGTGTGAAAATTTTATGAAAAAATGTCGTTCTATTCTCCCAAAGAAAAAAACTAATAACTAATAAAACAGCTTGAAAAAATACTTTAAAATTGTAGAAATGTAATAAATGTATAGTCTTAGATGACGCTATAAATTGCTTGAGCTGTAAATAGTAGAATTAGAATTATTTTAAAAAATATTTATGGTTGACCTACTACAATTTTTAATAATTGCAATACATTTAACCAAATTACATCAACGATATCGAGTTTACCTTTAAATTAACTAACATTTTTCTTTTAAAATCAATCGCTGAAAACTTTTCATAAATAATTTTACCTCTCCCTCTGCTTACCTCACTTTCTTTCCTCTGCTGCTTTTTGCACGTGCCGTAACAGATTCCGTGTTGACTCCCCCCCCCCAAAATGATGACTGCCGTATTGGTTGTGATAACGTTAGTCGGGGAGGGTGTTTTTCACAGGAACAAATCGCTAAGGAACGTGTCCCGGTGAGCGGAAGGATACAGCTACAAGTGTTCTATCACGACGAGAAGAACGAACTGGTCGTCTCAGTGTTCGCTGCGGATGATCTCGCTCCGAGGGACGACACTGGTTTCGGAACAATACCTGAAGCTTACGTGCAACTGAGACTGCTTCCTTTCACGTAAGTGTTACGTTTGTAAGTAATAAATACTAGCAGTTCAAAGAACATAAACCACGCAGTAAATTCTTAAACAAATGCCTCCTCAACAGTACTCTGACGCGTTCGTAAACCTTTCCTCCAATTTAATAGGTAACCGTTATATTTAGGGAAAATGTTACTGGACCTAACTTATTGGCAATTTTATGCTCTTTCTCCACGAAGTTTTTAAAGTTACGATAGGTCTTGCTGTCCAGCCAGTATTACAGGAAATAGTATTACTACTACACTAGTCAACATTAAATCAAAAGCCGACATCTTAAAACGGAAGTGAATTGGAAAAAAAAGTTATATACATCTGTCGGGCTTTATACAAGGTACCTTCTTACTACATTTCAAAACAATTGGTCCAATGTGTAAGGCCAAAACTGCGTATACTAGTCATCATTAGATTAGAAGCCGCCATTTTGAAACGGAAGTGAATTGGAAAAATATCATTCATACTTCGTTCGGGCTTTATACCTTACGTACCAAACTTAAAAATATTGGTCAATGCGTTTGGCCAAAACTTCGTAAAAAACTAAATGCCGAAACAGAGACCTCGCTTCGCTTAATCGATTAGACATAGTTTAGTCACTTTGATTACTCGCATAACCTTTATTACATTGAGCACACTTAATCACGGCTACCTGTAAAATTTCTGTACAGTGGTTTATCTTACACCATAAGAAATATTTGAGAAAAAACTTCTAAAAGAGTAAAATTTAGATCATAAAGTAAATTTCAAAACAATTTTTTATTGAAATTTGATATAAAGCTTAGTACTAATATTAAACAATTTATTACATATACATACTGTAACACAAATAAATACAAAAACTATTAAAAAGGGCTTAAAAATATTTTTTCCTAAAGTGCTATTTTACTTATGTTTTTTTCAATAAACAATACTGAGTAATTTTCAAATAGTACTCAGAATAACTAAACCACGTTTAATTGACCGAACTTAAGGAACTAAAAATATTTCTTCAACAATGAAAATAATACGTATACGGCTAATATTATTAAATTGTATTTTCTCTTCTCATGTCCTGATAGAATGGAATGTAGAAGTTTTATTGCACAGACAACAACTTTATATGTTTAAAATACATAACACAGTTTTTTATATTTACAGTGGCGACCAGGTGGCTGTTAAAACAGAAGTATCTGAACCTTCACAGTGCCCTATATGGAATACTACACTAGAAATAGGCAACGTATCAGGAGAACAGTTGATGGATAAAAGTGTAGAGGTGACTTTGTGGGACTACCGTCCGGACAAGGAACAAGTGTTTTTGGGTAAGTAATTCCACGGTATATAGATACACGGTAGGGGCCACGGTGGGTGTGCGCAGTAGACTACCGCGCGCGTGACGTCACTGAATCTTCACTGCTACATTCTGTAATTTCCCGTTTAACAATGCGGTGTTCTGTAAATGTAGTTGGAGATTCGGTGTGTTTATGTGAGTGTTTGTTTTAAGTAAAAGGTCTTTTTTGTGTAAATAAAAGGTGATAATTGTGTTTTGTGGTCGAACACAAAACCTTACGATAAATGATTAACTATGATTTAGCAACCTAATATTAATATATTATTTATATATTAATATTATATTAATATATTAATAATATTAATGTAAATATGTAATATTAATATAAAGTAGAATTAATATTAAACATAGGTTGTGTTTAATATTTAAAGGTACAAATTCAACTTGCATTACAAGAACTGGCCTCGGTTAAAAATAAAAATGTGGCTTTGTTGCAAAGCAATGTTACTAAGTTTAAGAATATTTTTTCTGATAATATGTGTTGAAACATAAATTCTAAGAAATACGTATGTTTTATTTTACTGTTTGCATAATAGGCATACGCCTATTTGCTATTTAATTTGTTGTTAATTTTTTATTTGAGATGTGCGTTTTCACAGTCAACCACATAATTATCACGGAAAATCTGCAGATACGTAATTCATAGTGTGATGTGCTTTTAACTTTCAAACAAAAAATAACCTGGAATTTTTCAAGCTATGGACCTATAATTTACTTTACTTTAATATTATGTAATGTTGTATAAAATAAAAAGTTTCCGTTTTGACAATGAGCGAATTCAGTAAGTAAAGTAATTAACAGCGTTATTAATGTTAGATATAAGGAATTATTATTGTAATTACTATAATACAGTTACTAAAACTAACATTACAAACTGTTTTCTTCTGAACACTACGTCTGAGCTAGATTCGATCAGGGATTCGATGACGTACTTCAGCCGGCAAGTGGTGGGGGGGGGGACATGCGCGTGGCCCCTACCGTGAATCTATATACCGTGAGTAATTCCAGGCACAACTTAGCTATAGCTTAAATGAAACACTAATTTGGAAACAGACTATCAGGAGAACAGTTGATGAATAAAAGTGTAGGGGTTACTTTGTGGGACTATCACCCGGACCAGAAACAAGTGTTTCTACGTAATACAGGTAACATCTACTACAGATAACATTTATATGTAGTACTTACATGAAACATCAACTTGGAAATAAGCAATGAATCAGGAGAACAGTTGATGGATAAAAGTGTAGAGGTTACTTTGTGAGACTATCGTTCGGACAAGGAACAAGTGTTTCTGGATAAATAATACCAATACCTTATAAAGAAAAGTAGCACTTACATGTAACACTAACTTGGAAATAGGCAATGTATCAGGAGAATATTTGATAGATAAAAGTGTAGGAGTTACTTTTGGGACTTGAAAAAAAAGTACACGTTTGAGTAATCTACGGAAGCTAATAGAATCACTCAGGAAGTTACAACCATAGCTGCAAACTGTATTCGAAAATCTTATGAGAGGTCTACATGAAAGCACAAATTAAAATGGAGGCCACCTAACGGATGTTGTAACTTTCAGGTACTATATGGCATATTTTTCACTTTTAATATATGTTTAAAATTTTTAACTTCTTATTGTCATTAGATATTATATTTTAAAATTGAATTAGCGGCTCTTTATATCTCTGAGGCTTAGAAAGAAACCTGTTTGAAAAGGAAACAAAGAACTAACGTAATAAAATTGTATTCACAATGTATATCTAAAAGTAATACAACTTTTCGAAGTAATTATTTTAATCGATTTTGTTTCAATTTTCACTCTGATGGAAACCAATTTGGTGGTATATTAGCTAATATTCATTAGAAAATGATCTAGTGGAACAGATACTTTAACACGAATCAATGGAACAATATGAAATGTTCCAGATCCTGTTCTTTAAAAAAAAACACGTCATCGAATATATTATAATTTTTTTGAGGTTAGAGTTTTTACCCTATTTTTAATAACATTTTAACTGCTGATTTATTCAGCTTTAAACGGTTATTACGTTAGTGAAATCAAATTTATACAAAAACATTATGTTGTGAAAAGTATACTTTTTGAATATTTTAAATCGTCACTATTTTGAACGTATCTTGCTAGTTCAAAATTTATTCAAATTTTATTTTGTTCAAATTTGTGTGCATAGGTTTTAGCGTGCTGTTAACTTTCACGTGATGTTATTCGAAGTAGTGTTTTATGTATTGTTGTTTTAAATTCAGGCGAATGTGCAGTGGATCTTACAAAAGCTCTAGTAGACGACCGGCCAGTCTGGTACCGCCTGGAAGACCCTCGGCAGCTCAGGTCCGGCAAAATGTCTCCGAGAAGTTCACTGGCTTCAGAACTAACGGCTAGATTATTGCGCAAGGATAACAGATCCTTTTCAGGTGAGTGAAACAAATAAGCCGAAAACGTTTATTGACAAAATTGTACCCGAAAAAATCCGGCTTGAAAGCAGTTTAATTTCTAAAAAAATAGTTAAATTGAACACAAAAAATGCAGAAGACAATGTTGATTTATTTTCGTGTCTTTGTTCAACTTTCAAACTGTAAACACTGATTTGAGTTATGAACTTTAAATAGGATCGGAGCAAATTCCAATCAACTATTTTAAAAACATTTGAATTTGTTGTTTTTTGTAGAATATTAAATTTATTTAATCTGTATTAACCAAAATAAGTAAATACCGGAAAGATTAGGTAGAAGTAAAAGCAAATCCTTCAATCAGAGTGACCGTTTTTTTACAAGTAATTTCTTATACAGGAATATCTTCATTGTTGGACACTTACAGTTTTTGTAAGTTTATTCAAAACAACACACGCCATTATGATTTGTTTAATGTTTTATAGTTTCACTCGACAGACAGATTGTTGTAGTATAGGAAATCATATATTAAGCTGTCCGAAACTTCTTCCTGTTATAACCATTTCTTTTTTTATCGTACCTTGAAACGTCAAACGTTCTTCTACTTTGATAATTGGTAACGGCAAGATATCGCAAAGATATTTTCATTTTTTCTTTAGCTTTTAAAAAATAACTCTAAGCCGAGACTGTACAACTTCTAAAATGTAATTTGACAGCCATTCCATATTGTATACTTCAAAGCGAAATTAGTTTTTAAAGTCTTTGGTGTGTAAGTTTTCACTTTTTTTGTAAAAAGCTATAACCAGACGAAAACACAAAACACTTTTTCACTACAAATACGAGACTAGAACTGACTAGATGCATTTTTGTTAAAAGACTTTCTCTAAGAAAAAAAATAATAAAATGGTACGCTTTGTTAACATCCAGTGACAAATATCTTGAGACAAATATCTACTGAACAAGAATTTTCTTCTAATTGTGAAGAATAAGGTACTGCTTAATTTTTTATTATAGAAGTATAACGTTTGGTCTATATGACACAAGTAAAATGCTTTTCATTGCTTGATTCGTAGTTGGTCCACTGGACTAGGAATCAGTTAATTCGTTTATTCTGTACCATGTATTCAGAAACACACACACACACACACACATTCATATACAAACCACTTTTTTAAATTAGGGTATAGCCATTAGATTAGATTATTAGGAACTAGAGGAAGGGGTTATAAAACCCCAGGAACTGCCATCGACGGACCGATTGTGCAACTAAACGTCTTTAAGTACTAATTCAGCAGACTGGTAACCTTAGTAAGATCCATCCTGCTGAAGGTACCTAGCTTCTTGGAAATCAGAAACCATTAGCATCCTGCTAGCAAGAGCCTCACCATAATCCTCAGTGTTTATGGTCTATCATTATCCTGCAGTTTCCTCCTCTGTACTGCACGATCTACACACGGTTTCTTCGTGATACATACCTATCCTATTCATATGCTCTCTCAAACTACAGTCCATTTTCCTTGCTCTGTCCAAGATGTCTACCACACCTATAACTCCACCACGAGGAACCTTTCCCAAGAAACGTTTGCTAAGGGAATAACCCATCTTGCCTGGTGTCAGACCCAGCAAATAATAAAGAGATATCTAAAGCCAGCTTGGGTCTGATAAACAGATGCAGATCCCAGCAGCCATTCGGTCTGCTCCTCATTACCCTCAACCCATTTATGCTTCGAACACAGTGAAGAGTAACTCGATTTTCCAGAGACGGAGCATTGAGGTTCTCCAAACGCTACCAGGTCAGCCTGGACTGCAGAGGTATATACATATGCCTACTTCGTATAGAGAGAAGATTGTGTATTACTTTAGACATTCCTTTTTTTATTTGACTAGTCTCAAAATGGAATATGAATTTTTTCAGAAGAGAAGGACAGCGATGCTGAAGGTGGTGAGCTCGGAGGTTTCCTACACCCGGATCACGCGTACATAGCGGGCAGCAGAAGAGGGTCGAGCCAATCTGAGCAATTAGAAGTGGAGACCTATCAGCTAAATAAAGACTTCTCGCGCTCGTTGCCCGGCTCTAGACGCAGTTCTTTCCAATCGGCTGGACAGAACGCAGAAAAAGGTAAAAAAACGTTAAATTTTTTTGTCAATGACCTTGAAATACGTTTATCTAAACAGAGTCCAAGGATCAGTGCTAATTTTTTTCAATGAAACTTTGCTAATAAACGATGTATTATTTCTGTAACGATCTTTTCGAACGCTCATTTTTAACTTGATTCTTTTCAACAGACCCAGAGGTTCCGCCACCGTCTTACAAAGAGCGGAGAAGAAGTTCTTGCACGCCCAGAAGAGACCCGGATGAGATACTGCGCAGTTTGAAAGCAGTTAAAGGAGAACTATTGGGCCGCAGTATGAGCATTAGCGTGGACAAACGCGGCTCCAGAAGTAAGTATGGTGCGTGAAATGGTTGCTTAAATATATTAACAATTATGACTTTTTGTTGAAGTTAACGATCATTCTAGCCTGCACTAGAACTATCGAATTTCTCCAGTCGACAAGATACACAAAATTGTAACCAAAGTCCAATAATAACTTAATACGTTTTCAATAATACAACCGAGTCTGGATAATTCGAAGTCAAGAAAAAAATCCGAGTAAAACAAATACAGTATATTTAATTTTTACCATTCTTGAAAGCACTGCATATTTTTCGTGCTTATTCAAAATTTTAACGTATTTTTATTTCTTTTAGTTAAGTTGTAAACTGATTAACGTCTCAGTTATGAACCAATAAAACGTGGAAGAAGGTTATGCTGTACAATTTATTTATTTATAATATTCCATCTTAAAAAAAGAACGTGATCCAAAGTTTATTGTCCAGAGGCAAGTTGAAACGTTCGGATATTTGACAAAGTAAGATTATATTCAAAAACGTATATCGATACTGGCATACTTAATGTTTGAATAAGTTAGAAAAACTGTGGTTCACCGATTGTACAAAACACAAAAAGGGTAAAGTAGTGAGGGTGGTTACTTTCCAAAGCATATTCTTTTGAAACTCTTCTTCAACGTTTAATAAGTCTTTAAATAGTTTTTGTAGAACAGATTTGTTCTTTTGTTTTGTCTTTGTAAATTTTATGTAGAGTCATTGTAATAAAATTAGAATCGCCGATAATAAGTTAAGTACAGAATTCTTGAGGCCCCTGAAAACTTCGAATTATCCAGAATTTTTAAGGATTAGTTTGTATGAGATATATTTTCAACTTATGTATGGGGTGCATATTTCATATCCCTTTTAGATCCTTTAATCACCAACAATATAAAACTGATCCTAAAGCGAGATAGTTTCGTCCTTTTAGGTAATTTAATGACTGTATTTCCTTATAAAATTTGCATAACTATTTAAAAAATATGTTCTCAACGTAAGTCTCAATGTGTTCAAATAAAAGAGGTAACATGACTTGATCTGTGATAATGTCTAATAATATCAATCAATCGGGCTTCTTTTAGAAAGCATGTGATTATGACAGTGACCATGCAGATTGTTTCATTTTAAAGAAAACGATGATGGTGTTTCCTCTATAAATTTAATTATTTGTTTTTTTTTGTAAGAGCAATGTGGATCAGAGTAAAGCTTAAACAATCTTACAAAAGGTTACAGTTATCATAAAGTAAAACAAACTATAAAACATTTGGATTTTTAAAAAGGCACATTTTCGGTTTCCCATAAGAGTAAACTTGTCGACTTTTAAATTTTGTTCAGGTCTTTTTTTAATTTTGAAAAAGTAGATTTTGGTAGGATTTCATCTGTATAATTGATTGTTGCAAGTTTGATTTCACAGATCCATAATCTATGTTTCTATAATTATTAAATGTTTTTAAGCTTAACTATGATTTATAAAATTCACTTGATCTCTGCAGTGTAAGCAAATAGCAGTTTCGTCAATACTTTTTAGTGCTATCAGCTGTTATGTCATTTATAAAATAACTTCATTCCTTTCTTGAAGTGCACATACTTCTCGAGAAAGTTTGACTATCTCTAACATCGAACTTTAAATTCACCCGTCTCCCCACCCCACAGTCACGTGAGCTTTCTGTTGTAACTTAAAATGTCCATGTTTATTTTCTAATATTAGTTTTAAAAATAACTTAATGTATTACGTAACATTTGATTTTTTTGTAAATAGTAATCATTGTTTCGTAGTTGGTAAAGGATGACCTGACTTCAACAAATCATACTCACAAAATAAATGTGATGAACTAGTAAGTTATTAGTTTCTATTGTTGGAAATTTTGTTGCTTTCAGTAAATCTCAAACATTGTAAATTTTGATTTTTTTTAAGCACAGAAGTTGTACATAACAAAGTTTAGCTTTATGGTAATGGAATAAAAAAAAATACCGCAATAGAATTGTGTCAAAACGTAGAAAATGTTTTCTCATTAAAAAACACACAAACGAATGTTATTTCCATGTTGACAAAACAGAATTAAACTACACACAAACACGCACCGTGCTTTCCTTAGTACGGCTAACTTACAGTTAAAACCAGAATCACGGAACTGATAATTTCATTGATGTTTGAACTATTCAAACTGTGATTGCAGTCAGTGACTTCCGGTGATCATTGATTCGTCGGATGTTAAAATGAATTTCGCACACTTTTGCTGCTGCTTATTTTCCTTTTTAGCTTCTCTGTCTACGTGTGTACAGTCCACAGTCGATAATGAATAAGGCTTTAAGAAGATAAAATTGTACAACACTGATTTTTTAAATGTATTATTAATTTACCATGTATAGGCATGTATACATGTTTAACATCTAATATCAGGTAACATGTGGAACGTAAATATCCAAATGTGTTCTTGAATGATATTGCAACATATTTTTAAGGTAGGGGATGCAAGAGAGGCTAACAAAATTAATATTAACTGACCGAACGAAGGATGGTCTCTGTTCTCTGTTTCAACTCGACCTTACGGCTTTTGGTTTTTGTACGCAGTTTTGGTCAAACGCATTCACCTATTGTTTTAAAATTTGATACAGAGGTACTTTGTACAAAAGTTCGAAAGACATATGTGTAAGCCTTTCCTTATTCACTTCCGTTTCAAGATAGCGGCCTCTGATTTACAAATAAGGAGTGTACTCAGTTTAGGCTAAACGCGTTGACCGATTGTTTGGAAATTTGTTACGAAGGTACCTAGTATAAAGCCCGTACAATGTATGTATAAGATGTTTTCCCATTTCAAGATGGCGGCTTCTGGTTTAGCGGTACGAGTGTATGCAGTTTTGACTGAAAGCACTGACCGATTATTTTTAAATTTCATACGCAGGAACACTGTATAAAGTCCGTAAGATTTTTTCCCCATTTACTTCTGTTTCAAGATAAAAGGCTTTGATTTAAAGTAGAGAGTGTAGTTAATGGTTATTTCCTTAATGATCCTACTAGCTGAACGGCAATACCTATCATAATTTTGACAGCTTTTTTGAGAAATTTCCAATAAAACTGGTCCAGTAACGTTTTTCGTAAATATTACGGTTTACCGGTAAATTGACGGAAAATTTATGAACAGTGTCGCGGAGCTCTCTGTACATTAATTAATAATATACTGCGAGGTCGCTGTTCTTTGAACTATTAGTTATAAATGTATTTTGTCTTTCATAATAAAGCACATCTTTCGTAATCATTTGGCATCTTAGGTCCAATTAATTTGTACCCAATGTACTTTTCATTCCTTGAGCCGCATCAATATATTATATAACTAGTTCAACGAATCACTGAAATCACCTTCGAAACAGGTAACAGTTTAACCTAATATGTTGAAAGTTTAAATGAATCAAAGCGTAGTCACCAAAATATATTCATTGGGAAGAGGTAATACAAATTACAGTTGTCATTGATATCTTAAAATCACATTATTAGTTTTCACTAGCACAGAAAAGTAACTGTTATTTCTATTACTATTAAGCTTCTGGTGACTATGTGCAAACGTTGGCCAACGTCGTAGTGCACATTTTATCAAGGTCACTTGTTGAAGTACAGTCACATACTCGGAAAACTTGACGCTAATTTCGTACAGTTAATTTGTGATATGATTTTTCTTATCAGGTCCATCTTTTGAATAGGATGGGTATACAATAAAATTCATTTGACAAAGGAAATTAAATGACAGGTTACAATAAAAGTTAGTATAATAGCAATAATTAAAGTAAGCCTATAATATACTTTTAAGGTATTTTGTTTGTAACGTATAACATTGTTTATGTGCATTTAGCGAAAATAAATTCTTTTTTATAACCGTAAATGTCTGCAAGCAATCAGTTTTTATTCTTCTAATAATGGACCGCATTGTCTGTGAATGTACATGGGTTATTGGTCAAATATAAACTTAAAGATAATTACCATATTTTAGAAGTCAATTTCTGGTTGAAGTTTTCCAACCGTCGGAGTCTTCAGGTGTAATAGTTGAACATTTCGCGAACAATGCTCCTTTACTTTAAAGTATTTACAGTTAAAACAGTTGTCTATGAATATTTATGTTATTATTATTTTTTTAAATCGGACATTTGACATCATTTGTGTACGTAGAACAATGCACGATGTTCCGAGAGCGAGGATCAACTCTCGTTCCAAGCGCTTAACTTAAACAATAAACTTAGCAACTAAAGCGTAATAAGTCTTAAAAAACTAAAACTAAAAACACAAGCAAACGCCCAAACATGATTTTATGAGCGGTCAAAATAAAAACTAAAACTTTCATATGACCAGCAAAAAGCTAATCTAACCTAGCATAACTTAACCTAACCTAATAAACGTCAACAACAAGTGGAACTAACTAGTTAGGGCAAAGAAACCTCTTTACCTCTCTCTCAACACCCTAATCAAAGATATAGTAATGAAATCAACTTCTTTAATTAATAAAACTTGAACATTTTTATTTTAGGATAAAGTTTATTTTGCAATTCCAATTTTAAGCTCATTTTTAATTGCAGGAGAACCAACCCGTTAACCTTACGTGTAAAATTCAATAATTTTCCATATTATAGGTAGGCCTACTTTATTCTCGCGGTGTACTGTTTTTTTCTGTTGCCAATTGAATCTACAATATTCGAACCAGATTTTTTTCAGTTTATCTACTATGCCTACCTGCGTGTCCTTTTTTGTTCGTTTATTTTTGTATTTCGATTAATGTTATTGCCTATCACTTTCAAAATTTATAAAGTAAATACAGTCATGCCCTTAATGTTCTGAGTGTTATTTAAAAAATTAGTTTTGACATGTTGCCTAGTGTTTTTTGTGTAGAATAATTCAAACCGCTTTATTCAGTTCCGGGTTTTAGGTTAGACCTTCATGAACTAAAGTTCTTGAAACATTATTTACTGTGCATTGTTGCATACCGTACACAAGTGATGATAAAATTGGTTAGGCCGATTTTGAAAAAAATTAGGTTTGGTATACGCTTTAAAGAAGTCTATGTTTTTATTCATATAAAATACATTTTAAGTATTCAACTGCACAGCTTGGATGTTAATGCCTTAATGACCAACAGCCCATGAACGATACAAACACTACTCCACTATTCTACACTATCGCCTTCTCTTTTCATTTCTCCCTTCATGTCTCTCTTTGTCTAGCTGACAAGTAAATACACAAGGTAAGACAACACAGCGCTCCTATACTTACTTCTTATCTATAGACAACGTTAGTACGTATCTGCTTAGACTAGCTGTAAATAAAACGCTATGTTGTTAGATAGAGTACTTCAACAAAACTCTGCCAGATGGCGTTATTGTTGCAATAAACGAAAACTTCACTTTTGGACAAATTAAAATGGAAGCGTTAGATTAAATCAAATATTGCAAGAATAACTGCATGTTTTGTCCTAACACGGCCGTATAATATGTTTATTACAGATATAATAATCTATATTACAACGCCGCAGCGCTAACTTTTCCTTGTACAAAGTATGTAATAATGACAAAAACAATTTTAAGGTTTTTATTTAACGCAATCAAGTAAAACAATCTTCTTTGAATCATACGATTTTAAAACGTATTAATTCAGGAAAATGTCTTTTATAGTCATTCCGTGATTCCGTATAGAGAGCAAGTAAAATAGAAAGGAAATTGCAAACATTTTCGTAATAGATCTGAAGAAAATTTATAATTAGAATTAAAATCGAAAAGAAACACTTTTCACAATAAAATACAATTTGATTACAATTATAAGCATTTCAAAATAAATATTTAAATTCTATCAATAACCACATAAGTCTGAGTACGTCAAAATAGTGATGTACACAACACAAATAGTGAAAAATAAATTTATTTATTATTTGTGTTTAAAATGTTGGTCCGCCATCTTGAATGCAACTTTTTTTTTAATGAGGTCATATGATAAAACATCTTCGTGTAAACTTCTACAAAATATCCACTGGTAAAATCAGTTTTTAAAATATCTTTTTGTTTGAAGTTGAATGAATGAAGTAATGAATAACTTTCTAGGGTTACTATTGTAGTGCGACTTTTGTAGATCTGTTGTGCCCCATACGTTCCTAAGAAGTTCAGTTACAGCGCCTTCTACAATAAAGTATATGATTTAGAGAGGATTGAAGGTGGGTGACTTCCCCACTTCTAATTGATGACTTCCCTATTCATTATTTAGGTACTTGCACATGCTTGTTCTGATAATTGTTTTTCAATTTATTTTCTTTACTCTTAAATCTTATCACAAAGTTTGTGCCCCATTTGGTCAGACTTTTGGTTTGTGTTGAGTTACCGCTCATTTCTATTTACATTTTTACTTATGGGGACATGAGTAGCTAAGGAAATTATGTCCGCTGACATAGAGGGTAAGGCTAAGGGAGGTTGTCAGATATTCCAGGTTTAATACACCATTGTCATTCACTCCATTAGCACCAGACACTTTACACCTTTAGATTTGGCCAAGTTGTGTAGAGTAATGGATGTGTGTGTGCTCACGTGCGCGCGGGCGCGCGTGTCTTGAGTAGCTGAATGAAAGTAGTATGAGCTAAACCCTTCAGCTACTCATTTCAGCTGCCTCCGCCGCCTTTGTTTGGAATTACAGCCTATCAAACTTTGGAACGCAGTGCAAATAGACTACCTGGGAAGTTAGTTTTATCTTCCTTTTCAAAAATTTAGATTAATTGTTAATTTGAACCAATCAATGCCGACTTCAATAGTCTTTGCTTTGATAGTACTGCCATTTCCTCTTGTTTTCTATGCTAACATGTTCTCATTGTTATTTATTTACAACTACTTTTTTATTATTTTTGTAAAATTGTTGGATTACGGTTTCTTACGTATTGCACACGGGTATCAAAATTGCTGAAAAGCTGAGGGTATTAAAGATACGCAATGATTGTTTTTTGAAATTAAACTAAATTTAATCATTAACCTAGATTTTTGGAGCGAAGGATAAAATTAAAATCCCAAGTAGACAATTTGCACTGCGTTCCAAAGTTTTTTTTGTAACTTTCAAAATGGCGGACCACATATTCAAACACAAATTCCGTAGATTCTGTTTTCATTAATAAGATTTCATTGTGTCCTGATTAATAACATAACACGTTTGTGAAATGTTTTGTCGTACTAGGACTTTTGGGACACCCGGTATAATACTATTTAAAGCAGTATATTAAAATATTACCGTATAAGTCTCTCCTTTTGATTTTCTACCAGTTGATTGCGTTTCGGAATCGGAAACCCATCTTCAGAGTCTACGCGTTAAAGAGTTAAAACATTAAAACAAACTGTAACATAACGTGTTACCAACAATTTGATTCAATGTTCTGAGTGAAATACTGAAGATGGGTTCCCATTCCGAAACGCGTCAAACCGAGACTAAAAGAATACACGAGCCTAAACTTAAAAATTGATATTTTAACTTTAAATTTAAAATTGATATTTTAAATTTTGAACTTTAAAATTGATGTATATTGCTATACATAATCATGCAGTGAACTGGACAACAAAAATGAATCTAACTACAAAATTGTGCTACACAGTCTGGGAAAAGTACTCGGTATAATTTCATTCAGTTATTACCAAGTGGTATCCGGTAACAAAATATTCAGTTATTTTAAGCGATCATTAAATTTTTGTAATTGTCAAAAGATTATTTTCATAACAGAATGTTCCATTTTTAGTTCATTTACTGTAAAAATTAGTTTATTCCAATTGCGTGCCAAGAATACACAGTGTTACTGTTAAATATGATTACATTTTGTTGAAGTACTTTGTAAATATTTGTGCATTGAAATTCACAAGAGATTTAAATTACCAACTGACAATTAGCTTCGGTTCGGTCAAACGTATTTCTTTCAAAGAATTTCCTTTGCGTCTGGAACATTTTTTTTCGATTCAATGAAAGAAATTTAAAGGAAAACACACCGCTAAACATGGTGAGCAAAATAATTAAGGTCAGGAGTTTTTTAATTTACGCAGACTGCAAGGCAACCTAACCTCTATTTTAAAACTCCCGGCACGCATCTGTCTCGTTAGCGTAACTCTGGAAACCTGATTCCACTATCGTAATTTATCGTTATATTAGCACATATAGCGTTTTAATGTTTTTAAATAACTCTGAATGTCGAAAATGAACCCTGACCGCTGTCAACGGAATTTAAAATGACAATTTATGAATGTTTCAACGATTATTAGACTACGATTGTGAGATCTTATTTTCAAAAAAAGGGTGTAAGATGAGATTAGAAACGGTCATTTTGAAACTGTTCAACGGGTTTTGCTGGGAAACAAACTCGTTCGAGCTATTATTAAAATCGATTTTTGAATTAAATCGGACCAAATCTATGAATATGTGTGCGTCTAAACACATTATAATTCTAACGAACCTACAAAAATTGTTGTAGATAGCTCTCTTCTCAAGGTCACAAATTCGGGTCTTACCATGATAGTTGTTTCAGTAGCTCATATTTAAGTGAAAATTCACCCACATGACTACAGTTGTGATTAAACTAAATTGGTATTGAGTTAAACTACAGAAATTATGTTACGAGTTTTACAAAAAAAATGCTTTTACTTGGAATTACCCCAAAATTTAAATCTTTTGTGAACACGGCAAAGCTCCAAGCTGGAAGGGCATGTATTTACGTCAATGTTCAGAAAGTGAGAAGTGTTTAATGTGTTTTTATTGTTATGTTTATTGTGTTTATAATTAGGCAGTGTTTATACAACTTATATTGTGTTTGCAAAATGAGTAAGATTATTTGAAAACACGCTTTACCACTAGCCTATGTAAAATAATAGCGGGCACACAACTGTGTTGTGGGGGCTAACTTCCATCAGTAATGAATAGCATCGCGTAACAATTGGCTATGTAGGTTATTGTGCACCCTCATCCACAGGTTCAACCTCAGGTATTTAGAGAACCTTGAGATATTTTGGGTGATGTTGCTCTGTCCTATCGTTGTCCCCAGCTCCAGAGAGAGCCTAGGGATTTAAATCGTTTCCTGTGTAAGGCTGGACAGTCAAAAACAAATACGTGTTGAGGTGTTTCCTCAGCTGTACAACATGTCCTACACAAACGATTTGTCTTATGAAATGCCATTTTGTGTAAGTGACTGCGGAATGTCTAGTGAACTGTCAGAAACCCCGTCACTCTCCACAAATTCGTCCCGTTCAGTCTAAAGACCTCGCTTGTGAGGGACATAATTAAACCTACAAGCATCTTCTTTGACTGGACCATCCACTCTCTCTCAAAACCTTTGGTGTGTCCTAGAGACCCATTGGCAGACATACCTGCATGCTAGAGTATAAGGCACTCCAAATGCAGGTTCACCTTCATCTTCGTAACACCAACATTTTCCGTAACCTTTTAAAAACAGTTTTTGCCAGAATTAGCCAGTATGTTCTGAGAGGGCCCACCATCCCGATTCAGCACAAAATCTTCCTGAACCCAGAGGGTTCAGCTTCAATTGGATGCCCAACCTTAGTGCTGTGCTTATCCTCCTAAGCCAGACGCTTTTCCTTTTAGGATAGAACCTCCTCTTCTCTGGCGAGGGATTCTTAAATCCTTTTCTTTCGTAGTTGACCTCTGGAAAGCGTACCTTCGATAACTCCTTATATACAACTGTCCTGTCCGATGTTACCTTCTTTCAGATTTAGCAGGACGTCCTTCTTAATGGATAACAGATCGTCCATGCTTAATTTGTCAAGAGGAATGCATTCGACCTCAGGCCCGCACTCCAGTGGAATGTTTTGTTCTGGGGCCTACACTTCATTCCTTAGTTCTTGTTTTTCGTTCGACTCGGCCATATAAATCCCACGAGTACCGGGTTTCTAACAGTCCATTCCTTCAATGACCCGTTTAAACGAATAAGGAGTAACTATTTCTGGGTCCCCCCTTGTGTCCAGTAGGCCCCGATAAAGACACTGAACATGCCTTCAGTGTCAATCAGTCTTCGGCACGGATCGCACCTTGGCTTAGGGCAACCCTCCTCTTAGTTCATCCAGGCATTATTGGACTTTATCCAGCTCCGGGTGGCCTTGCCTAAGGACCGGACCCTCGGAATGGGGATTTTTTAAGAGCCATTGAAAATGTTGATATGAGATAATTCTGATACGCTGAGATTGCGTGTTTTACGATATAACGGTAGTACAGAATCCTAAAATGAGAACATAACACTCATTTTTTGGCAGTCGTGTAAAAAAACAAAACATACATTTCTTGATGAAAGTTTTTCATCGTAGTTCAAAAAGTAACCAAGACAGATGACATTTTGAATACTATTTTTTAAAAACAAAAATTAGATTTTAAAAATAGTATAGAGCAAAGTTTTTCTTTCGTAAAGTACTATAGGTACATAGTACATATGTATCAGTATTATATAATATGTATAGTTTGTTGAAAAACATAGATTAAACCTTCAAATTGCATTGTAAATACGAAAATGAACCCTGAACACCGTCAAAAAAACTTTTTAATTTCGATTGATTTTAAAAACCCATTAGCCCATTTTCCAATGGGAATTCGCTATTCAATAAAATCGCGGTATCGTAGTTATAGCTCGGTAAATTCTTATAAATTTTTACAAGTTCTTATATATTTATAAAACACATAGGCCACACTTCTTAAATACTTAGGTACCAATATCTGTGAAATTTTGAATTAAGTAAAATTGAAATTATTTTCATGAAGCTGTTTACATTTTCATATAATTTTGAAATCGGAAAAAAATTAGTTTTTATAAATTAATAAAAATAGTTTTAGATTGTTGTTTATATAGGGTATATATTAGTTTAAGTGAATACTATATAATACTAGCTTCAAATGGCATGGCTACTGTATTTTTTTTTAACAATTTTAGTAATTACATCAAATGTAAATAATTTTATTGATGTAGCTTTCAGTGGTTTTCTTATAATTGAATGTTATTGCAGGGTCCGTAAGTGTACAAATATCGTCTGACGGTAAGACACCGCTAGCGTCACAACATTATTAAACTGATAGTGCATAAACATTGAAAAACTTTCTCACTTATATTTTTCTTTAAAAAAATTCGGTTTTGCAGTAGGCCTAATTCACAAAAAAAGAAATTTCTAAAAATCAATTTATCAGATTTGATCGATATTAGGTCGTACAAAAACATTCATATTCCAAGTAAGCTTCTCAGATTTTAAGTAAAACATTCAACAGTTCGTCAATAAAAAGAAAAAAAGGAATATATTCTTTAAAGAAGGTACACTGATTTCTTGTAATACTAAATTTTTATCACAATCTGTTAAACCGATTTAATGATTAGAATTAAACTAATTAGGGCGATTTCCTGAAAGTTTCTTATTTGGATTTATTTATGCTGTGTTAGAGTGTTTGCACTTCAACATAGATTAAACCAATTGATCGATTTTCATAAATCTATTTTTGAAGGTTTTTCCTGTAAAAAAAACTTGTTAAAAATCGGACTTCTCAAAATTGGTTCAAAATTTTGATAAAACTTACATATTTGTTGCTACATCCTTAAGCATTCCAGTTGCGCTATCAACAAACATAAAAAAATTGGTTCATCTGATTTTGTAAACATTCTGGTGATATATGAGTACCCATGTTCACTACGGTACTTTTCAGGGAAGAAAAATTACCCCATGAATTCTAATTTAAGAAAAATTAACCGATTAATTTGAAAGATGATTTAAAAATTTTGTTTCAATATAAACTAAAGTAAATTTGTAAGTTTGGGAGAGAAGCTGTTATTGCAATTACTAAAGTTATTGTTTTTGGTAAAATATAGTATTTTTAGGCAAAATAATTTAGATAGTTGGACCAAAACCCTAACCCTGGCACTGAGATACAACTAACATTTTACACGATGAAATCATACTTTGTCGGTTTATTTTCCCGTTTTACTGCTCTTGGAAATACAATTTTTTTAAAAATAAATTGTTCATTTCTGTTTCAAACAGGCGAAAGAAAATTTGAAATAGCCTAAAACCTACTGTTATATACTAACTTTTGTATTTAAAAAAATTAAAGGTTTACACTGAAGAATTACAAGTTCTTTAGCAGTGTAAACCAAAAAAATAAACAAAAAAATATTAATGGAATAAAAACAATTTCGTATATTTTCACAACAGACTGTTAAAGTGGCCTTGACAATGCTCTAACGAGTGAAACCTTGGTTGGCAAGACTCCAATAAAAAAGTGGCAGGAACGTACAAAAGTGTTGTTATTTAATTAATATAATGCACCACCAAGTATCAAAAGTCTATAATTATGCTATAACAAACAAACCAAGTATAAGTTTGGAAACAAAGTAATTGTAGGCTACTTTATTTCTACCAAATATAAAGAAACCAAGAAGCTTACAAACCCAACTGGTTTATAGAGCTCGTGTAAATACCCTGTTTTAAAATAAATCAAGCATTTTGAGTGCCTGTGATATTATAAATTAGTATATAACAGTTCATACTAACCTAAAACCTGTTAACAATTCTATTTATTAAGTATACGTAGTTTTTTTTTTAAGCTGTCAAACAGTGTCCAAATAAAAAGTGGACAATAGGTCTTTTAACATAACAGACAACTAAATCATACGTTCTGAGTGCCTTCCATTTCGTTTCAAACAGGTTTTTTACAGTTCAAAACTGCCTAAAATCTTGTAATTTATATACTCGTATGTAACAAAGTAAGAAAAGTTTCTAATTGCTTGAAACCGTTTCTCAGTAAAAATCGGACAAAGTAAGTCCCTTAAAGTAATATAGAAATAATGCAGACATTTTGTTTTAATTTAGCTAATCACAGTTACAAATAGACTAACAACGTAAAAAACGTTTTATTGAAATCCGTTAATACTTACTCCTGTGAAAATAATCTACAAACAACCGACATTTGCAAATTCTTGAATGAAGCCATTTTAAACCACTTAAAAGATAAATTTTTCAAAACCCATCAAATGAGCCACAATGTAAAATTTAAACTCTGTAATCCTTATCGTTCTTAGTACACAGTAATCAGTAAATGAGTTAGCGAACGGCTCTGCCTTTTATGTTTTTATAGATTCATAACTCAAGTCAGGTTAAGTCTTCAAGTATTACTAAATATTGAGCAAAAACTGTTTAACCGATTTTGATAAATTTTGCTGATTTTACATTCGTAGAGGAAAGCGATTGTAGAGGAAAGTAGTGAGTACGAAGACGTTTGTGTTAGATTTTCACATTATTTTTCGAAGACGCGAACTGGTTTAGTAAAACGTATAATTGTATATTCGATATAATTACGCCTAAGGACCCTCAATATGTGTTTTCAGCTCAGTCTTTACGTATTTCGATATATTCGTGTTTAGATTGTTGTAAACATCAGCTTAAAATATTATAAACTTTGTATCAGAACATAATAATTATAAATCATAATAATTACTAATTGAATATTTGCGGGTGGTGTGTAAAGTGAGAGTTTTGTTTACAGGAGGAGCGGGGAAGGACGGGAGGGGCAGGAAAGGTTCAATGATCGTAGGATCGGAGAAGAGAGAGCCTTTAGTCAGTTGCAGCAGCCCATCCGACGAAGAGGACAAATGGAGGTAACAAGAAATCGAGTAAAATTAAAATTTTATTGAAATAAATATAAATGACAGTGTAGGTTGTTTTTGATAATTTTTTCGCTAAAACGCTTCGTTACGTGCCCGAAAGCAATAATCGAAAAATAAAAGAGCGAAAATTACCAGAAGTACGATAAAAATTGAGAAAGTACATAACCTCAAAATTGCTACCGCGCGAAAGTAGGTAAAGCGTTTTTGATCGCGAAAACGACAAAAACAATACTTATGACCTAACTGATACGGTTGTTGGGTAGTGAACCAAACACAAAAAGAGACAAATCGCAAATAACTGAGGCCATTTTAACAATGTTTCATTACAAGAAGAACAAACAAAACAATATTTAGTAATGGTTGTCAGTCAGACTGTGTAACGCGCATGAGCAGTAAGCACATGTAGTTAATAATAACACGCATCAGAGGTAAATCAGTGTATAAAATTTAAATGTTTGATATAATGTAAACAGCAATGATGTCACAATATAGTTCCGTAAAAAACTGCCTAAAATCGTGAATAATCTATATATATATGTTTATAATCTATAATAATCTATATTTATAATCTATATATAATCGTGAATAATATCTATATAGCCTTAAAGTTTGAGCAGTATATATATTCCGCAGGTGAATACGTGTTATTTAGATAATAAGGAAAGAAATAAAACAAAAAATTTTCAAAAATCAATATTTGAAAAAAAAACCTAAACTATATAAATACTGAAATAAAACCTTACGTAATATTAAAATAGTCTTCTATTTGTCTCGATTTGTTACACAGTAGAAATGTTTTGGAAATGTAGTACCGACGTAATTATAAGACTTATATATTTATCAAAGTAAACAAAAACATATTTACAGTAGATCAATCACGCAAGCTGTTGTCTTACGGCCTTGATAAAAGTGATTTTCCGTTGATAATGTTTAAAAAAAACATTAAAAAAAATTTCTCATGAAAAATAAAAAGGTAAAGTTTTTCAATATAAAGTAGTAATTCTGCTTTTTTTCAGCACCAAATCCGAAGCTAAGCCGCTAGGACCTGGCCAGATCCAGCCTCGAGGACACAGAGTCAATCCTGGTAAGTACGAGTTGCGGTCTGTGTTGAGTAATTCCATATTCATTGTTTGTGGCAGCCTCAAGTTACCTCCAAATGTTTTCAGTCGTGGTTGTTATATTATATCATAATTAATGTCAGCAGAAAAAATTTCTGTTACTGAAATAAAAATAAAAATTATTATCATGTTTTCCTTCCTTTTTTAATTTTAATTACGGTAGTTTGTTCGAAAACACGTCAAAATAATGTAGCTAGTTTTTAACAACATAACCTGAAACATATTATAGTCTATCAGCTGTTCAATGAAATCAGCTTATCTTTACCGATTAATATAAAACAGCTGACCTTCTAATGTACCTATTAAAATTAAATTAACGATTCATTTCATATACTTAAGTCGGTCAAACTACTTTGTTGTTTCCGTAGGTGGTTATCGCGTGCCCCTCACACGCGCACGGTTCCCGGTTCGATCCCGGCGGAAATATTGACATTTTTAATTATAATTAATTTAATTTGAGATTTGCGACGTGCAAATATACTGTTATATATATATATATATATATATATATATATATTTAGTGATATATCAATATATGTGTATGTATATCAATATAAACATGTTCATTGCGTCACGCGTCCCGCAAAATCCAACATCAAAACAAGTCCTAAAATATGGTACATATTAATCGCGACGTATGTACCCAAGATAGTTTGTTATCTTTCTTAGGGCTTGTTGGCTGTGTTGGATGTAGTTAAGCAACGGACAGTTGCTGCGTCTCTAAAAATTTCTTAGGTCGCCTAAACCAGCGATCGGATTCTAAAAGGATGTCCTAAAAGGTTCCATCTATTTACCGGAAGTTATGTTCAGCACATTTTCTAAGTTTGTTGCTGAGAACTGTAGAACAGCGGGGGAGATCCCCCTTTATTGCTATTCTATCAGCTAACTAGTTTCCGGTCACAGTGAAATAAAGTTCATTTGAAATACATTACTTCCTTCCACATTGTCTCTGAAACTCTATTTCATTTTAATCGGTACAAAAGTATTGTACCGTTGGTTTTACAAAGCAGAAACGCAGTTTATTAAAGTCAATTTTGACGATTTTAGTCAAAACTTTGTAAAACATTTCCGATGAAAAAGAATTTTTGTTGACAGTATAAATGGTTATTTTTTATATTTGTTTACATTTACGATTTAGATTTTGTCAAAGATTTTAGAAGCTATGATGATCTTTCAGAATCATAAAAAAAATAATAAATTTAAAAATATGCCTGCTCTTATATCGATAAAAACATTTTCCTTTCAAACTTGTAACAATTATTTCAGTTGTGCCTCCTTTACATGTATCCAAAATATGAGCCAGTTCTTAAAAAAAGAATACTTTGTTCTTTAAATAGCTTCTGAGCCAGTAGTTTTGACAACGACCTCATACGTTTTTCATTACGGCTATCTATTAAACTAAAAGGTAAAACACTTTAAAACCGGTATTGAGCAAATTAAACATAAACTTTGGGCTAAAAAATTTAACCGATTTTGAAGCTAAGATTTTAGTGTTACCTTTGACTAGAGGATTAAATAGAAAAAATCTGCCGAACGGAAGAATGTAACGGAAATATAAAACGAACGAGCAAACGAATTTCACTTCTCTATTTCTGTCTTTTTCCAATCTCCAATATCCAAGCTCTGAATATCTGAGCTAGGTTCACGTATTTATTTATTTATTTAAACAAAACAAGATATTTAAAAACATATATTAAAACTAATTATATATTCAGCAATGATACCAATTAACAAAAGCTTCGCTTCTGTCGGTAGCTCCTCGAGTTGCAAACGTGTATATTGACTATTTTTACTTGAATTTTTGTATAAATGAGCAGAATATTAGAACCAGTTTTATTCTTGATTATAATAAACAGTTCACGCTAAAAAAAACATGAATTTATTATAGTTTTGTTAAAACATTTTTGTTTCCAGCAACACAAGCTGAACTGAAGATAAGTTTGTTGATGACAAAAGGTCAACTGGAAGTAGAAGTGATCTGTGCTCGAGGAATTCAAGGAGAACTTCCGGGTAAGAAGTGATAATTATAAGCTGTATAGGCATAAGTTTAGAATTTTTTTCTATTTTAAATATAAGTAACCTTCTACTTTACACGTAGTTTGATATTTCATTTTAAAATATTTAGCGATGACTACATGTAAATACATCAGAGAACTCAAAATGAAGAAGAATAAAAATCATTTTGTCAAAATAATAAATAAAATTTGATACTGTTACGCTTCATACAATCAAAATGTCCCTTGAACCTTGTTTCAAGGGTCAACAAAATATGTCAACAATAATGGTGAACAACACACCAATAGAAAGAGTATCACAGTTAACCTACCTGAGAACCATGACTAATGAGGACTGGAACCAGTCACAGAAGAATAGAAAAAGCAAGGACTGCCTTCAATCAAATGGATAAAACTGTTCAAAAGTCGTAACTTCAAAATCGATATGAAAATCAGACTCCTCCTGGTCTGATATTTTTCCAAAATTTTTAAATGGAATGAAAGCACGGAATCTAACCGCGGCAACACAAAGAAGACTCGAAGTCTTCGAATTGTGGCTCTTTAGAAAGTGTTGAGAATGTCATGGGGTAGACAGAATAACTAAGAGAGCAATAATGGAACGACTTAAAAAAAAGACCTAGAAAAACTTCCATTAGGACGTTTTTTCCTAATGGAGAAAAAATTGAATATGTTAGATATATTATGCAAAACGAAAGCAAATACCGCCTTCTGAAGTACGTTATCTGAGTTAGGCTCATGGTAAAAGAGGACTAGGAAGAAGAAGGATATCATAGCTTAAAAACTTGAGAACATGGTGCACAAAATCTATCACTGAACTATTCAAAGCAGCCTTGAACGAAGTTGTCATATCCAGGATGGTTGTAGATATTCGGATAGGCACCCGAAGAAGAAAAAGAAGAAAAAAAAGAAATAGAAGAAGGTAATGATGATGATGATGAAGAAGAAGAGGAGGATGAGAAGGAGGAGGAGGAAGAGGAAGAAGAGGAAGAGGAAGAAGAAGAATAGGAAGAGGAGGAAGAATAAACAGAGGAAGAGGAAGAAGAATATGAAGAAGAAGAAGAAGAAGGAATAGGAGGAGAAGTAGTAGTAGTAGTTGTTGTTGTAGCAGAATAAGAAGAACCTTGTTTCAAAATAAGTACTAGTCAGAAATTAATCTCCAATTAATAATGACGCATTCGCAATTTAAGGACTGACAACATAATCTCAAAAATAATGAAAACAGCTGTTGTAAAATAAAAGTACGTTATTGTTGTTTCAGACACATACGTGAAGACCTATCTTCGAGACGGCGAACGCTGGCTGCAGAAGCGGAAAACCCGAGCAGTCCGCCACAGCTGTGAACCGCAGTTCAACCAAACCTTGCGGTACTCGGCGTGCGACGTCCTGGGGCGGTCTCTAGTCGTCATGCTCTGGGAGAAGCAGAAAGGTTTCGAACACAACGTCGGGCTGGGGGGCGCCGAGCTTGCTTTGGACGCCATCAAGCTGACGCAACTGACTGTCGGCTGGTATCCTTTGTTTCCTATACAGACATTGGGCTCCGACTCTAACGATTCCCCGTGACCTTCGAACGAATCTGTCGCTTTAAAAGTATTTTTTAATATTTACATTATAGAGTGTGTAATGCAAATTAACCTTCACGTGGAGAACAAATGAGTTCTATATTCACATTTTATTTCAGTGTTGTTTTAGTTGTTTCTTTTACTAATGAGAATTAAAACACAAATATCGTTCTCATTTTCACACAATAAGCTATTTCAAAGAATAACGACAAACGCCAGTTTGTATACCTATATTTTTTTTGATATATCCTAGCGACAGCGTTTAAAATAAATTTCACAAGTAAATATCTCGCATTTGTTTCATTAAATACTTATAGGTATAAAATCAAAAAATACTGAATTTTCTCAAAAATTGTTACAACGATTTTCGATAAATTTTGTTCACGTGCGAACTACCGTTAGTGAATCAAGTGATCTATTGTGCCTATAAGCCTTTGGGATTCTAGTTCAATAAGCTAGACTGGTGCTGGAGAGTCAGCAGTCCTTTGACTTGCTCATTCTGCTGAAAATCCTCACGATCCTCGAAGCCAAACGCCCTTTTCATCCTGCTAACAAGAGCCTCAGAGTCATAGATTATGCGGTCTGCAATTTTTTCTTTTTTCCTGTACAACCAAAACACAGTCTGTTTGAGGTACATTGCCATCCTGTTCAAGTCCACCCTGAAACGACAGTACCCTGAAATGAGTCCTACAGTTTTACTGAGTTGCTTTTGCCCTGGATCTTAATGTTCCTGGCTGATATTCAGTCTTAGAGCATATTTTTCCGTCATCCTTGTCATCGCATACCTTTATGGATTTTGTTTCTCAGTCCCACTGTTTGACACCTGGAAGGTATTTTGCTTCTAGGTTCAATTAGAAGCCCCTCCTCTCTTCTTTGCGTTTCCATTGAAGTCTGATGCAATTCACTGCTTTTTGGTTTACATGGGGTTTAGTACAGTTCCAGATTCCTCCATACTATTTTCACTCTCCAAGTCCATTTTAACCAATTCTCCAGGATTTTCTGGCCTTTTAAGCTTTGTTTCCAGCCATCAAAATCACACAAGTAGCTAAAAAAAAAAAAACAATCACCAATACAGAGCGTAGTAGACAAAGGTTAAAAACTCGAAGGTCGCCGCCTGATATCCGCTAGTTTCCCCTTAGCCACGCAGCTTTCGATCTTTGTTTGGGATGGAGGAATCTAACTCAAGACCAGAAGTCGTCTAGATGAAGAAAACTTGGATCCGACCAGGACACCTCGGGGTTGCCAAACTCTTACTCACAGTGTGTGAGCATTAAGTGTATGTTTTTTGTGAAACTTTATGACTCCATTATTACTTCGTATTGGATTTGTCATTATTATTAGATTTTTAAGTAGATACCCATATGGCACGGGTTAAAACGATTTTTTCGAAAAATGAGCCCATCCTATAAAGGTTGATTTTTTAAAACAGAAAATGGTACATTTCAATATTGTATCAAAATCGTTACACCGTTTTTTGGAGGAAAAACTTTACATCCAAATATAGCTAGTTTAATATTTTAAAAATTTCAACAAATTTAATGCGAGACATTTTCCTGTTTTGAATTTTCCTCTTAGACGCTGTCTTATGTTTTATGCGCACTTCCTTTCACTGTGTTAATGACAATATATATAGGACAAAACATATTACCGTAAACAGAAATATAAAATATGTAAGCGTGTTTTGTTAAGTATATGTTGTAAAATGACTTTGTAATGTCAAGCAACGTGATGTGTATGCGATAAGGTCACTATAGTTGAATTTATATAACAAGAGTATTGGAACGAGTTTTGCCGAGTACAGCCGAAGTAGTATAGAAGTTCCTCCAATCAGAACGTAGGTGTTTCCATAATTACCGAGTGTGACAGGTTTGCCAAATTTGATTCAGATCGTGCGCAGTTAATCTAAATTTATTTATAATAGACAAAACCCAGCATAGTTACGTCTTATTAACTCTCTAATAACCACAATTACACAACAATGTTTGCTTCAAACTGTACAGTAGGTAACGTTTTCGAAGATTTAGTTGTGGTGCAGCACATTGAACAACTTGGCAAAATTGTAGCTTGACAGCTACTTCGGTTGTGATCGTCAGCGTCCCAGTACTCTTCGGATAGAAGATCAACTATAAAACAGTATACAGGGTGGTCCAAAAGTATCGTGTGAAGTTTGTAAAAAGTATTTTAATGAGGGTTAACCTAACTAATTTACCTACAGTAATGATAAATAAAAATGGCTCAGAAAGAATTGAAACATTATGAAAAGGAAAAACATCCTTTCTTTTTCAGAAAATAAAAAAAAATTATAATAATTACAGGAAGGCAGGGAATGTAAAATATATATTTTTGTTGTTGTTGTTATTTTAAGGCGAAAAGCACATTTAGGCTATTATCACCTCCCTAAATGTAAGTGTGAGAGTAAAGTGTTAAAGTCTTAAGTGTAGTATTGTAAATGTAAGTGTGTGTTAGACTCGGGTACCACGAGGGACGTCTAAATCCTCTCAATAGGTGCAGCTAGTCTTCACCCCCCTGCGGGGGTAAAACATAGATAAACCATCAAGAGATTGGTATTGTGTTTACTATTTACAAGATAGTATCTACAGACAATTCTATAGATACAAGAAACAAGTATGGTTTTGAAAATTAGTAAACCAATTTGATTCTTAAAAAGCTTCCTATATTTATTTAAAAACTACATTTTGCGTATTTTTTTTACAGTGTATGTTGTATAAATTTTTTTGGATACAGTCTATTCTGAAATTATTTTTTAGTAATTTTTGTTTATTTTTCAAAATTTACCAATAAAAGCATTTGCTTTCACAATTTCATTTATTCATATATTTTGTTTAAAAGAAATATAGTTTATGAACACGCACAACGTTTTTTTAACTTCAATGTTTGGGAGACAATTAAACTATTTGTGAAAGGTTCGTACTCTTCTTGTATAGGCTTACCTCAAAGTAGAATAATATTAACGGTAAACCATTAAAAAACGGCTTGAATGTGGTGAATCCATTACTCACATAAAAATACCATTCGAAATATTGAAATAATATTGTTTGAACGATCGTCCAGCCTAAATATTATGAATACAATTTTGAACGTTAATAATTTTCACTCGCCGTAACATTCAGCTTTACTACAGGACTTTTGGATCAGCCTTTATATTAAAATTAAAATCAAAAAAACAATTTTATTGCAGACACAAAACTTTGTAATTACAACAGCTACTTACTGAACAATTTAAATTTACCATTGCATTTTATTCAGTGTAAATAAGAAGTTATTTATGGAAAATCATTTACAACAAAATATAGGCTATATTAAAATTACAAAAAATAAATGTTTTAAATATAATAACCAAAGATTTAGTTGTGTATATAGTAATAGATAGCGTGGAATCTGCTGGTCGGCTTTCCAAGCGATGGGAGTAATAAGAGTTGATATTTTAATATATTATGTTCCTAAACGAATTATTTATTATATTTATTTTGATATTGAAAGAACGATTGAAAAGCGAAAATCCTGCCTTTTTTTTAAATAAAAATTGCTTTTTGAAACGTTTATCGGTAGGGTAAAGTTAGGAAGTTTTGTCAATGTGTTTAAAGTATATTGATAGAAATATTAACATCTGTTATTAAAAGTTGTGTACTTTCAACTAAAGAGTGAACTAAGTTTTAAACACTTTGAATGGAGTAAATTAAACTGCTTTTAACTTTTATTGAAACAATGTTTTTTTCTGTTCACAATAATTTACTGGAATATATTTTTGTATTTGAAATATAAGAATTTACCTCTTATTTTCGCTTGTGCGTGTATTAAGTTATATTAGTTCCGTTATTACAGTGTAATACATAAAAAATATATATTTATAAGATATTATATTAAAACAATATACATTAGTATATAAATGTCGCCAACTTTGAATAAAAAATTGTCATTTACTAGTGTTGAAGTTAGTACAACGAGTAAAGTATCGGTAGTACCGTGAAATAACAGTTCCTTCCCTCGTAAAATATCAAGTAAAGAGAAATATCAGTTCTTAAATACTGGAGCGGAACAATGTAACGATATCGTAAGCGAAATACGGTTATAGTATGGGATAAATATTGTCGCTCGCAGATACATTTATGTAAACTTACGATAACATACTTTGTGAGATAAATTTTCTGAAATAAAAATGCAATAAAAGGAGGAATATTTATACAGACTGTGCACAATGTTGTCATCTCTATTAAGCATTTCGTCAATACGTTTTTGTAATAATTCAGTTTTCATTATTACATAATAGCCACCGGACCACATATTTAAATAATTAGAATTATGATCTATTTTTCCGTCTAATGGTATATTTACTTTTCGAAGCCTTACTGTTTCATCTTCAGGCCGTAATACAAAATGTCAAATCCCTCTGTCGAGGTCGCCACAAAATTAAAAAAACATTGAAACATCACAAACACTAAACACAATTACACAATTAAAATACACACGATAAAAAACGGATACGTGCTGGAGCGTATTTTGGAATGTAACGACATACGAGTTGCACGTATCGTTCGGCCAAACCAAATTTTATCGTGTAATTGTGTTTAGTGTTTTCAATGTTTTTTTAACTTTGTGACGACTTGGACAGATGGATTTGACATTTAGTATTACGGCCTGAAGATGAAACAGTAAGGTTTCGAAACCGCGGTAGCATTTACGAGGTGAGTAAATAGTTCACTAGATGGGAAAATAGGCCTTAATCCTAATTAATTCTTTTTTATAACCAATAAGTATTTTATTAACAAACACAAAGTACAAAACGGTTTCTCTAATTTTTGTTTAAGTGTAACCATTACTTCCTAATCTGTTTTTGAAGAGCCTCAAAGACTGCTATACGAGCTTTTTTTGCTTAACGTCCAAATGTTATGCCCGTTACACTAATGAGAACTAGCGATCAGCGTTAACTGTAAGGGTAAAGCAAAACAACGGCTAGAACCAAGAACCTTAAGATGTGCAGTTCAGAAACTCAGTAGAATGACCGTTGCTTTAGCCACACCTACCACCGACTCCCCTGATGTATGTACAAGGATACAACCTGGTAGATCCTGTTCGAATATATTATATTTAACGGCTGATCCATTAAACTCTAGATTCTTATATTCCTCCTTATGTAAACCTTGGCACCATTACATAAAGGATGTAAGTGTCCTTGTGCTATCACTACTACTTCAACATATTTGGCGTGGTTTCCAAGGCGGCCACGTCTACTGTGCTTCAACCACATCCTTTTGCGCCCTCTTATCTGAAGAACGTTTTCCTCTCAGAAATTCTGACAATGACGCAAGTCGCCTAGGCCTGACAGGAATTGGTAGGGCAATAGTTGTTTTCTCCCGACCTATGACTCAATCAAGCCTCCAAATCTAGGATCAACGTTCGGCTATGACTTAAGTTTCTTTCCTAATTTCTCCACACTGCATATATTCCTCCGCTTTATGATTTTACAAAGTTCTTCTTCTAGGAGACTGATTTGAGGAATCTTCAAAAAAAGTAGGGCCTTCGTACTCAGCGACTGGCTATACCTTAACCTTCTGCAATGTTCTTCCACTAGGAGGTTGGTTTTCGGAATCTCCGAAGTAAATAAGACGGCCCTCGTGTTCACGAACCTATAACTGCTGGCACATCTTAGCATCAGTCTTCTCTTAATGTTACTCAAGTCGTTTGTATTTGTGACATACTTTTGCCACTTCTACGACCACTTACGTTCTTCATGAATTTTTATACTGATGTCCTTTGATATGATGTCAGAATCATCCTTGCTGATCTTTAGATATTTTCGTTATGTTTATATCTTTTTCAAAACAAACACTTCTTGACATAACCGTACACCTAATTTGGCCCAAGCAAATCTTAATTTAACCTAACCTAACCAAAATATTTTTTCTGTAAGCACACATATTTACTGACTTATTATGCTTGTACCTAATATCGATATTTTTACTGATCGATACTAGTTTGTGCGTACGTGTTATTTAGACCAAATTACTTGATAACTTTGACTGAGGTAAAGTTATCAGTAAGAAAGAAGAGGAAAGGGTTTATCCTAATTATCGAATATCGCTTACGATAAAAATCGAATCGCTCCAGTGTGAATTCAACCAAAACATATCAGCTTTTATTGAACATTAAAAAACACCCAATTAAACTCAATAAAATTTGATTAATTTTATTTTCGATTCAACAAAATAATAAAAAAACCAAACTGTTTATTAGAAACATATACAGATTGACATATCTATTTTAAATTCTAAAAAAAACAAATTTTGAAGATAAACTATTGATGAGAATCAGTTTCTTTGAATGATTTCTTCATATCATAATCAGATGCAAAGAAGACAAATCACTTTATATTGTATGTAATATAGTTTGTATATAGCCTCTACATTACATAGAGTTTAGCGCTACATTACCTGTGTTAATGTTGAATGGTGCTATAGTGTTTAGCGTTGATGTGCAGCGTCTTCTTTTGTTCTGTTGTGACATTCTGTAATAATTCTTCCGCTGAATAGACTTGAAAGGATGTGATTCTGTACGGCGTTAATAACATCACGTGATAAGATTTATTTTGTTTGATATATTGTTATTCCATTATAAATTAAACTATCGTATAACCTAATCTACCGTAACATAATCTAAATTAACTTAACCTGTATTAATGATAGTCTACGTTTTCATACGATACTAAAAACATTACATTTTAAATTTTATTTTGGATAATGTTTATTCCATTATAACCTAAGCTAATATAATTTAAAGAAATCTAACCTAACACTACATAACATAACTTAACCTAATTTAACAATGCAATTCAATACGCATACGAAAATAGGAACACCAAGAATTAAATCTATTTTTTTTGATAAATAAATGTTTATAAAACTATAAACTAACCTAATATAACCTAGCTTAATTTAAACTAATTTAAGCTAGACACCTAAAATAACCTAACCTAACAATGCAATTCTATAAAATACTAAGAACACCAAGTTTTAACTTTCATTTTTTGATAAATGTTTACACAACTATAACCTAACCTAACATGAACTAATCTATTCTCGCCTTATCTAACATAACCTAACTTAACCCAACAATGCGATTCTATAAAATACTAAGAACACCACGTGTTAAATTTAATTGTTGATAAATTTTTACACAATTATAACCTAACCTAACATAATATGGACTAACCCAATCTATCCTTTCGTAATCTAACAACGCGATTATATAAAATACTAAGAACACCACTTGTTAAATTTAATTTTTTGATAAATGTTTACACAATTATAACCTAACCTAACATAATATGGGCTAACCCAATCTATCCTTTCCTAACCTAACAACGCGATTACATAAAATACTAAGAACACCACTTGTTAAATTTAATTTTTTGATAAATGTTTATACAATTATAACCTAACCTAACATAATATGGACTAACCCAATCTATCCTTACCCAACCTAACAACGCGATTACATAAAATACTAAGAACACCACTTGTTTAGTTTAACTTTTTGATAAATATTTATGCAAATGTAACCTAACCTAACATAATATCACCTAACATAAAATAAAATAATCTAATTTAGCCTTATCTAAGATAACCTAAGTTTAACGATGTGATTTTATAAGAAACTGAAATAATACTTTCTTTGTACAGAGAACAAGTAAATCGCGTAAAATCAAATTTTGAAGAATTATAGAGATTAACTGTAAATGTTTAAAAAATATTATTTTTTTTAAATTGACGATAATGTTTAAAAAAATTAAAATTTATTCCACAAATAAATTTAAAAATTTTGACAAATTCAAAATGCAGTAAATTTTGAAAATTACAAACGGTGTACAAAATTTAAAATAAAGAAACGTTTTGGCACAAAAGTAATCAAAAAATAACCAAACCCAGATGCAGCTAGGTTATTTTTGGAAATGTCTGTTAATTTTAAAAAACACAATTAAATTTAATACAATAAATTTTAATTACTCATTATTACAGAATTTTAGAAAAATCTGGATAGGTTTTATAGTATTTTTTGAGGAATAGTTTTTGGTTTTTTAATTTTACTATAAAAAGTAAAGAAATTTGGTGATTGCGAAAAAAGCAATCTTGAGGTTTTGATGGAATACTTTTTCAAAAATAGTCTCTCTACTACTAAATCCAAAAAGTAGTTTTTACTTGGATGTGTGTGTGTGTGTGTGTGTGTTTCTTCGTATCACTACAGGCTAAACTTACTGTCCGATTTCGATGAAATTTGGCACGTGGTTCAGCCCATTTTTTTCAAGTATTCATTGTTTTAATATAAAAATCGTCTCAAACTATTTCGATGAAAATTTACTCAAAAAAAAAAGTACTATGCTACATTTTACCCTTCCACCTTCCAAAAAAGAGGTAAACTCGAAAAAAAAGAACTCTCAAAAAAAGTAAAAAGTACAATATTTTTTTAAACAGTTAACGAGATTGTGCAAATTTTGATCGTACACGATTTTTGACTAAAACCGGTGAAGCAGGTTACGGCAAAGGGCTTTTTACTTTTTTATTCAGCTCTCCCACATTATTTTTTTTTATCGTACAATAAGTTTCATGTAGGTAATTAAAAAATATATTTAAACATATCGTTGTAACCGATTTCGAGAGAAAATAGTGGTAAACTTTATACAACAAAAACTGACAAGATATGGGTAAACAATACCCACGATACTACAATAAAAAAATTCTGCTAAACACCATTTTGTTAACCGTCCATAAAAATCACAAATAAAATTTATATATTACTGTTTATTTGAAATTTTAAAAAATCAAATTTGAAAATCTAACACTCTCGCCTGACAGAACAACAGAAGTTGCTGAATAACTTAGATCCTCATCATAAAATGACAATCTCCATTCCAAACCTTGCCTATTGTAGCATATGTTACCCATTTCGTTAATTTTACTTTTAGATTTTTTAAGAAACAAACACCATAAATTCTGTTGTACATTCGATATGGTTTAAATTAATGGTGTTTTTTGTTTTTGTTTCGTGTACACTGTGGGAAAACACACCAATCAACGTGTTTGTATGTTGAGTAATATAACTGTGACTGTATGCGTACATTAGGTGTCTAATTTATAAGTAAACTTGTGTATCTTCAAACAAACACCAAAGGTTTAACTAGAGATGTTGTATTTTGGGGCCAAACGATATGTTCTGTTTTGCGTTGCTTTACAGGTTTAACAGCTTCGCTGTGCGGTTTTTTCAGTACATTTTTGGTCCTTATTAATTTTGTTAAATAAACATTGTAAACGTAATAGAAAGGGTGGATTATCAGCGCTGAAGATTGTTTATTTTACTTGATATAACGTATCAAACAAAATATCAGTCGCTTCGTTGAAATGATGGTAGCAAATTTACGTTAATATTTTAAAAATTATATTGGAAATACAATAATAGAGGCACGCAGCTGTCTCGCTTGCCTGACTGAAGAGAGTTTTTAAGTATTTCTTTTTATCTTACTCTTTCTTCAAATTTCACTGCTATAATCAGTATTAAGATCTGCATATATTGGCATTTATATTACAAAATTACATTGAAAATATCAAAAATGAACCCTTATTGCCGTCAAATTAATTTTTTTAATTTCAGCATATATAAAAATTCAAAATGCAGATTTGTGACATCTTTAACACTCGTTAAAATGCTGAAAATTTAAGACAAGAAAACGTTACGCGTTTATAAAGATTTGAATTTGCCACCATTTTGAAATTTATAAACGAATTTTGTCGGTTAACAAACGCTTGCAAGCCATTACGAAGGTCAATTTCCATACGGATACGTATAGCTTACGTATAGAAAATTTTAATAACGCATTAAAAAAGGAAGGTCATGATCGATGCTCATTTCAAGATCACCAAGTTTTGTCTTAATAACTATTCAAATAGCTCTTTTTCTAAACGGAAATTCGCTAAAAAGGAGAAATTTACGGGGAGTAAAACGACAGTCAAATAAACTTGATGGAGGTTATGGTTCATTTTCGTTTTTTCCTCTATTTACTCTAGAACCGAAAAAACTTTTTAACTACAATAACTTTGTTCCAATCAGCTAAGTTTCAGTTTATAGCTTATACGACAAAAATTCGATAAAATATTTCGAGATTTTTGGAGAAAACAAATTTTTAATAGATTTTACAAAAAGAATTTTAAAAAATCAACAGCTGATTTTCTATATGTTACTTAAAAAAAAGTGATAATCTACTCTTTCTTTACACACCTACGAACTACATACATATCTCTATCTCTCTCTACTTGAATGCTATATCATAATACAATGAATTCTGTTGTCTTCCTATGTGTTTCACTTCAAACGATGTACTGTATATACGTAGGTATATACACAATGTATATACATAACTGTTAGAAAACTATGTGTAGCACAAAGTAGTAAATATTTACATATGTCTGTATACATATATACTTTGTGATCGTTATATTTCCTTTTGCTACCTTGGTATGTTTTTGGAACGAAATTATATTCGAGATAGAGTGTTTTGTTTGATGATCAGAATATCAGCTGATCGAATTATATAAAGTGTAAGACGCAAAAATAAGAAACAATTGTCGGATCATTAAAAATGTGGATTATAAAAATAAAACATTCAATAATTTAGTTTTAAAAATTCGCTTTTTGAGGTTATGATTTCTTAAATAAAATTAATGGCATGTTATATTCCAAAATGCCATACATTCAATAATGTATGATTTAACAATGATAAATAGTACAAACATAGACTAAATTACATTAAAAGATGCAGAAAAACATTGCACAAACTTTCTTACTTAGAATACTACTAAAAAACCCGAAATTGTGTGTATATTTCTCAAAAATATTTCGTCGAGCTTTACTAAAATGTTTGTCTCATTGAAAATTCATGTTAAATGAGAATTCATTTAATTCCGTACTATACATTTATATTATTTTTAACATTTGGTGTACATGAATTAGACTCTTTATACGGGATGAATTAGATTTTTGAGAAATTATGCAGATGTATAAGGTTTTTAAAAATAATTTTCAAAACTAGGCCTAGATAAACTATAAACATTGTCTGGAAAACTTTTTTCTATAGCCTACTTTTAAATAAAAACAAGCAAAGACATTGGACCCAGTGAAATACGTAGGCCTATTATGATTTAAAATTTTTAACTTTATTTTATATTCAAGGCTATAGAAAATTGTTCTAATAAAGCTATCAAGGTAGCAAATTGACTAATTTAAGTTAAATGAAATTTAAAAATAAATATTTTTAAGCCAAGCAACAGAATTTTATTTTCAAATGAAAAACATTTTATACTGTTTTAAAATCGTTGATTAATGATGGAATATTTATGTTATTATTACTGTTTATCTTACATTTATCATAATTTGTGTTTATGGAAACAACACACTACGTTTCGAGTATATTATAAATTATCATTTAAAATATCACAGCTACAGTATCTTTAAACGCTAACCAACAGTGATTAAAAGAATTCACTCATTCACTCATTCGCTGATCACTGTATTTCAAGAAAGATATGACCTACTAATGTGAAATTTCGCCTATCCGTTATGATGTAGACGTGCAATAAGGTTTAAAACGGCTTATATAAGTGAAAACATCTGGTTTTACAGTTTTCACATAAAAAGGACTCTACGCCTTTCGATAAAACCTTTTTAACTTGATAGATGGAGCAGTTGTAAGGTTTTAGGCAAGCTCTAACTGCCGTACGCTTTTTAAAACAAAATGGCGGGCCCTTGACGTATGTCGATGAAATGTTTTTCTTTGTTATATGGACTTGTGACAACGAAGTTTTAAGCAATTTCAAACTGTTATACACTGATTTTAAACAAAATAATAGGCATTCCAAAAGGCTGACTATTTTTTTGTTACGTTACGGAAGCCTTTTTGTCCAATTTCCACTGGACTTCACAAATTTCAATAAAAACCTTATATTTGTTACATAAAATTATTAGGAAGCTTACTTACTGTCATACACGTATTTCAAACAAAATGGCGGCCACTTATGCTCGATTTATTTTAAAACGGGATATTTTTACGAGTTCTATAAGCCAAATATAGTTTTTTATGCATTAAAAATATCAGAACCGATGTTAAAGAAATTTGTATGACTGTCTATTACGTTACAGTGGCAATTTTGTCCGCTGTACACTATGAATGAACGTGACTGGACTACAGTAGAATTTAGACTACCTCAGACTTCTATAAGCCTATTTAAAACAAAATACTGAGCAATTAAAATAAATATGAGATATTATTTTTAGAAAACAATGTATTCTTACGAGCTCTAGTCTTACACTGAAACAATATTTTCAAGTCAACTTTCAAATTAACCAAATATAATTTTTATTTGCCGAAAAATATGGTAATTTTCTCAATAATTTCTGTTAGACTTCATGATCAATATCACTTGCTTGTAAATAAACAGTCTGGTGTTTCTTCCATTTGATACGTTTATGTTTTAAGTAATACCTTTGCGAACGAGGGTTGTAGCCCTACTCGAAACGTCGTGTAGGCTGTTGATGGCAAAAATCCTAGTAAACAATAATAATAACATATTTATACTTTTAAGAAATAAACACATTTGCATTTCGTGCCAAAATTCTTTTATTTTCTGTACTGTCCTCATGATCATCGAGCGTATCTAGTTTGGTTTGATGTTTAATGTTTTGTGTACGACTGTATTGTATGTTTTACTGTTCATATCGTGTATGTTGGATACTACGAACGGCCTATTTCTTGAACTCTGTCTATTTCGTGTTCTTGTATTGTAATGTAGATACTAGAATGTTTATATACCATACCCTTTGGTTTTATTTTCAATATGTAATGTAAAACGGATAATAAAGATACCAAAGCGGTATTGTTTTGTGGTTTTTCGTACCTTTTCACAAGAACTAATCAGCTGAGACTAGTTCAGCTGGCGGTCAGCTGATTCGTTTTATTTATACACGACTGCCAAAAAAGGAGTGTTATGTTTTTCGTGGCTGGGTAAGTATATACATATGTATGTATGTTTGTTCCGTCATAACTTCTTAACAGCTCGTCCGATTTTGATCTACTTTAGTACGTTGGATTTCACACTTCACCAGCAGTGTCAGTGGTGATTACTCTAGCTAAATCAGAGTAATGAAAGTGGAAAGGAATGGTAGATAAACTAGTGATAGGCTCCAAAGGTCAGGCTCGGGGACGACACCAGATCTTCAAATTAAAGTATATAGTGAACAACGTTTAATCGTCGACGCGACAAAAATTAAATAAATAGAAAATAAAAAATTACAAATACAGTAATTGATTTAAATTTAAATATAAATTTTTCAATCCCATACATTCTAACTCCAGCTAGCTTATGCCGTATATAGAGAGAACACAGATCATCGCAGTTTTGTTCTTTTATTAAAATGGCAAAAGGATAATTTTTAGTGGCTTAGTCACTAAAAATTACCAATAAAAATAAATACTTAAAAAAATAAAAACACGACTGCTAAAATACAAAATAAATATACACAAAAATTATATATTTCATAATTAAAAGAAATAAAAATCTGAAATATAATTGATTTGAAAAGATGAAAACAAGGTATTAAAATTAATGCTGACGAATATTTTCCGAATATTTAGTTAATAAATTACGAATTTACTAGTTAAGTTCATACAATAAATGCAGTCGGGGGCTGCATCTCAATATATTTGCACTAAACAGTCCCTTTAATATCAATTGTATTACTTTTTTCAAAATATTTTAACTCAAATATTTTTAACCCTTTCTTATTCCTGTTACATCACTGAACTAAATAAATATTTATAGCAGAGCAGTTAGCGAGTTTGCCACCAGAAGCAGCACCAAGCGCAAATTGGAAACGTACAATGCACATATACAACCGTGTTAGATTCATTAATCTACTTTCTTTAAATCTATTTTTTTGTTACTAACACCTATTTAATTAATAGTTTTTGCGATGAAAACATGTTAGATACTTTCGCGGTATCGATTTTCAGGTTATGCGGGTCGCTTTATTTTCGATTTTTTCTGTCTTCCCGCAGTTTCAGCATTATTATTACAGATGGGCATGTAATAAAGTGTTTAAATTAGATTCTTAAGTCATTTAAGAAAATATTGTTTTAATTTGAAATTTATTAATTAGAAGCAAGGAACGAATTAGTCGTCACAAGGAAATGAATCTTGTTCACCACAAGATGGCGTCTGAAATAAATCGTTTACACACCTCAAATTAAAAAAAGGTTTTGCAAATTTTAGTGAAATAAAAATAACATTTAACAAGATTACAAAATGTTTAATAAAAGTAGAAAAGTATAGTTGATGTAATATTTTTACTATTCAGTGATAAAAAGTACGTTTTATCTGATATAAATCTAATATTTAACGCAAAGAAAGTCGTTTAAAAAAAACGCTCCCAACAAAATATTCAAAATATTGTACATTAAAAAAAAATTCTCGGATAAAGGTGGTCACGTTATTCTCTACAAATAGCAGTGCTTTATCGAATTCCTTTTCGATCTGCCAGTGTTTTGTAGTTTACCTATATGTAGGGAGTGTGTTTAAAGGTGTTAACATCATTATGACAATTAAGAGTAACACGTACTGATGAGCATATTGTAGTACCCAGATTCGAACCTGTATTCAAGTCAGAGTCCTTGAAACTACCGTTAAGATACAACCTGTCCGTTTAATGAGACGAGGGCTACAATCAATGTTCTAATATTCAGAAAATTCTACTGGGATGGATTTAATTCGATTTTGTCGTTAAAGTTTTTTTTTTGAAATTTCTAAAAATACACAAATTACACATACACACACACACACACACACACATATATATATATATATATATATATATATATATATATATATGTGTGTGTGTGTGTGTGTGTGTGTGTGTGTGTGTGTGTGTGTGTGTGTGTGTGTGTGTGTGTGTGTGTGTGTGTGTGTGTGTGTGTGTGTGTGTGTGTGTGTGTGTGTGTGTGTGTGTGTGTGTGTGTGTGTGTGTGCGTGCGAGAGAGAGAGAGAGAGAGACATGCTAGGTATCAGTACCAGCGTTTATTTTTGCCTGGCAGCTTCAATAGTTAATTTTTCAATGAAAATTCGCTGATAGCAGAAATCAACAATCTAACTTAGCGTAGCCTACGTCACAAGGTATGGCGTGGGAAAATACGGGTTTTGAACATTTTGCTTAAGAAAACTCTTTCAAAAATAAGATAATTTAATATTACTTTTTCACTATGGAGTTTGGGGTGTATTTATGTATACAGTTTTGATTCCGAATCAATAAATCTGAAATATATGGATTGATTCCAGGTTGTCAAAATACAAAAAAATTTACGAAAGCAATTGTAAACACATTTTACACAACATACAATATTTATTACAATAACAATACAATAACCATAACTAATACAATAAAATTTACGACATAAACTATAAAAAACGCATAAAACACATTACAAAGGCCCGTAGGCATAATACTATGTACGAACGCCGAATTGTACGATATTACTTTGGTCTTTGATAGAACTAGCATGTTGAGCGCGCTATAAGCAAAATTATTTATTACGATTTTATTTTCAAATTCAGGCCCATCGAAACTAGTTATTAGAGATTTTTTATTTGAAAATGAGTTACTAGATCTGCCATCATGGTAATAACCAGGACCACATACTTTAAAATGAAGAAAGGCTAACAAACAGGCACACAGGTTCTTTGAATTCAGACGCCTTGAAAACTATGCGTTTTATATAGTATATATATATATATATATATATATATATATATATATATATATATATATATATATATATATATATATATATATATATATATATATATATATATATATATATATATATATATATATATATATATATGTGTGTGTGTGTGTGTGTGTGTGTGTGTGTGTGTGTGTGTGTGTGTGTGTGTGTGTGTGTGTGTGTGTGTGTGTGTGTGTGTGTGTGTGTGTGTGTGTGTGTGTTGAAGAACAATTTATAGTTCAATGAGGATTTTATAGATGGCTCTGCATGCACCATCTGTTCCAGTCAATTCTCTAGCACAATCAAATATAAGAGTATCCGGGGAATCCTAATATTCACTAATTGAACTAATTTATATTGCCCATTAGCAAAAATTGGATAATTATACGCTTTTATTAAATCTAAAATCATTTTACATTTTATCTACTTCATGGAGAAAATTATTGCAATTGTTCATCAATTTTAACAGATCTTAAGGTTTCAACTCATCAGAATATATTTATGGAATATTGCTTCTTATTTCTTCCAAAGCAAAAACTGTAAATCCACTTTTGTTTAGATTCTAAAACTGAGTGATCTTGAACTTTGCCCGAGGTATTTTTAACATCTAATCATAAAATTATGGGTTATTACCGTAAGAAATTGTTGCAAAAACTTTTTTCATACAAATTCGGATTAAGAAAATCCTTTTCAGAAGAAAAACACAAAATAAAACTGTGGAAATTGACCTTACAACCAACCATGTACCACGTAAGGTAAAAAAGATACGATTTTTTAAATTTTAAATTACCTTTATTTTTAAGCGACTGAACGGATTTTGCTGTAAAACTAACCTGTCCGCGTTATTAACGCTGTAAAACTAACCTGTCCGAGCTATTAAAACTGTAAAATTAATCGGTCAGCGCTATTAACGCTATAAAACTAACCTTTTGACGCTATTAAAACTGTAAAACTAATATGTCAGCGCTATTAACGCTGTAAAACTAACCTGTACGCGCTATTATTACTGTAAAATTAATATGTCAGCGCTAATAACGCTGTAAATCTAACCTGTCCGAGCTATTAACGCTGTAAACTAACCTATCCGAGCTATTAACGCTGTAAATCTAACCTGTCCATACTATTAACGCTGTAAAACTAACATGTCTGCGCTATTAACGCTGTAAAACTAACCTGTCCAAGCTATTAACGCTATAAGACGACCAACCGGAAAATATATCTGGGTCGTACCATGAAGGCAGCTAAAATAGTTCACTTTTCAATGAAAGTACTCTAAAAAGGAGTAGATTTTCTGGAAGTTTACAGTCGTTCATCATAAAATTGTCTTTAAATTGTAAAACTGACTTTACGACATTTCATACACATTGTATTTAAAAAAGTACAAATTAAAGGAACGGAACGAATAAAACTAGACATTTCAAGGCCACACTAGTTAAATACTTACTATAACAATGATGTTACTTATAGATACGCTGCACATATAAAGGCGGTATAACATCAACGGTAATACATTTTGTACACAAAGCTTTACGATACTGTTTGACAAGAAAATGTTTTCGAATTGGTTGTAACCGTCTTTTATTACGATTTTTTTTGGAACGACTAATACAGTAATCACTATGGTAACGCAAAGCTGCTACTCTTTCGCTATAGAAATCCTGAGCTCCTAATAATTCTGTTCACTCTTTGTTCTGTTTACCGTTCTCCGCCCAAGATGGCACCCACTTGTCCTCGGCCGCCATTTTAGCGTTTTCGCTTCGCATCATCCACCGGTTCTGCGTCAGATTGTCGTTGTTGTTGTCGTCTGTCAGTACCACGAACGATTTGCTCTCGGACTTGGCGTCATCTACGTTGTCCACTAGAAGGCGGAAAGTTGGTCCGGTGGAGTCAGACGTTGAAGTAGCTTCGCTTGTTGTATCGTCAGCAACGGGTTTGCTTCTTGGCCTTCCAGCAGATCTGAAACAATAGATTTTTATTGGTTGAAAAAAAACATTTCCTTTTTTGCACCCCTTGAATAAAAACAAATGAGTTTAAGTGGAAGATTGTATGTTTGTGTCTTTACGGAGACTTAAAACTTTTACTGGCTTGCTGAAATTTAGAGTGTTTGTACCTCAAAAGAATTTGAGAAAACAACATTTTTTTAAAATCGTTTTGAACAATTTTCATCAAATTTAGCTATTAATTATTAAAAGAAGATCTAATAAAATCGTCCGGTTTCTTGCTAAAAATTTGTTTTAAGGGCTACCGAAGAATAGTCTTACATGTGATCAGAAAATCACAAGAAAACAAAAAGAAAACTATACAAAAAAAACAGCTAGCAAATACCTTAACAGAAAAAGAAGTAAACACGACAACAGTAAATAACCGATTGATGTTTGTACCTGCCAACATCGGGTGGAGGGAGCCTACTTGATTAAGTTTATTGACTCCTGCTGTTCCATTTCTCTCAATTATTTATCCTGGGACATTGAATATAAACGGATCAAAATTACATCCATAATTATAAAAATCGTGTCCGATATTAGCGGTTAAAGTCCAAGTAGTTTGACTATCTGCTGCTATGAACGCTGCTAGTTGCAGTAAGAGAAAGTGGAGACGTTTGAGAAAATAGACAGTACTATCATCTATTTAACTGTATTTGAATACTTCACTGCAAGATGCGACCAGCAGCGAGCGCTAACAAAGCTCTCGTAAGGGTTAACACTTTGGTACGTTTATATTTAATGCATGTGATCTAATAATGACGCCCTTCTTCTTTAAATTAAAACGTCAGCCTCTAGTTGTATGTTTAGGTTTTAAGTTAGTCATTTTAGAACGACAGTTGATCATACTCTCAAAGCGTCGAGTATTGCTTTATAGACACAAATGATGCCAAATGTCCAACAAAACTGTTGTAACATAAATATTCCATCGTATGTAAAGTAGTAATTTTAAAAACCATTGAGCTTGTTTTTTTTAAGGATAAATTGGAATTTCAGGGAAACAGTATTACACTCGTTTTGTTTGGAAGTTCAATGATCTTTTTACCGATATATGTGAGAAATTTTGTACAAAATTTTGCACCATTTATTTTATAAATATAATTACATGAAGTAGTTGAAAACATCGTGAATGAACATTCGAAATAATTACTGAAAGACATACCTTTTGAAAGATACAGTTTTATGGACAGGTTCGTCTGCTCCGGTAACATCCAACACTTGAAAAGCCTTGTTCACTTTGTGTTCAGTGTCCCTATCCATCTTTAAGTTGGTCGATGGTCTTTTTACAGCTGTTTTTGTAACGTCCGGATATTTAACAAACTGGTCGTGCATTTCACTGTGTTTCTCGCGTAATCCTTCGTTCGATTTGATCAGCTGATCTAGCGGTCTCGTCGCTATATTTCTTTCAGTAGGAAAGTTTAAATACGAAGACCTATATTCAGGATCGTACTCAATCCTTCTGTCAAACACTTTTAGTTCGCCGCTAGGGTCTATCGGTATTTCGCCTTCCAGTCTTAAATAATCAGCTCCTTCTGTTCTCAGATTAGTCTGAACTCTTTTCAGCTTCGGTCTTTCGGTCGTGTATGCAATGTACTGTGATCTGACTTCCGTCGACGTTGCCACATCTCCTTCTAAGGTTAGTTGATCTTCTTGACGTTTCACATGAGGACGTTCTCTCGGGAAATCAGTGTATTCAGAGCTTTCTGGTGTCGTGCTCAATTTGCCTTCAACTTTCAGATTGGTTTTCTGACGTTTTACTATCGGTCTTTCTCTCGGGAAGTCTTTAAACTCAGAACTTAATTCTGTGGTCGCTGTGAATTCACCTTCTGATTTTAAGTTAGCTTCTTGTTTTTTCGTATTTGGTCGTTCCCGTGGAAAATCTACGTAGTCAGTACTTACTACTGTTGATTTTTCAAATTCTCCATCCTCAACTTTCAAATTACCACTTTGTCTTTTAACAACAGGTCTTTCTCTAGGGAAGTCTATATATTCCGCATGAATTTCTGATGTTCCGCCCATACTTCCTTCTGGTTTCAGATGTGCTAGATGTCGTTCAGCTACATGGCGTTCACTATTCAGCGCTGGATAATCGGCTTTGGAAACTGTTGATTTTTCCATTTCACCTTCAGTCTTTAAGTGGGCTTCTTGTCTTTTAACAACAGGCCGTTGTCGAGGAAAATCTTGATAATCCTTTTTTCCTACGGATGTTTTTTCAAATTCTCCTTCTGAATGTAGTTCTGCTTCTTGTTTTTTAACCACGGGTCTTTTTCTGGGGAAATCTTTATATTCGTCGTGGGAATAAGACGATTTTTCAACTTCTCCTTCAGATTTTAAACTGGCTTCTTGTCTTTTAACGATTGGACGCTCTCTAGGAAAATCTACATACTGGGCATGGATTTCAGATTGACCACTCATTTCTCCTTCAGATTTTAACGAAGCTTCTTGTCTTTTAACAATCGGGCGCTCTCTAGGAAAATCCACGTACTCAGCATGGATTTCAGATTGACCGCCCATTTCTCCTTCAGGTTTCAATGAAGCTTCTTGTCTTTTAACAATTGGGCGCTCTCTAGGAAAATCCACGTACTCAGCATGGATTTCAGATTGACCGCCCATTTCTCCTTCAGGTTTCAATGAAGCTTCTTGTCTTTTAACAATTGGGCGCTCTCTAGGAAAATCCACGTACTCAGCATGGATTTCAGATTGACCGCCCATTTCTCCTTCAGATTTTAACGAAGCTTCTTGCCTTTTAATAATCGGGCGCTCTCTAGGAAAATCCACGTACTTGGCATGGATTTCAGAATAACCACCCATTTCTCCTTCAGGTTTCAATGAAGCTTCTTGCCTTTTAACAATCGGGCGCTCTCTAGGAAAGTCAACATAGTGAGCATGGATTTCAGATTGTCCACCCATTTCTCCTTCAGGTTTCAATGAAGCCTCTTGCCTTTTAACAATCGGGCGCTCTCTAGGAAAGTCAACATACTGAGCATGGATTTCAGATTGTCCACCCATTTCTCCTTCAGGTTTCAATGAAGCCTCTTGCCTTTTAACAATCGGGCGCTCTCTAGGAAAGTCAACATACTGAGCATGGATTTCAGATTCGCCTTTCATTTCTCCATGACCATTAATTGGAAGATTATCTTTATATTTAAACAAATCAGTTTTTTCTATTGGGAACTGAATATATTTCTCTCTATATTCGGGATTGTGATAGTATTCTCCTTGCAAATCCAAGTTTTCATGTTGTATAATGGCTTTCGCTTTAGGTTGGGGGTCATATTTTACAAATTGTAGCTCATTTTCAGTTAATAGGTTCATATTCCCATCATGAATCGCTAAATTCGTGGATCGACGGATCAGTTCTGGTCTTGTTTGCGTCGGGTGTTCAACATACTTATCCATTTTCTCGGTTGTTCCGTCCATTTGTCCTTCTATTGAAAGGTTCGTGTGTCTTCGAAGCAGTTCTGGCCGAGGTCTACTTGGGTGATCGATAAATTTATCCATGTTTTCAGTTTTATTTTCCATTTTACCTTCGATGGCCAGAGTTGTTGGTCTTCGTGTTAGTTCAGCTCTTTTAGCCTCTGGATATTTTATATAATTCTCGTTGTTTTCCGATATTTTTACGAAAAATTCTCCTTCCGGATGTAATTGTGTAGGTCTTTTTAATAACTCAGCTCGTTTTGTTTCTAAATATCTGACATATTGTGCATGCACTTCCGAGATTCTCAAATAACCATCATCTTTCAATTTCTCAATTTGTTCTTGCGGTTTTTGTAACTTTGGTCTTTCGCGTGGAAAATCGATAAATTTTTCTCTATATTCAGGGTAAAAATACCACTTACCTTCTAATTTTAAAAACTCTTTAGGAAACCTTTTTATTCTTTTTAGTAGATTTTCGTTTTCATGAATTTTATCGTTTGATTTTCTGGGATATAATTTGAAACTTCTTTTGTATTCTGTTTTGAGGAAAGAGAATTTGCCTTCCTCCGGTCTAAGTGTGTCTAGAGGTCTGTTGGCGTTGACTGGACGACGGCGGCGGAAGAGCGAAAGCTGGTCAACGGTCAGACCAGGAGGAAGCCGTCCCATCCAGTGGTGTTGTCTGGCGGAAGATATTTCATGATCTAAGGAAGACTTTCTACGATGCGAAGACGTCAAATGGCCTGAGGCCTTGCTTCTAACAGCCCTACAAACATATAAAGATTTTGTAAACAACACAATGCTTAAATGTTTTGAATCAAAAACTGTTCTAAGGATTTTCGTAAAATGTCATATATTTTTTATTTTAAGATTTTAAATATTATACTTTAGAAAATTCTTTTGTGTGAAATTTTATAATTGTAAATGGTATACTACATGATTTTATTTTATTATCGATGCATTTGTTTTTCTAAAAATTTCTATTGGATATTATTAAAAAGTTTTCAAAAAGTGTTTGTTTTCTGCTATTGATGACTTTGGTTTAGTACGTAAATAAAACCTTACACATTTTGGCATTTTTTTGCTTTTAATTAAAATTTCTTACGTTTGTATTTTTTGTAAACTTTTTTCATAATATTTTATTCAAAATTAAATTATCTTTAAGTTTCGTTTAAAAATTGAATAGTCACTTAACGAAGTTATTTTACTCAACACGTAAATTATTTTACTTTTTTTTCCGCTACTAGAACACTTCCTAAAAATTTGTATCACATTATTCGCGCTATCATCATAAAATGTATATATATATATATATATATATATATCATTTTACGCTCACAGTTTTGGTTCGATTAGATTCTAACTTGGTACAAAAATCGACATAGTTTTAGTTTCTATAAGTTTGTTAACCAGCAAAATTAGTATAACAATTTAAAAATAGCAATTATGTCAAATATTTAAAAATGCTTCACTTGTTTTAAATGTTTTTTTGAAGTCTGATTTCACCACCGTAACCAGCGTTAAAAACTGCACAAATTAACGTTTTGAATTTTCAAAGTCCATTGAAATTCAAAAATCTGAATTTGACGGCGGTCATGGTCAACTTGAAATGTCAAAATTTGTAATTTTAGTTATGATAGTGAAATGAAAATTACAAAAAAAAATTAAAATGGTAGCTTAAGATAAAAGTAGCTACTTTTGTAAATTCGCTTACATCACGTCACCGGCACAGCTGTGCGCTGCGGTTGGTTTCTTTCACGTTAAATGCAGACCTGTTCACAGTGTTTAAAATAAAATTTTATTCCAGTATGTAACGCATTCGTCAAAATATATTAGTTGTCTAGAGGAAACTGACGATAATTACAGCTGTTGGCACTGTGCCTTGGGGCCTGCGTCAAATAACGCTAAATATACCGTGCTTACGTCATTCTGCCATTCATGTACACTTACATAGGTTTTAATAAAGAACACTGCATTTACTTGCTTAGTTTTGGAGTTATTGGCTCTTAGTGATTTTACATTAAAATTGTAGTTTATATGCAGTGTTAGGCAAAAGTATGAATACACACAATAAAAGTAGCGCAACAAATTCTCGACACTTCTTCTAGAATCTGAAAATATCAATAATAAGACTTGTCTCATATCCCAAAAGCGGGGGATTTCGGAGGCAGCTTAAACATAAAGGCCCATTCAGTAATATTTTTTTGCAAAAGAAAATGAGCAGTGCAAAACACAGATCCATATTTCAACCCAGTACGAAATGACGTGTTGAAATATTAAGACGTGTTCTACACGAAATTTCAAAAAACTCTGTAAGTGCAGTTTAACAGTGTAATAACACTTCTTCTGCTAAAGTAGACGTTAAAGTTATACGTAATACTTGAATAACCTGTTATTAAAGCAGTCATTCGTTATATTTAATACAATATGCCTTACTTTCTATTTTCTTATTTAAAATTGTAACTTAATATTTTACCTCCTTGAAATATTTACAAATGAAACCTACTATAACCGGATTTTACATTATATACCCAACTAGGCTACAGTATTTAATATTTACTAAAAAACAGAGTCTTTCATTTAATAACATTTATATATAAATGGCCAGGATTGTCTTACCGATTCTACTTTTAAAACTGATTCGATCAATAATTATTTAAGTCTTGGATACAGTGATAATTTTAATATTACTTTCAACAATGTTTTTTATCATCAGCTGTATTGGGGTACACACACAATTATTTGTCACGTATGCCTGCATTGTGCTGCACTCTCACGACGACACTTTATACAGCTCCTGGAATTTTAATTACAGACAGTTTATCGGTTTTAAGTCGGTTCTTCTATTTTATTGTAAAGTCTTATAATGAAAACGTATGAGGCATGAGAGTTCCCTGATGTTCTGAAGAGCCTATAGGTAGTCTGTATACATATATATGGTATATATATACATATATATATATATATATATATATATATATATATATATATATATATATATATATATATATATATATATATAGTTTCAATAAAGCTCGTCTTTATTTTTTGGTGACAAACCAATAAGAATGTTTAGCGTAAAACGATACGAAAGTTACAAATTTTAATTTTTATTAAATTATCAACTCTTTAGTTTTGACATAATATTTGCTGCCTAATAAAAGTCTTATTATTGAATTTTCAATGAAAAAACGATTTATTGGGACAGATATTATGGTAAGACCTACAAATGAGATCTTGAAATGAACAACGACCCTGATTTCTAGATCACTTTCTGAAAGGACATTACGACCTTTACTGTTAAGACTAGAAAGCTGAATTTGCTTTGTTGATACTATTCCCATACTTTTAGAAATAACTAAAGTCAATTTAGGTACAGTTTTTACATAGACCTCGGGATATTTATTAGTCAATTTTAATTGAACTAAAACCTATACTACTTGTTGTCAAGTACTAGTAAAAAATGTAAAGAAAATATACCAATAATGACCGAATCGAAGATATCGGCCATTTTAAACTGGTAAACAATATCCATTGTTAACAACCATTGTTCTATCAACCATAGAATAAAAGTATCCGTAATAGAATTAACGACCCTCAAAAAGTGACCAAGGCGTCAGGATCGAGGTTCATCTCAAGTTCCCGGGTTTAAGTCTTACGTAGATGTCCTAATTTTTCACTTTTCCAGTAGTTTGACTTTTTAGAAAGTTTTTGAAAATTTTCCAACGATTTATGTTTACTTTTTTTGTTGTAAAACACAAAGTGATTTTTCTTAAATTTGTATCTTACGTACACGAAAATATTGGTTACTATTCGTAAACATATCTTGATTTGGGTTTCTTACTAAACATACGAAGATTAAAATTCCAGATTAAAAAAATACATTTAATTTAGCTAATAATATACTTTTATTAAACCACTTTTAAATAACTGAATTGAATATTGGCAAGTACATGCTTCGTTTTTGTACAATATTTTTGTTTGGCCCACCTGACGCTACCGAGACAACCATATTGTCTATAGATTCAGTTTAACATTAATTTTTTATGACCTTGATAAAACTTTCTCTAACTTATTTACCGTACTGTGGTTGCAACCAGGCTTTGTATTTCGAGACACAACAATCGATACATAACCTCGTGTTTGACCTTTGAGGCAGTACCTGGTACGAAACACATCGATCTTGCGTTAAGTACAGTTATAACAGCACATGTCGAAAATAAAAAATTTAATTTGAATTGTGACTGTTACAAAACACGACCATTCCTTACACGCGTGGTAATAATTGCTTTTAGAAACTTAATGTAGATCTAAATGCTTCAAAATTATTCAACGATAAGGATTAATTAACAAAACTTGACCGTTTAATATTAAAATATTAATGATTATCTGTTAATTTTTGGTTAACGTTTGACAGCCACCTTGAATTTAATCCCTGTAACACGATAAAGACTTAATTAACAATAATTATTACTCGGTTATGATAAAATTGGTTTGATAACTCATTTTAAATGTATTGTACTTGTGAATATGGTCAGCTTTTTTATCTTGAATGTATATTATTGGCTTCATTTTCTGTACATTTAAAAGCAAAAAGTATAAGATAAAAATATTAAAAAAACTGATTGCATTGACACATACAAAACTTTAAAAATGAGATATCAAACGTAATTTTAACTTAATGTAAATGGAATAAATTCAAAATGGCCGACAATTGACACAGTACCTGGTAAGTCACTATTCTTTTCTACGATCCAAAACAATAACTATTTTTAGAATTAGAATAAAAGAAAAAATAGTCTCGTTGATAAATGTGAAGTTTTATTTAAATTTTATTTGTGTTATTGCTAGTATCTATTTTTCCCTCCTATAAAAGAGTGCCCTTCTTCATTTAAAAATGTTCTGTAAGCTAGAATGCATTCTTTAAGGCCATTAGCGTGCACATGCGCAGGTCTTGTACGCTAAAAATACATTCCGGGGATCTTTTCCAAATAAAATCAAAATTGGAGCATTGTCTTGATACAATAGGCCAAGCCTTAACCCTGATCACCCAATAGCGTGCCGTGGATCCAATGCATGCACGCGATGCCCTAACGTCTCGTCTTCAAGGTCTCGTCCATTCCGGAGCGAGCATGCTATAACTCTCTTACTCTGTTTGTATATCAGTATCAAAGGGGAATAAAGGCTATCAAATTGGAACGCGTTTTGTATCTACATCGATTGAAAGATTGACTAAGTAAAATAATTTTGCAAATTTACTGCAAGGTGTTCCTCGCGGATATAAATGCGTGATGGAAGCAAATTTCTAAAAGTATTTTTCATAACTTTTTTTTAATACTATTATAACCATCATGATAAAACCTGCATATATTAGCATTTTAAACTTTAAAATTACGAGTATATTGAAAATACAAAAATGAACCAGGACCTCCGTCAAATTAAAATTTTGTAATTTCCAGGATTTTGAAAATTCAAATGGCTAATTTATGCAGTTTTTAACGCTGATTGCGGTTCTAGTAAAATCGGACTAAAATTACGAACGTGAGCGTGCTAAAACACAAAACACAAATTTTTAAAGATCATTTAAAAATGATGTAGAGATCAGGATCGATGAAACTTTCAATGCCCCTAATCTGGGCTTTACCATGATGACCACTTTCATATCACT